>QVRM01003937.1:0-316445 GCA_003439945.1 Dermanyssus gallinae
ATATTCGAGATCGGTACTTATAAACGTTACAAAATATTTTTAGCTAGCATACACAGTTCTTGCCGGTAAGCTCTGCTGGCTCCCTGAAAGCTACTCCAAAGTGGTCGGATGTCAATATTGGGCATAATATTAACACCCCAGGATGCAGGCGACATGCAACGGCAAACTCCAGTAACATCAGCAGTCAGCTGTCGTTCGTCTTTACACAAAAAAATGACAAATAAGATGTGCTTCTGGAATTAGCCCCTTACAAAATTATAGACGCCTGAGCAGGTTTGTCACGCATATTGGAACTCATTTGCTTTTTCGATTTCCCTTCTTTTCACTGCATGTATGCACAATATAGACTTCCTCCTCAAAAATTGTGTTCAAATTGCAAGCATTCGCACTGCTATGCGTAGGAATTCTGACGTATGAATGTTACTACTACTACTATGCAATGCTGATACGAGAATGACAAGGTCGACAACACAACACAACAACAACAGTTCGCCGTGTAGCCCGACTTAGCGCATAGTACGCATCGAGTCAGAAGAAGCCGCTACTACCATGTCCTCTTCGTCGAACGTCAACGAGAGCGTGGTGCGCTTATCCATCGAGTTAGCCTGCGTGGAATAGCCGTTGTGGAAGATGCACATCTGCACACACTCGTTTTCGCCTGTAAGCCGGGTAGGTAGGATAAGCCTACTTCTACTCTTTGCATGCGTCGTCTATGAGCGGCGTCGTGTGCCCGCTTCTGGCGAAGTTGAGCGGGCATGCGGACGAATTTTCGGTGTGCAAAGTAACCATACTATCCTATCGTCCGAATTAGTACGCGTTGGCAGGCAGCTTCTGCGAATTCGCGCTCGCGCCGTCGCGGCTCTATTAGATTAGACCTGCTCCTGCCAGCTCGGCGATTACACCGTAACCACTGCCGACTCTCCTTCTCCATAAACGACATTTTGTGTGCGGGAGACTACATCTTCGGAAAGCTTTGCGACCGACACTCGGGACGTAGTACGTGTCTGCTGCCTCTACACGAAGAAGGAAACTGCGTTGGTATGTTTAGCACACACGCCTATATATATATATATATATATATATATATATATATTACATACAACACACCTTTTGAGGAGAAAGTGATATATATATATATATATATATATATATATATATATATATATATATATATATATATATATATATACAGACACTTTTGGATACGGTACAGATACTTAGCTGAATCTAAATAATCTGAAACTGGCCTTCTGGGATTTTAGCTCGCTTTCGTTGAAATGTCTCTGTGTGTTGTGTGCGGTGCCCCCGACTCAGCGTTTGACAAACGCGACTCCTCTAGAATGCGCCGTGAGAATACATACGCATATTTACGTTTACGCGTATATACATGGATGTATGTTAGGCGCATTACTTGTTAATCATATTTCTTCAAAAAATGCTACTTTTAGATGAATCTCATTGTTAGCCGTGTTGTTGTTTTACCCAAATTAATTGAGAATCGCGTAGAACTTAATACTGTTACCATAATCCGTGTGGTCCTACGAGATTCGTGAGCATCATTCGAAGCGTCAAATTGATATTAGGTCACCGCCAATGATTGTGTGAACGCCTAAATATTCGAGTAGTTTTTCGAGCAAACATTTTCATCTGCGAATCAATTGACTTAACGAAACCTCTAAAACGCTCTTTCAATACAAATGCTTCCTGGTCTGACGATTGCCAAATTATGTTGATACCTGAAAATGTTCTAACGCATTTCATAAGGCTAAAATATAAAACAAGGGATAGGCCGGCGTCCCGTCTTATGTATTTAAACAGTTGGGTGTGTTTGTTTGCATTCCGCCTAATGATCCAAGTAGCACGCGAATTAGCCATTCCCATATCCTTGAGTATGGGCTCAAAAAGCTAGAGAATTATGCATAATTTACTGCAAGCTTACTTACAAATGCTGCACGGACACTGGCAAATAATTTGCCAGTCGCATAAATGGCACAAAACATCTGGCCAATATTTTGATGCATTTATCAGCGAGCATAGCCGAAGTGTAGTGCCTCCAATTAATTCATTGGTAACCATTTTCCTTGGAGGGCAACGCGCAGTCTGCCACGGAAACTATGTGTAAATGTGCATTGTTCGACCTTTAAATAAAAGCTATGTTCTACTCTATTATAAAATAAGGCACTGTAACTCATTTTTAAGGAGGTTTTATTTTAAAAATATAGATCATCCCCTAAAACAGCACTTGTTAGCCACTTAAGAGCATACAAACTAATGGTGTATACTTAAGTGTATAAAATACCGGCATGTTAAAATATTTTCACTCAGAAACTGACATCAGCGTTGTATAGGGGGTTATGCAGTTCATAAAATACGATATTTCTGTGCATATATATATATATATATATATATATATATATATATATAGTTCCGTAAGGCTAATGCTCGTGTACGGTTATTTCCTTACATGGATGATTTTTAATCCACTCCGGCATTTATCTTGTTTAAATTGGGAACCATGAAAACCAACTTGAGAGTGACGGGTCTGGGTCTTGAACCCAGGCCTTCCTAATGAAAGGCAAAGGCTTTGCCACTAAGTCATCTTGCTCGGTAATAATATAATGATATACATGTGATTGTGGTGGCATTTGTTAGAGTCGATCCGTTAAATCAGAAAATTTAAATACTGCTGCGGCATTGTAGGCAATATTATTAAACTACGTAGATGGTTAGTAAAATATTTGTTAGATGCTTATTCTGACTGTTCTACCGATAGTAGCAAGGCACGTGGCGCAGTGGTAACACGCACGCAGGCTTTTCGCCGAACCCGATAATAACCGCCAATAATTCACGGAATAGTAATTGACCGCTTGATTGGACGCATCCGCCATCGACTAATGAGAACTAATGAGTTTTGCTATGAGATGAAAGTAGAAAGTCCATTAAGAAAAAGCCTGCAATTTATCGTTTGAAGTTAGGCTTCTGCCCACGTAGCGCGCCAAGCGGTTCGAATCCAAATCAGACAGCTAATTGTTCGATCAGCCCACAGGCCTGTAGTATTCTGTGACTTTGAAACAGCGATATGATACAAGATAGCACTATCGGTAAACTTTTTACCGAACCTCGACCGTTCCTGTTGTACTTTTCTGCATGTGCCTGCAAGACGTCCTGTGTTTAGCGGTGATTATCTCCGTCTAGCCTCTGTCAAAGCACCGTTTCTGCTACCGGAGGTGCCTGGAGCCAGGTTCTACGCGAACTAACTAGCTGAGCGTATCTTGCTGACGCTTAATGCATAGAAACTTTGCTGTGGTCATCAAGCGAAAAGTCGTGCTAGTGGTTTCATCTGCCAGGCTGAGATATAGAGAAATATATATCGCTCCTCTCTCTCTCTCCATCTCAAAAATATATACAAACACATACCTATGGCAGTGCTTATGGTGTCGGTGTGTTTGCTCCAATGCGCTTGATCAGTTAAAATCATACTGCTGCCATATTTCCAAGATCTTGCGGCCGCAGCTGGAAAGAAATTCTGCAAGTTTGTTAAAAAGTAGTGTAGTATAGTTTACATGTTCTAAGCCTAGTCAAGAAGCATTATTTTGGCGACACCGTTTGAATTAAGTAAGGATTCGCATCGATGACCTGTTTTACGTTTCATGAGCTTCCCATGGCATTCCTCGAGTTGCAACACATTTTGGATAAAAGAAAAATTTTAAGAACTAATAAGTTTTGGTATGAGATAAAAGTAAAAAGTCCAATAAGAGAAAGCCTGCAATCTATCGTTTGAAGTTAGGTTTGTGCCCACGTAGCGCGCCAAGCGGTTCGAATCCAGATCAGACAGCTAATTGTTCGATCAATCCACAAGCCTGTAGTATTCTTTGACCCCGAAACAGCGATATATCATACAAGATGTCATTTTTTGCCAGATTTATATTTGCCAGATAACTATATACGAGTATAGCTTTACTATAATAAACTGCTCATCGGTCTCGGAGCCCTACCTGACTAGACATAGAAAACTGCTACGCGGACTTTAGAGAAGATCCTTAAAGCTTCTGCGTTCAAGGTAGTATTTAGCTGGTTAAGGAACATGTCAAGTTAACTCACTATAGTGTTGCCGCAGCAATATAGACAAGATACATTAAAATGCATTGTACAGTGTTTCTTCCAGGAGGAGCTGGATGTCCTAAAAGGAGGTGCTCCAGGCGCCAGTCTTCGCACCATAGTCGCACCCATTGACGACTGACTCAACCTACCGGGGGATCAGCCGGCATATTTATTACCGGGTTACATTTCACACGACTAGGTATTGACAAGCCAGGGCGTCTCCGGTCAAGGGAAAACGAGGGCCAACACCCAAGCACATCAGCTAAGGGTAATAGATTTGCCCGCACCCCCCCCCCCCCCCGTTGACTGCTTGATATGATGCGCAATTAGTTCCTAGTCAGATCGTGGGTCGAGAACACATATAATTTAGTGAGTTGAAGGCCCACACTACCATCCCACGCTTGCAGGAACCTTTCCCGCCTCGGCGATCGTGTGTTAAACCGCACTTTGCAGTTAACCCTCAATGCAAAGAAAGATAATATATGTCTCCATAGTTCTCATACTGAGGAACAAAACAGCAATTTTGAGAGCACAAGGAATTCTTACGCACGAGTTATTTAATAGCAAAGTAACGGAAGATCCTATTATTAAATACAGATGCGGTTCATACATTTTGAACAATCATCCGACATTGCATTGAAGATCGGGATGTTTCATTAGGTATGTTATATATTTCTATGACGATAGCTAACAAATGTCTAGAGCTCTTCAACGCTAACTTAACTCAGGACGAAGGACCACTGAAGGTATGCGCTGTCTGCGATTTGCTCTTTGCGACGCCATCCGCCGTAATGCAATGTGTCAACCGACACGAAAAGAGCTAACTGCAAGGGACACTCACGCAAAAAAACTCTTGCCCTCGTTGACGCTTTTGCTAATTTTTTTGTTCCATAAGTGTAACCCAAATCTGCAAATATTAAGCAAAATCACGTCGAAATAGTATGCGTTTCGCCGGGATCGAACACAAAACTCCTAAGCCACCAGTTATCTACGCCGTAATGACGTGTATGACCTGTTTTTAGGCGAGTAAATGGCAATGGAACGACACCTTCAACGTGAAACACGCTTACACTGAATAAATATATTATGTGCAACTATGTCAATAGATTATCCTCGCGATATTAAACGTTCCCCAATGCTCAAACACAAGCCAAAACTGTGAAACATACTCTCACTAAGATCAAGGTCGGCTGGGGCAAATTTACCTAAGTCCCGAACATGATTATCGACGGAAGTTCTGTTTCGCACAAAGCACAATGTGTAGTTAACATTTGACGAATTATTTTAGAGAACAACACGTTCTTTGCGACAAAGCTTCACGGACTTCATATCACGGACTGCGATATGCCGTACTTATCGGGGAACTCCACTAACTGCAAATTGCAACTTTTAGTGTAAAGTAGGTGAATGCACCGGCCAATATATATTTAAATAATTCGCGTATTTCAAAATATCTCATGTTGCTGAGCTAGTAGCACTTTATGTCAGAATGAATGGCGGAATGTTTAGCCGTTCATTTTGCTAGGAAAAGCGAATCAATTTTACATTGCAGTGTGATGGTTTAACGAGGATGGTAACGATTTGTAACAATAGCAGTAATAATGAAACGGACCTATATGAGCGTCAGTGAGTGAAAATGGGACTTCAGAAGAGGTGTAGAAGCAGAGAAATAGCGCCTTTGACGAGGCGCGTCGGTGTTTGACAAGATTGAAATTGGTACTATGAATAAGATGCTAGACAAAACTGCGAAACAAAACGCCCGTATTAGGTAAAGGTTGACTATTCATTGCGAACTAAAGATAATTGCCAAATTAGCATCAATTCAGGCACGACGGGACTCTATGCAATGCGCCCACCATTATGGATAGTGGTGGCCGGAAATTATTCTGTGCCATCCTGTTCAGCCATTACGAGATGCAAATGTCATTACTCGAATGTGGAAACGATTGTTCCCCAGCTTGCGTATGGCAAGATAGTATTCGCTGCCTTGGCATTATGCACCTAATTGAGTGAAACAACTTTTGGAACCCTGCTGTTCCCGTTACATCATCCTTACGTCGTACCCTATGCGGGAAATCGACGCTAGTTAAATATTGAACGGGAATGTAAAGGTCGCAGATCCGAACTGCCCGATGAGGTATCATTAGACGCAAATAATAAATATACGACCGAGTTAAATTATTTTTAATTCAAATGTAACTATCTTACAAATGACACACTTGTTTGTAAAATAATTAATGATTTGATCTATACCGTTATCTTAAGCTAACTATATATATATATATATACATATATATATATATATATATATATATATATATATATATATATATATATATATATATATATATATATATATATAGAGAGAGAGAGAGAGAGAGAGAGAGAGCGTATAAAACAACAATTAAAAAAAATCAAGCCATTCTCGGAGAAAACAAACAGTATTTCATGCTGCGACATACATGTACACAAGACAGCGTTTTTATAGAGGAGAAAAGAAGGATCAGTGTATCACGTTTACGTTTAGACAAACTTTAGGCACAAAAGACAATCACATCAGTTCTAATCAGTGATCTAATCAAATTATCAATTAATTGCTGCTGAGTGTTCCTCTATTTCTCGCGCATAGTATTTGCAAGCTCTAGAGGTGTTGCTGGACCCAGGGTTCTGGCTGTAACTCGTCGTTTATCTTTTATTAGTATATTCCAAATATGTATGACGCGATTCGGGCGAACATGCTGGCCACTTCATTAGGCGAGCTTGCGGGGTACCCCGAACAAGTGCGACGATGTACGACATTGTCGTGCATGAGGATGAGGGTGAAAACCTTACATAAGGCATGACGTGGCGTAAAATAAGCTCATCAAGGTACCGTTATTTAGTTAGACCTTTTCTCTGTAGGGAATCGCTGACTTGAGGGACCTCCTAGGTGACTTGTGGGGTTTGGTTCTCTTACCTAAGGATATTGCACCTCAAAACCTAATCAGACCACTACCGCAAAGGGTACGCTCCATAATGTTTGCTTACGCAAACCGCTCTCCTTATGACTCGTCGCCGGTTAGCACACCGGACCGGTTGGGGCGTAACATCCTTACGTACAAAATATGCCTTACGTGAAATATGATGGGTATATAAATTTCCAAAAGTATATATATACATACAAAGCTTACTACGATTCAGCCTGAGGTTTTTGAAACTGTGCTCCTGTCTGACCATTACGGTTTTCTTATCTCTTTCTGACAACTTTGCGGCTGCTAAACTTGTGTCCGAGTTAGCCCCAAACCCACGTATAAGTCATAATAAGGCTAACATTGATATGCTCGTAAGTCGCGGGTGGTTTTTGATGCAGTTGGCGTACATTTTGGTTTCGACGCTGTCAGTAAAGTTTTGTTTTGATGTTTCGTGCAAGGTCAGCTTTTTTTTCAGATTTACGAAGGCTGCGTCGCAGGATTAATGATATCTACAGCAGACGTCGTCGATGAATTCGGTTGACTTGAAAACCGCCTATCGTCGTCGCTACCTTAATGCAATCCGCGCTGCGCAATAGCATTTTATCGCAATCGTTCTAAATTCTTGCGTGTCGACTTCTCTTAATTCTGGAAATTTATCGCCGGATATTGTGCGTTATTAGTTAGCGAGGGTAAACACTTAGAACCCGCCCAGTAGAAATTGCAGACGACCTAAAGCATCACTTGGCCGTGTTAGGTAATACTACGATCGCTCACCTCGAGAAGAGCAAAAATATGGTAACCATACTTGGTGGAATAAGGAAAAATGATAATGTATTTTTACTTTCTGTTGTCTCTATTTTCGACGTTATTGGTATCCTTCTCTATAATGAGGCAAACTGAAATCGAAATGTCATATGTGTACCTACAGCTCGATCGATTGTAGGACCTCTGTATCCGATTATAAATCGTTCGTTTCAGTCTGGCAGCTTCCCGACGCTGTTTCCCTTATTTAAAAGTATGGGTGAACTAAACCCTGCAGCCAGGTATTGACTGATGTCGGTCGTCGATCTTATCTTAAAAGTCATCAAGAATCCGAAGCTAGTCAGGCTAAATCGACATTTAGAGTTGATGCATTTCTTTCGCCTAACAAGTTTGGCTTTTGCAGGAGTAAGTCGACTAACTTCGCGTTTGCCTGTTTATGGCAGCGGGTGTTCGATTTAGTCGAGGTACATACGTTTTGTCTCGCAGTCTATTTTGATGTGTCGGCTGCCTTCAATTGTCCTAATAGCTTCTTTCTGTTCCAGATGCTTGCTCAGCGCCGGTTGTTGGCCTGTTTAGGTCCTATCTCTCAAGACAGAGAATAGTGGTAGAAGTCTCGTACTGACCGTCGTTGAGAATAGACCTCCGCTTCCGACGGTGGCGGTTTGCTTTTTTGTTTGACTTTAGTGTTTTGCTTGTGCAGTGATTCCACAATGGTTTTCCTGTGCTAGTAGTTCCACAGTGGTTTCATTGCGCTATTGATTTGACGTTGACGTGCACTTGGACGTGCACCGCGCTGACACGCACTTGAACGTGCATCACGCCGACGTGTGCTTCGGCTGCACCGCGCTTACGGGCACCTGGACGCGCACTACGCCAACGTGCGAGGGACGTGTGCATTGACGTGCGTTGTACCAACGTGCGGGAGACGTGTGCATTGACGTGCGTAGTACCAACGTGCGGGAGACGTGTGCATTGACGTGCGTTGTACCAACGTGCGGGAGACGTGTGCATCGACGTGCATTGCACCAACGTGCGGGAGACGTGTGCATTAACGTGCACTGCGCCAACGTGCGAGAGTCGTGCGCTGCGCTGACGTGCGAGAGTCGTGCGCTGCGCCGACGTGCAAGGGACTTGCACTTTGACGTGCATCCAGGCGAGCGCTTCGACATGCGCTTTGACGTGCACCCAGGCGAGCGCTTTGACATGCACTCAGGCGAGCGCTTCGACATGCGCTTTGACGTGCACTCAGGCGAGCGTTTTGACGGGCAGTGCGCCGACGCAGGGCGAACGTGCACTGCGCCGACGTGCGGTGGACGTGCACTCGAACGTTTTTTCGACACGCGGCGGACGTGCAGTAGAGCCCGGCAGAGTGATTACTACCACACTTATGTAAATAGAACGGGAATTACCGGGAACGACCGATGGGAACGACCGATATAGTGACGAGCCCATCTCCCGTGCCGCTACTACGTACAGTTAGATGCGTGGGTGTACGTGCTTGTAAACGTGCACTCCGGCGCGCATTGCGCTGCTGTGCGGTGGGCGTGCACCCGGACGCGCGTGCACCATACCGGCGTGCACCCGGACGCGCGTGCACCATACCGGCGTGCACCCGGACGCGCGTGCACCCGGACGCGCGTGCGACAGACGTGCACTGCGCTGACGCGCACTTAAACGTGCACCACGCCGACGTGCGCTTGGACGTGTGCTTTGGCTGTACCGCGCTTACGGGCACCTGGACGCGCACTGCGCCGTCTTTTCATGCGGTTTTTCATCGCAGGTATTTGTTGAAGCTACCGGCATAGTTATATAATCCTGATTTTTTTCTACAACAAGAAGCTAACGTGGTCATGGCCGATGACCCTTTCAGGTCATCGTAGAGGCTGGGAAGGACACCTCCAAGAGCAAGGCTAAGATCGGTACCAGCTGACTTTAACCACGGACCAAGTGGTTTTCGCGTCAAACGGAAAACGCCCGGCGGAGACTTCTCCTGACCAAGTAAACGAGTCCAAACGCGGGGTGGACACGGACGAGAATCTCTCCTCAGCATACGACCGAGCCTTCGGAGTCCTGGAATGCTACATCAAGACCACTATGGAACTCCCCGAGCCAATGGAAACCGATAAACTTGACTTGGAATTAAGTAAGCTCAAAGCGACTGGGGACGGCCTCAGGGAGGCACTTCGAGCAGTCAGTAAGAATGCCGATGAAAAGGCAGGGACTCTGCTAAGCGCAATACAGGCCCTACAAAGGAAAACAGCAGAGAAGCCCCCTCAGTCCTCCGACCTTAGTGCGATCTGCGTCCGGTGCGCACTGGCAGATCCTGAGACGGCACACGCCTACCTGTTAACCAAGATTGAAGCAGCGAGTACCGCAGAGGAAACTCGTAGACTTTTTTTGCCCCCCGGGGGCTCTCCAGCGCGTCCCCTTTTCCCGTGAGAGCATTGCCCTCTCCAGAGCGGCAAGGGGCGTCTTTGGGCCGGAGGAGAAGCTAGATGATTAAACCCTGGGCCGTTACAGGACGGCAGTCAACACCCTTCTGTAGCTGTCAAGGCCCCACGCAGAACAGCCTCTACTGTACGTGTGGTCAAAAAAACGCGAAAAACATCTGCAACGGTTCCTGGCTGATCTTGTCAAGCAGACCCGAGACCTTGGCTCCATTGAGCTCTGCAGCACTGGTGCGCCAAAAAGAAGTCCTTCCGCGAATAGTCCAAAGTCCCCTTCACACGCACTGGCCACACAGACCTCAGTTATAGTTTGAGTGGGGGAAGGCCATACATTCGCAGATACCCTTAAGAGTCTGCGAGCACAACTAGTGGGGGGCAATATAAGGGGAGTGGCAAAAACCAGCCAGACTGATTCGGCTTACTGGCACCACTCCTGGGGCAGAGGCCAAAATGGTCCAGATCATCAAGGAGTCGACCGGTCAGAACACGGACTGCAGGACGGCGAACGTGTTACACGAGGTGGCACTATGGGGTATTAACCCCCTTCTCAGTGACAGCAAAATTGAATTGACGTTTCGTCAACAGTTTGCAGTTCCCGAGTACATTCCTCTGAAGGTTAACCCCGCCAGAGCCGAACTTCTAATCACTTTTTC
Source organism: Dermanyssus gallinae (assembly GCA_003439945.1). NCBI lineage: Eukaryota > Metazoa > Arthropoda > Arachnida > Mesostigmata > Dermanyssidae > Dermanyssus > Dermanyssus gallinae. The sequence continues at coordinate 10,915 of QVRM01003937.1, forward strand.
AATCAACGCTTTTAAAGCGTTGGTAAAAGCAACTCTGGTTGCCCGCCAACTGCAGATCCATCACTGTAGGAGAGACCCCGTGCCGTTCTAAGACGTAGGTGCGTCTTCCAACCTGCTTTAGGTGCCAACGCTCCGGTCGCAGAGCCTACACCTGCAAGGCAGAGGAACCCGTAAAGCGCATGTGCCATCGCTGTGGTTCTACGGAACATAAAGTACGATAATGCAATGCTTCGACGCCCCGATGCTTTATCTGCGGCGTACCAGGCCATCGCGCCGATAGCATGGAGTGTCACTTTTACTGAACGCAGATGCAGAACACGCGCAAACAAGCAATGGGAAGAGTCGAGAAGGAGATGACTGATTCTGAACGCAGAGGAAAGACGACGCTGTAGACAACTCAATTTGGTGGACTGGCCAAGAAGCCTCCCTGACTATGCAGGGTTTTGGTCACAGGCAAGTATTCACATGGGTCACTTTCCCACGTATTTCTCTAGCAGTATACTTATGCTACTTATCTCCCAACAAAACACTAGACTAATTTGATATTCTTCTTGAAAGGCTAGCGACATCATTAAAAGGACACCCCGATTACACTTTTTAGTCACGGGAGACTTTAACTCTCATCGCACATCCTGGGGATTACGCTGCAGAACCGACAGAGGTAATCTATTGATCGACTGGATGGCGGAGCAAGCACTGGCTAACAGAGGTAATGTGCCCACCTTCTCACGAAGATCCTCCTTCCTGGGCCTAACATATTTAACCGATACCTTGCTTAGCCTCATCGAAGACTGGGCAGATGAAGATCACCAGGAGACTTTCAGGGTTACATAACCTTTTCAGTGGTTCAAGCGACCAGGCGCCGCACTGAGCTGGCTAGGCGACGTACCTGGCAGATGAGAAAACTAGCGAAAAATACGCGTATGGAAACGCTCAGCAACAGATACGCACGGCTCCAGGAATCAAAAAGTGATGAACAAGAGGTCATCACTTTTTGATTCCTTCAACTGCATCCGAGCCAAACGAGCCCTAACAAGGGCGCTGTCATGGCTGGACGCCAACGCCGAGGGGGCCTGGAAGAGTCTCGGCGGTTGGCCCAGTCTAGAAAGAGAGATCTTTACGAGACCTATAAATCGAGACGGCAGGTCTTAAAGACGATTATAGTCAGAGCTAAAGCAGCACGGAAGGACCTGATCGAGAACGTCCAAATGGACTCATGGGGCCTATCCCACAAGATGGTCATGGTGAACTGCGGTATCGCCCACCTCCACTTTCGGCCGAAATTGTTACCGAGCTAGTCTAGAATCTATTCCCCTCTCAAGAACCCCGAACTGACTGCACAATTAAGGTCGACCCTCACGAAGTGCCTCCGCTCACCGAGAAGGAAATCCTCTAAGCGGCAGAACGCATTTTCGCCGGAAAGACACCGGGCCCAGATGAAATACCTCCAGAAATGGTCAAGATAATGGCGCCAAGCAGTCCTGCCCTCCTGGCGGTCCTAGCAGCAAGGTTACTTATGAAAGGGAGGTTCCCAAACACATGGAAGAAGGCACTCTTGGCCTTAGTGCCAAAACATACTGCTGGCCAGGTGACTTCCTTGTTCAGGCCCATTTGTCTTCTTAATACCATCGGAAAACTCATAGGGAACGTCTTAGCCGAAAAGTTGAATCAGAAGATCACGAATAAGCGAGCGCTTTCACGGACTCAATTCAGGTTCCATCGAGGCTGCTCAATACTGGATGCTATCCAACATGTCCTCGAGCGAGCTGGACACGAGGCGACCCGGCCCCCCCAAATCTAGACGTTTTTTGTGACTGATACTTCTCGATGTGCAAAATGCATTTAATTCTGCGAACTGGAGCGTCATCCTGGAGACTCTAAAGAGTAGGAATTTCTTCCCTTACCTCCGCCGCATTTTATCTTCTTATCTGAATGAACGCTTATATACGGAAAGGGAATTGCCCGGCAGATTACGGCAGGAGTCTCACAGGGCTCCGTTCTGGGCCCGGTCCTATGGAACCTGGCCTACGACGGAGTCCTTCAGCTCCAAGATCTCTCAGTGGACGTCAAAGCCATCGCCTACGCGGACGATCTAGCGGTGCTGGTAACAGCATGCAGGGAGTCGTCATTTGACACGCGAGCGAACACCGCTCTCGATAAGATCAACTCAAGGATACAAAGAAACCGCCTAAGCCTGGCCCCGCACAAAACGAAGATGCTGTATCTCACCGGCCGCAAACGTACCTGCGGCATCAGGATTGAGGTTGCGGGTCACCTCATTGCATAAAAAAAGGCGGAAAATACATAGGTCCTTGACACTAGACTTTCGGGAAACGCACACGTCAAATACACTTTTCGGAAAGTATCAAGCGTTACACAAAACCTAGCTAAGATACCTCCTCGAGAGGGAGGAGCTAACGAAGGCCGACACAAGCTGCTAACCTCTCTCGCTGAATCTACTGCGCTATACGCTTCCTCTATCTGAACCGATCTTGAACTCCAGACAAAGCGTAACCGGCAAACCCTTCAGGCCTCACAAATAGGCATGGTATTGAGAGTTTTTCGGGTTTACAGACCTGTCAGAACAGACGTACTACATGTCCTTACACGCTAGCTCCCTTGGGACCTGTTGGCGAGGAAATAGGGTGAGGAGATGCTCGAGAGAGATTTAACGTGGGCGGTAGCACGCGAATCCACATTTTGAGCATGGGCTTCTGAATGGGCCAACTTCTCTTCTGGCGATCACAGCAAAAGGGACACGATATTTCATTCCAAATTTAAACGATTTATATGAAGGGCCTGGACAGGGACCGCTCACATACTACGCAACACAGGCATTGACTGGCCATGGACAGTTTCAGATATATATGAGAAAAAATTGGCAAGACGACAGTGGACTCGTGCGTGTTATGCTCATCAGGAGAACCCGACACAGTCGACCATACTACTGCAACTTGCGCTGTACTCGGGCCGGCTCGACAAGCCTCCTCATACGCGATGGCTGGGAGATCAACAGCAGAGACTGTTTCCAGAATGATGACAACCTCCACCGACTGGGCGGAGGGAGGGTCTTTCTTGGACTCCATTATGAGGCAGAAGACAAGTCTCGAGGACGCCCGTAGGTCACGCTTTCGGTCGAGTCAACCTACTCTGGCAGTGGTCCATGAAGTTCTACCCTTAGGTCGCGACATTCCCGTAGATCTAAGAGAAGGTTGAAGCATGAAGCTCCCCTCCTCTAGTCTCGAGGTATTGTTACATAAATTCAAACTATGAGGGGGTGGGGGAGGCGGTTTTTAGTGGGTATTACACGTTTGGCAATGAATTGAGTCATATACTCTTCGTCTGATTCAAGTCCCACACTAGCCGTCAACAACATTGAAGTACGTGCGTAAAAGCATTTCCCCTCCTTAAAAACTAAGTGATATAAGCTAGTTGTCAATTCTAATAAAACCAATTTTATAATGTGTCGTTCATCGCCAAGTTAACTGGCCTTACCTCATAACCTGTTACTCAAGACATAATGCGTTAAGTTCTCACTGCCAGGTGTCTGGGGCTCGTTCTTCAGGAAAACATGGCAGATGTGGCATCTTCATCTGAATTACGTTACTGATTAGGGTCCCCACAGAAGGCCTACTTCTGGTGTACAGAGCCGTGTTCAAACCGGTGCTATGCTATGGTAGCCTTTTCTGGGGTGGTGGCTCTACCGGAACTCTCCGGAGAGCCAGAGTAATGCATACTTATGTTAAAAACATTATTTCCCTCACTACGGAGCATCTTTTTGTTCGTGGAATAAAAAAAAATGATTGTTGCGCTTTGTATGGGAGTACGTCTATTCAAATTTACCTATAGCTGTTGTGTAATATGAAGATGCATGCAAATTTCGAATAACTACTTCCTTTGCGAAATTAAATAAACATAATTTACTTGAATTTTGTCATTTTCGCTGTGACCAAGTTGGAATCCATTTACAAGTGCCCTGTAACTACTAGCTTTACTAAAACAACTACATCTTGAACACTTTTACAGTGTGACATTTTACTTAAGCCGGTGTCAAGCCGCATCTAAGGCAACGCTGCAAGATTTTGTTGACGTGTGGTTCTTGCACATGCCCCTTGTAACGACAAAGAAATCTACTTGATCTTGATGTCGGCTCTATGTGCCGTTTATGTGACCACCCGTGTACTATCCACCATCTCGATACTTGTCAGAGTGCTATTTCCCTAACGCAGTCAGCGCGATGATAATTTAAGTAATAAAATTATAATTTTTATGTATTAAGATATCATCGAGCAGAATCGTGGAAAAATCTTCTATGATAGAGTTTATGATGAAACCCATCAAGCGAATGGCGGGTAACAAGATGACATTTGGGTTGTAATGGTAATGAATGGAACTCCTTGAAATCCCTAAATGAAGTTTTTCTGAACTAAAGAGTATGAGTGGTTTCCGGACTAAACCTAGTAGCTAGATCTTCTACAAGCGGTTGACTAGAAGTCATGAGGTAGGTACTAGTTTTTCGCGTTTTGTGGCAACCCAGCGGCTAGCTTAAAAACGCGGGCTTCTCAGATCGGCGTGCTCTACGTTGGTTTTTGCAGATATAGCAGTTATGAAATGTGACGTTCGCTTTCTGGCCAATGCCTACTGCTGACGATGTTTTGAGGTTGACGAGAGCTGATTCAGAACTTCATGTGTCAGTCTGGACAAGAAGTTTCCTAAGATATCAACGAAGGCAAACTCATCATTAAAGCTTCTGGGGATTCTAAAGTATTTTGGCATATTGTGACAAAGTCTAGGTCCGCGGACACAGTAACGACCAACCCGCATGCATTGCAGCCAGCAAATGCAACAAGAACATTGCCAAAGGTAAGTTACTAAAGAACACAATCAAGAAATGCCTGTGTGGGCAGAAAGGACACAAAATAAAGACATCAAAGAGGTAACTTCGGAGTGCTTCGAAGCAACCGACTCCGTCTGCTGCTGGTGCCTCCATTGTCAAACTCTTCCAGCTTCTAAGTGGTCCAACGGTATTCTCATTTACACATCTAATGTCGTCGAATAATAAAGCTAATAACAGCGAAGGTAACAACATTGCGTCGACGAATAGTGAAGATTTCGACAACATGAGTGCTTTAACGTGCTCTCGTTATGAGTGCTTGGCGCGGAGATGATATTACTTATCAAGAAGATGTATACTAGAAGTACAACGAAGTACAAATACAACGAAATACTAATTAAAATGTTATCAGGTCTACACTTTATGTCTAACGGCTCCAAAATATTTAGTCTAATCCATTTAAATGCACGCGTTTATTATTAGATACTATATTACCACACGCAGTGGTAAATAGATTCCAGAATATCAGAAAACTGCCTCACCGTTTACTCCTCTCATGATATAATAATCCTTGTTGAGAAGAAAGTTGCTCATTATATATTAAAACCGCTCAGCATTACTTTAGAGGAATACGGGAATCCTGATAGACATGAGCCACCACAGCCGTGGTCCCCCACCCCAAGAGATCGGTAACTGCGTAGACATTGCTTCGCCAGCTCCTACGTTCTACTACAATCCGGCGTCATCAAGCACCTCTTCTCTGACTTATTGCGGCTCAGGCTCATTAGGCTGACCGCTAACGCCTTGCACATCTCCACCACCCAGAGGATGCGTCAACAACTATCGCCTCGAGCGTCTCTGGTTGTCTCTGCCAAAGTAAAGAAAGGCCGGCTTGCCCTTGCTGCCTATTTCCCGCCCTTTTGGTTCACCGACGGAGGCTCTTTCTTGACTGGATTGGGCGCCATCGTTGAGATAAGCTCTTTTGGCAGTTTTCTTGATCACCATTAATGACATCAAAGAGAGCACAGAGCTCCCTTCACGCTTGGGCCGATGTCAGCAAATGTGCTACAACGCCTATGGCATCTCGCAGAGCAGGACGCATCAGAACTGTGTGTTCAACATCGTCCGTCTCACCATATCTGCATAACGCACAGGTGTCGGCACTCTCCGTATTAATCTTTACCATGAAACTGGGCGTGCCCGGTCAGCACCTGTGTCGCACCAAAAGACAGCTTACCATGCCTGTAGTCGTACCACGCCTTCAAGTCAGGGATGAGGCCTCTGGTCGAGCTCCCCGCGGGTGGCCAACGAGGGTCTCCCGGCTGCACCGCTACCCATCATTCGTACCACCTGTCGACGATCTTTGATATAGCCGTCTAGGGTATCGTGCTGTAGAGACAAAAGAGGAGAAAGTTTGCTAAAACATTTCAGAAGCAATTTTGACCTCGGTTTACCGAAGCCATTTGGCGAGAGCTAAGTCTATAGTATTCAAGTTAGATCACCGTCCACATTCTTCTGAAATTAATGCCATGGACCATCCATCCAGCAGGCCCCTTACCGACTTCCTTAGTAGTAGTAATGACGCCACCGCGCAACCTCGATCACAATTACATCGATCGAAGTTGATGTATTAAGCACCATCGACCGCAGTGCTGCCTGGTGCTAAACACCGCTTGTCTTGAGTTATCGACTTAGAACCAGGGCAACCCGTACTGGGTTTTTATGGCAAATATTCGAAATAAGCCCTGGTGTGCTTAGCTCAAAACATCAAGGCTACATTGATGTGTTCCATACTTGCCAAGTGGCTCCAGCAATGGGTGCATTAATAAACAAAGTGCTTATTGGTATTTGTTCCACGTTTTAGCTAAGACGGCTTACGATCTCATGCTATGCATCATGCTTGATCTCGGATAGCCTATCTCATGAAATTTCCCTTGAGTGTTCTCTTGTATAAAAAAACACTAACGCTTGTTAACAAAGCGGTGAGGCATTTCGAAAGCAACGACACGTTCTCGAGCAACGTTTTTGAATTACACAAACATCATGTTATGTATAGCTTTCAGTAGATCTCAGACGCCTTTGACAGGGTTTGTCCATGTGCCTCTGCTTAAATTCAAGCACCTCGGCCTTGACGATCACGCCATTAAACTGCTATCGGCGTACTTCTTCGGGCGTCACCAGGTTGTCGAGGTGGTGGGGGGACTAGACAGATCTGCTCCCAGCTTCGCTCGGTGTACCCCAGGGCTCGTGCATTGGCCCACTAGCCTTCTTTTACTTCATATATGATAAGAAAAATATCACACGAGAAGCGGCTATGATTCTGGTGAGAAGGTGCATCAGGGATGAGGTAGGACGTCTCAGGCGTGCAGCTGACCGTATTGCTATTAATGCAAAGAAAACTCAAGTTGTAGCATTTAACATGACTTTCAGTGCTTTAGGTTTGATGTTCTGGGAATCAGCCGGTCGGAAGAGAAGAACACAACATATTGTATATATAAAATATCAAGCAAATATTAAACTATGGTAATGATTTATAGAAACACCCATGAGTTAAGGACACTGGACCTTGATCGCCTTGGAGGGGCGGGAGAGATCATGGCGTCTGACTCTGAAGATCCGCATTCACGATAGCAGCCAAGCATCTGGCGTTCAAGCTGTTAGATAGTGGAACACCCTTCCGCTTAGCGTGCGTTGCTTAAAATGCTTGCCAGAATTCAAGAAAATTTAAATTGTATTGTGCATTATTCTGCTCAAATTGTATGTGGGAAGTTGGGTGCACTATTCTGCTCAAGTTGATTCTCACATTATTCGTAATGTCATTCAAGCCGCAACTTTTGCAAGCACAGCTGTAACTTTAGTTGGTGTAATTACTACCGACTCGTTGCAATATTGTAAATATGTGAACTAACATGTAGTTGTAAATGTGTATATGCTCAATAAATAATTTTCTTAAAAAGTTTTTATTATTGCTTTACATTTTAAACAGATACAACGAGAAATCGAGTAAAAGTGGTCCTCTAAAAATAGGGCATATTTATAACCTGTTACTAAAGCTACTTCATGAGCACTTCTGACTAGCAAGTCATTGTTAAAATAAAATACTTATATTGTTATTTAAAGAGTCTTCTGCTAGGTTTAAAATTCGAAGAGAAATAACCACTAGCAACAGATATTTACTTATTTAATACAATTATCAACAACTTGGTTTTGTCTTTAACGAAAACAAGAGAGAATTTCAGCATGTCGCCAAACACATTTGCAGAATAAAAACTCTGCACGCTTGCATTTAACCGCGCCCTAAAACAATAAATAAAATATCCTTCAAGGTTTATTGTAAAAAGTAACTTTGCAATACTGACGAATCATCTAATCTTCAAGGAAGACTGGACACAATGGGGGGCTGCCTCGATGATAAGCTCGACTGGTAGCGCTCCCCACAAGCCCTAGTGTTGATTACTAGTTAATTACATCTCGCTATAACACTTAAATGTAATTTTAATAAATATTTTATATATATATATATATATATATATATATATAGTATGACTGTTATGAAAAAAAAAACAAGGAAGACTGGATGGGCCATGAATTCTTGCTACACCATCATAAGTGCTCTCCCCCTTATGCGGCCAAGTATGCGAAAATGATGAATGAAATAATTTTACACAGACAAATGGCAGAACAAAAAACAGAACATCTGTAGGACCGCAATGTGTGCTAACAAGCCTAATGAAACTTTTGCCGATTATATCATATACGAGCCTCATTGTAGGCAAACTTTATGTTAAAGACTCAGCTCACAAGCAATGGAGCATGCAATGCTGAATGATATGCCTCAATTAGGTTGACTGTGAACCCGGTCAAAATATTTTCGTGTTATCGTTCTTGCAGAAGACTTTTTGCATTGTTTTGCATTACTTGTTACCTATATACAGTATACGCATTGTTTACCTTATCTGTTATCTGAGAGTGTTGTGTTGTTATTATTATTATTATTATTATTTATTACATGTTAAATAATATTTTATATATATTTACACACCCTTTAGCAGGGGGGCTTTATTAGAACAGATCAACTTGTTTGTACGCAGTTCGCATTCCTGGTACTGCGCCAGACAAACATTTTGTTAACAATTTCTTTCCGGGCAACAGTTTTAGCATGTATGTTGATCTCGGCTCTTGTGTTCGTCAAAATAGAATCAAATAATATGTTCGCTCGATCTGGGAACTTACAAATAGAGACGAACGTAGCCTTATCAATATCATCTAGAACAACACAAATATCATCACAATTTATATCACAAGTCCCCACATTACAACGAAAAGCACGTTTTAAAAACTTCTTCTGCAGTTTCCTTAACAAATTTCTATCACGTTTCAATCCTAGATTCCATACTGGAGAGGCATATACAATCACAGGTAGGACATATTGCTTATAAAGTTTGACATACAGATTAGGGTCTTTCAAGACAAAGGATCGCAATATCCAGTGCATTCTCCGACTAGCTGACGCAGCTACCTCTAGAACATGCGGTGTGTAGCTCAGCGTATTACTTGTCAGAACTCCTAAGTCTTTTATCGATGGCTTTGCCGCTAGCTGTTCAGTACCTAATGTGTAGTTATGTACAGGATTGTTGCTGCTGAAGTGCAGAACTGCGCACTTATTTACAGAGAGCTCTAGGTCTAATCCTTTACACCAATCCATAAATTTATCGAGTGTTTCTTGAAGAATATTCATGTTCGTTTCATTTTCTACAGATATATACATTTTTACATCATCCGCGTAAATTTTCACTCTCACTCCTTTAGATATAATATACTTTAACGAGTCAGTATATATTATGTACATAAGAGGTCCAAGAATTGTTCCCTGTGGACAACCGGACGTGACCTCAGCCGTTGACGACAGATAATCATTTACCCTCACTCTGAAGGTCCTATGTTCAAGGAAAGCTTTGATCCAGTTTGTGAGTTTCTGTCCAACACCGTACCGCGGGAGAATGTTTAGAAGCTTCGAGTGTGTAGTGGTTTCAAATGCAGACTTAAAGTCGAAGTATACACAGTCAAAGGGCTTGCTATCATTAGTTAAAAGAGCCCAGTCATTTTGCGTTTCCAGCAGTTGTAGGACAGTAGAATGGCCTGGTCGATATGCGAATTGCTCCCTAGAAATTAGACCTTGTGAATTCGCATTTCTATAGATCGCATCGCCCAACTCCTTTTCAAATAGCTTGCACGGCACAGAGGTGAGCGATACAGGCCTTTTGTTGTTTGGATCACTTTTGTCGCCGCGTTTATGAACCGGACAGACAATAGCACAACGAAAGAGGTCTGGGACCCAACCATCTTCGAGGGTTCTGCGAAATATCAAAGACAACGGAACACACACATCATAGCCACACTTCTTATATACAAGAGCTGGGATACCATCAGGCGTGGCGCTTCGCTTGTTAGCCAGAGGGCGAAGGTGGCGTTCAAGATTTTCAGGAGAGGAGTCAACGTCCTCAACCATGCGCAGATCCTCAGACACAGGCGGCGTCGCGTAGCTGGACTTCCGTGGGTGATGGATATGTTGCGGCGAATACTCCGCGCAGAATTTCAGCTTTCTCCTGGTTTTGTGTAGCAACCGATCCATCCGCTCTATTGATCGAGCTCAAACAGTCTTTAACTTTCATTCGCCTTTCGATGTATCTATGAACCGCGGTGGGAACAGCCGATTGGGCTACGGAGCATTCTTCGATGATTCGTTTTCTATGAAGCATCATTTGCAGTTTCTTTTGCAGTTTCTTTTGCAGTCTAGCTCCTTCTTCTGGCGTCGCTCTGTTCAATTGCTGGGTGATGCTTTCTATGCTAGGACCCAGAACACCATGCAGATTAGGAGACTTCCTGGGTACACAACAATCCATCAGGAAGTGCATGTAAGTGACAAATTTGTTATACATGTCATTCACGTCAACACAGGGTTGGAAGAAGGTTGTCCAGTTCGTAGCACCCAGATTCATGGTTAGGCATTCATAGTCTCCCTTGTCAAAGTCCCAGAGTTGTGTACGATCCGTCGTCACACTATGACAACAAGAGATCGTGAACGAGACCATTTGATGGTCTGTTGCAACTGGCGCCGGTGAAACGATGACGTTGCCAACAATATCATCTCTAGCCAGAACAATATCAAGAACACATAATGTTTCAATTGTGAAGTCTGAACGTATCATTGCAAATTCTTTAAATAATTATTTCACTCCATGGCGCCTAAAATAGATGCCGCGTTTCCTCTGCAAACGGCCAAAGACAACGCTTGCCTCAAGAATTGACCCTCTCTTTGGTCGCTTGTGACCTCCTGAATTCGCTTACTCAAATCTTTGAGAAATGCTTCGGTTTCCTTGCTGATTGGTCCTAGCGTCTCCATGGCAATAGGCATGAAAGTATATCTTGTTTCCAGTTCAGTGTATTTAACGCGTTTTCGGGCTTCCGCATGCTTTGCCACCCACCCCGGCTCAACTGAGCTGTGGTGTAAATAGGAAGCCGCGGTGGTGCACGAAACCGTTGCATCCCAAGCAAGGGACTTCCCATGAGACCATAATGCAATGGTCACCCCATCAGGTCTTTCTTCGCCAGCGGACACTAAATCTCTCGGTTCAAGTGTAGATGGTATACCGGCTTTCCTAAGAGACCTTATAATCACCTTGTTTAGTTCAGCATGTCTGGAGGATCTACCGGCGCTCTTCGGGCAACTCAATGGGTGTAGGCCACTGGAATATACCGTCTCTCCACACAGTTTGCACTGAAACGGCTCGCAGACGGGGGCGCCGATTCTAAGTGCTGACATCATGCGGAAATGGTTGGGATCCAGCATGGTGCCGAGCTGAGGTGAGGGTAAGGCTTTAAGCCAACCCCCACTGAAGTTATCTTGTGCCGTCAGTGCATCTGTCAGTAAGGGCTACGTTTAGAACTTCTTTCAGTGTCTCCTTTGCCACCTCGTCAAATGCTTGCAAATTATCAAAGTTTTGGCCTGTGGGCAAAGTGCGTAGAATTTTAGCCTAGGCTACCCTAAGCTGTATCTCCATAGGCATAATGAAGCCTGTGAGTGCATCACCAATAGCCGAGGTTTTATATTATTATTATTATTATTATTATTATTATTATTATTTATTCATTTTTTTAGTATTTCCCTACAATTGTGGGACCCAAACGTGTACCCGCGTAGGCTCAATCCCCCCCCTTCTCAATCCATAGAGCCGATGATAGCGGCGGCGTTTCCCCTACACACTGCGAGCGAGAGTTGCTGACGCAGAAACTCGCCCTCGCGCTGGTCACCCGTGTTAGCACTAATTTTGACACCTAGGTCTTTGAGGAGGATACTTGTGCTCTTGCTGATCGGGCCCATCGTTTCCATGGCGACGGGTACGAAGTGATATCTCCTCCCCAAATCAGAGTATTTGCGTTTCTTTGCGATCTCGGCATGTTCAGCAACCCACCCTGACCTAATGGCGCTGTACATCAGGTATGACGGAGCCACTGTACATGATACCGTGGCATCCCATACCAGGCATTTGCCGTTGGACCATGGCGGGATGGTGACGCCGTCTGGTCTTTTGTCGTCTTCGAGGCCCAACCTGGGCTCCAGGGTGCTTGGTATGCCGGCTCTACGAAGAGCCTTCCTTAAGATCGCGTTGATTTCCGCGTGTCTGGGAGCCCTACCAGGGCTTTTAGTGCAGCTCAAAGGGTGCAGTCCGTCCTCATCCACTGTTTTTCCACACGCCTTACACTTGTATGGCTCACATATGGGAGCGCCTATTCTTAGAGCGGCCACCATGCGGAAGGAGGTGTTGTCCAGCATGGTGCCCAGCTGTGGTGAAGGAAGTGCTCTTAGGAAGCCACTGCTGAAAGTGTCACGGGCAGCTATGAATACCGCTCTCTCTGTCGGGGATTGGATGTCATCTAAGATCGTGCGAGCGGTCGTTTGACACTTGTAGCTGTCAAGCATGTGCTGTGTAGGGTGTTGCTCCCAGGGGCCAGGGCCTATCGATTGTCTAGCTGCCAGCTCAGCTTCGTCCCTCCTTCCGCGCAGCACAGAATGAACATCCGGTTCCAACAACGTCTCCGCAAGCCCAGAGAACTCTATGATAGAGGCCGCGTAGCACAACGAAGCAAGCTCTGCCACGGACCTTAGTCCCAATCCTCCTTCGCTGAGAGGAAGCGTGGCCCTTTCCTTATTATTATTATTATTATTATTATTATTATTATTATTATTATTATTATTATTATTATTATTATTATTATTATTATTATTATTATTATTATTATTTTATTATTGTTTATTGCTGATCATACAATTGTGAGGTCTGAACATGTATTAATATATAATTAAATATCTCGGTAGCAGTCTCTTCCTCTCAAAACATTGACCCGATTATACAGGCAGCGTTACCTCTGCATACCGCCAGCGAGAGCAACTGCCGCAGAAACTCGCTCTCTCGTCGGTCGCCTGTGTTCTCCTGTATCCGCTCGCCAAGCTCTTTAATGATTCTCCTTGTGCCTTTACTAGCGGGACCTAGTGTTTCCATAGCGATAGGCACGACGTGGTATCTGGGCTCTAAGTCCCTGTACTTTCGTCTTTTTTCTCGATCTGCATGTTCGGCGACCCAGCCGGCCTCAAGGGCACTGTGTCGCAGGTAGGACGGGGCAACAGTGCAGGATACTGTTGTATCCCATGCCAGACACTTACCGCAAGACCACAATGGAATAGTGACTCCGTCGGGCCTCCTGTCACTGCTTGTATCGAGTCTGGGCTCCAGCGTACTCGGTATGCCTGCACGACGCAGGGCTCTCCTTATGATCGAGTTAAGTTCCTCGTGCCTAGCGGCTCTTATTATTATTATTATTATTATTATTATTATTATTATTATTATTATTATTATTATTATTATTATTATTATTATTATTATTATTATTATTATTATTATTATTATTATTATTATTATTATTATTATTATTATATTATTATTATTATTATTATTATTATTATTATTATTATTATTATTATTATTATTATTATTATTATTATTATTATTATTATTATTATTTAATAGTATCTTCAGCTTACCGTTGTGGCAAGGGATCAGGTAATGCTTCCGATCTCTCTAGGCGGCTTAGGAATGCCGGACGCGGTCATGATGGCTGGACCCGCGATCGTGTCGTCATTGACTCAGGCTTCGGAGAGGGTTAGGGCTTTATTGGATAAGAATGGATGGGAAGCTTATAACGCTGAGCTACAAAAGCTGACCGACAGATTGTTGTCTTTGTTTGACTCCCCTTCCGATGAAAGAACTAAACAGAGCACTTGGACAGACCCTCTGCAAGAAAAGCGATTAACATGCCTGATTGATAGAGCCCCCACCGTGGCTGACAAAGCCAGGCTTCGAGCCGTTAGTAGCCAAGGGGCTGGAGCCTGGTTACATGCCCTACCCTGTCCACGAATAGGGACGCTTTTGGATGATGAGACGACGCGCATCAGCACCGGATTGCGTCTTGGTGTCGACCTAGTTGTCCCTCACCGATGTCGTTGTGGCTACATGGTAGATGCTTTGGCGCGTCATGGCTTATCATGCGCCTTAAGTGCAGGCCGAAGAGCACGCCACTCGGCATTAAATGACACTTTCAGTCGAGCACTAAGATCTGCAGGCTTTCCGTGCGTACTAGAACCTCCGGGTCTATCCATAGATGACGGAAAAAGGCCTGACGATCTTACTCTAACCCCCTTTGAGCGTGGTCGCATGCTTGTTTGGGACGCAACTGTAACCCACTCATTAGCCCCTTCGATGGTCGGTGCAGGTGCGGACCAGGCAGGTCATGCGTCTAGGTTAGCAGAAGCTAACAAATGTAGAAAATACTCAGGCGTTAGTTATCCGCACCAATTTTGTCCGTTGGCCTTTGAAACAATGGGAGGACCAGGCCCGCTTACATGGAAGTTGATTCAGCGCGTGAGTAGAAGCCTTAACCTCTCCACGGGAGACTCAAGAGCATCGGAAATTTTGCGTCAGAGGCTGTCACTTGACATCCAACGAGGAAACGCAGCATCTGTTCGAGGCACATTGTTGAACTGGGCTAATCCCGGGTTAGATAACCCGCAACCACACGTTAACACGGAGACAATTGTTCACTCCAAAGTGCTAACATAAAAAGTCATTTACTAAATTGCGGTAAAACATTTTTAGTATTTCCCTACAGTTGTGGGACCTAAGCGTGTACCCGCGTAGGCTCCCCCCTTCTCAATCCATAGAGCCGATGATAGCGGCGGCGTCTCCCCTACACGCTGCGAGCGAGAGAGTTGCTGACGCAGAAACTCGCCCTCGCGCTGGTCACCCGTGTTAGCACTTATTTGGACACCTAGGTCTTTGAGGAGGATACTTGTGATCTATTATTATTATTATTATTATTATTATTATTATTATTATTATTATTATTATTATTATTATTATTATTATTATTATTTATTCAATTTTTCGGTGTTTCCCTACAATTGTGGGATCTAAACGTGTACCCGCCTAGGCTCACCCCCGTTCCTCAATCCATAAAACCGATAACAGCGGCGGCGTTTCCCCTACACACTGAGGGCGAGAGTTGCTGACGTAGAAACTCACCCTCGCGCTGGTCACCCGTGTTAGCACTGATTTTGATACCTAGCTCTTTAAGGATGATACTTGTGTTTTTGCTGATTGGGCCCATCGTTTCCATGGCGACGGGTACGAAGTGGTTTCTTTTCTCCAGGTCAGAGTATTTGCGTTTTTTGCGATCTCAGCATGTTCGGCAACCCACCCTGACCGGGTAGCGCTATGCATCAAGCATGACGGAGCCACTGTACGTGATACCGTGACATCTCATACCAGATATTTGCTTAGACCATGGCGGAATGGTGACGCCGTCGGGTCTTTTGTCGTCTTCAAAGCCGAACCTGGGCTCTAGGGTGCTTGGTATGCCGGCTCTACAAAGAGCCTTTTTTAAGACTGCGTTGATTTCCGCGTGTCTGAGAGTCCTACCAAAGCTCTTAAAGCAGCTTTTTTTTGTTTTTTATTTGTAGATGTGGAAAATGCATTACGCACACTCTCCGATGTTAATGAAGGGTAGTGTGGGACTAAACGCCGGGGAAGAGTATAATACTCGATCCAATCCGCGCGTTCTACCCACTAAAAACCACCTCTCCCACCCTCTTCTGGTTCGGAATTGTGAACCATTACATCGAGACCAGAAGAGGGGAGTCCCGTGCTGCGACCCTCTCCTTAGTCTACGAGTATGTCCCGAGCAGAGAGTGGGTCCTGCTCGGGAGTGGACACTAGAGGCCTAGTGTTGAATCGCGGTCTGCGGCGATCTTCCTGGCGACATTTTTCGCGCATAAGCCCGTCTAAGTATTGGATCCCGGCGTGCCAGTCCGTTGTCGACTTGAGCATGTTGGCCACGATGGTCGTAGTCGGGCTACCTTTGTGGACATAGGAGGAGCCCGATTATTATTATTATTATTATTATTATTATTATTATTATTATTATTATTATTATTATTATTATTATTATTATTATTATTATTATTATGTGTTAGGACAATACAATTGTGAGGTGTGAATGTGTATCCTCGTTATTTCATGGTTACCATCTAGCTATTCTCAGCCCATCGCACCTAATATCGACGCGGCATTTCCTCTGCAAACTGCCCGTGAAAGCAGCTGCCTCAGAAATTCGTCTTCGCGTATATCCCCGGTGTTTGCTCGTATTTGATCACTTAAGTCTTTTTTAAATTTCCTTGTACTTCTGCTGACCGGGCCCAATGTTTTCATTGCAATCGGCACGAAATTGTATCTAGGCTCTAACTCTGTGTATTTACGCCACTTTTCTTTTTCTGCATGTTCGGCAACCCATCCCGCCTCCGTCGCGCTGTGGCATAAATAAGACAGTGCGGCCGTGCAGGAAACGGTCGCATCCAAAACCAGGCCTTTGCCTTTTTGCTACGGCGGAATGGTGACACCGTCAGGCCTTTTATCGTCATGTAGTCCTAGTCTGGGTTCCAGCATGCTAGGTATTCCCGCTTTCCGGAGAGCTCTTTGAATTATTGAGTTTATTTCGGTGTACCTAGGGGCTTGACCTTGGCTCTTGATGCAGCTCAATGGGTGGAGGCCATCCTTCTCCACTGCTTTTCCACAGGCCTTACAAATGTGAGGTTCGCATATTTGCCCGCCGATTCTTAGAGCCGACACCATGCGGAATGAGATGTTGTCCAGCATGGTGCCGAGCTGCGGTGACGGAAGGGTCCTGAGGAATGCGCCGCTGAAGGTGTCTCGTGCGGCCAAGAAGACCGCTTTCTCTGCGGGAGACTCAAGGCTTTCGATGATCTCACGGGCTATGACTTTGCATCTGTAGTTGTCGAGCACTCTCTGCGTTGTATGTATTGTATTATTATTATTATTATTATTATTATTATTATTATTATTATTATTATTATTATTATTATTATTATTATTATTATTATTATTATTATTATATTTCAGTTTTACAATTGTGAGGTATAAACGTTTAAGCCAGGTTTATGACACTCTGCTCATTTCCTCAATTCATGGTGCCTTTGATAGAACGTGGCGTTCCCCCTACAGACGGCCAAAGACACCATCTGTCTCAAAAACATGGCCTCACGTCGATCACCCGTAATATCTTCTATACGCTTTCCAATATCCTTCAGGATTTTCGCTGTATCTGTGCTAATGGGCCCAAGTGTCTCCAATGCAATAGGTACAAAATGGTACCTTCTTGACAACTCGAGATACTTTCCTCGTTTTTCAGAGTCCGCGCGTTCAGCAACCCATCCAGGTTCAACTGTGCTGTGACGTATATTAGATACGACAAGGCCGCCCTGCATGAAACGGTTACATCCCATGCAAGGCTTTTACCATGTGGCCATAGCGGAATGGTGACCCCGTCAGGTCGTAGCTCACTACTTCCATAAAGACCTTTCGGCTCGGGTGTGGATGGTATCCCTGCCCTTCTAAGGGCTCTTTTTACTATGGCGTCGAGTTGCGCGTATCTTGTAAGTCTGCCGGGGCTTTTTAGACAGCTTAGAGGATGTAGACCATCAGAGTCAACAGGTTGACCGCATGACAGACATGAGAAAGGCTGGCAGACGGGCGCGCCTATCCTAAGGGCTGACACCATGAAGGAGTGTTATTATTATCATTATTAATATTCGGTTATAACAATTGTGAGGTATGAACGTTTAAGCCAGGCCTGCTTTGTTTTCTTGTCAGTTCATTGCGCCTATGATTGAAGCCACGTTCCCTCTACAAACGGCCAAAGACATCATCTGTCTTAAAAACATGGCCTCGCGTCGATCACCCGTAACGTCTTCTATGCGTTTTCCGATATCTTTTAGGAGTTTCGCTGTACCTGAGCTGATGGGGCCATGTGTCTCCAATGCAATGGGCACAAAGTGGTAACTTCTTGATAGCTCGAGATACTTCCATCGTTTTTCAGAATCCGCGCGCTCTGCTACCCATCCAGATTCGACTGCGCTGTGACATAAATACGAAGAGGCCGCCGTGCATGAAATCGTAACATCCAATACAAGGCTTTTTTAGCGTGACCATAGCGGGATGGTAACCCCGTCAGGTCGCAGCTCATTGCTGCCATTAAGACCCTTCGGCTCGGGTGTAGATGGTATCCCTGCCCTTCTAAGAGCTCTTCGTACTATGGCGTTGAGTTCAGCGTGTCTTGTGAGTCTGCCGGGACTTTTTAGACAGCTTAACGGGTGTAGACCGTCAGAGTCAACAGGTTGGCCGCACGGCAGGCAAGAAAGGGGCTGGCAGACGGGGGCGCTTATCCTAAGGGCTGACACCATGCGGAAAGAGTTTGGGTCCAGCATAGTGCCAAGCTGACGGGAAAGCAGCGCTTGAAGCCAGCCCTCGCTGAAGGGATCTTGAGCCGCTAGAAAGACGGCACACTCTCTTGCTGATGTTAGGCTGTTTGTTATATCTCGTGCAGACTTCTTAGTTTTGTAAGCGTCAAGAAGTTTTTGACTCACGTGCTCTCTCAAAGGGCCGGGATCGAGTTGGAACCTGATTGCTGTGTCTGCAGCCACAGTTGCCTTTTTCAGTTCAAGCTTTGCTTCCTCGCCACTGAGTGATTCCGCCAGGGAGCCGAATTGATTCATGGAAGCAGCGTAGCACACTGCAGCTAGATCCGTAGCTCTTCTTATTCCAAGACCTCCGTTGCCGATGGGGATGCTAGCTCTCTGCCACATGCTTCCTTCCAAGTTAATGTTTAGTATCTCACTTAGAATTTTTCTAGTGGTCTCGTGGTAGGCTGCAAGACCTTCCATATATTTTATAGTCTGACATGTTCGTAGCATGTAAACAAATCTTGGTGAACCAAGACTGTGTCTCCATAGACACAGAGCCACCTGCGGGTGCATACTTGTCAGTCGTGGGCGGATCTTTAACAGGGTCTCTCATTTAGCGTCGAGAGCACGTGGAATTCCTTCGGACAATACGGGAGAATCTAGAACATCTAGGTTACCCTTAGTTATACAAGATATCCCGGGAAGTGCTTCCATGATTGCTTGTATAGCTTGCGCTTGATCTTGAGGGGTACCTCCGACAGCTAAGACTTTACATTCGCGGGACCTCCCAAGACAGCGTCAGGCTTGATACAAGATCAGAAATGCCGAGGCAGAACAGAGCTGGTCCCAATGGGTCTCCTTGCTGAATGCCAATTTGCGACTCTATGATCACATCTGCGCTCCAAGCAAAGATTGAGAAATATTTATAACCCTGCCATATCATCGGATAGAGTCGTGGAACTTTTCTCTTCACTTCGTCAAAAACTTTGTCCCTTCTTATTGTGTTAAACGCGTTCCGGAAGACTAGTACTTTTGTCGGACCTTCTGATTCCAGAAAAGCGCGTGTGGCGTGTACAGTAGCCTCTGCACCTCTTCTAATAGCAACACCCATTTGATGGGGGTGAAACTGCAGCAACAATGGCCCGTTTGTTCATAGCCGTCGCGATGTTTGAAGCCATTCTTCGTAGAGTTAGTCCGCATGCTATGGGCCTAATGGTATTATCCTTCTGTCGGAGGGCTGTTAAACTTGCACCGTAGAAGACGCGCTGGCAGAACGATAGCAAAGCTCCATTGAGCAATCTTGCCATAAAATCTAGCCCAGTTCGTCCAGTAGACGCTAGTTAAATGTCTGCTCTTGTATCCAGCTGCTCGCCAGGCCGTGCTTGCCATCGCTACCGTATTATATATTCCGAAATCGATTTCCTTTTATGTTTCCATCCACTCCAAAGTATAGGCCTCAAACGCTCTCGTCCTAGGTAAACCCCATTTAAATTGTAATTCCTATGTCATTAAAGTCCCCTCCATCTCAGATATTAACTATTCCATTCCTACAGGAATTGGCTAACCCCAAAACCCGTATCATAAAGAAAAATCTGGCTCTATCTAGTAACTGCAGATCTGCATCTCCCATTTTATTTACAAAATGTACAACATTGCCCCTGGCTTGAATAACGTCGTCTTTTGCTAATCGACCCCTGGTAGAAACTTAACTGCTACTGTCTTTTGCCAGTTTATGCTAAGCCCCATCTCGTCCATATAATCAATTATTTTTTCTAGTCCCTGTTTAACCCTAAATAGCCTTCTGCCATAGACAGCAATATCATCTGCATACATTAAAGTACTTGCCCACTCTCAATTCCACCCCTGCCTCATCCGGTTAGGTAGCCCTCCCAATAGTACCGAAAACAACAACAGACTAAGTCCGTCGCCATGAGCCACGCCTGTAGTTTACTTTACTCTTGCCACAATCCCTATACCGTCGTCGATGCATACTATGCTCTACCTAAGGTTGGCCCCCAACATTTTGAAGAGTGTTTATATATAAATAGAAAATGCGACTGTTTTTATATAAATAGAAAAAGCCACTGCTAAACATAAACAAAAGGTTATCTTAAAATGAATAACATTTATTCAAAAAGATATTAAAGATATAGAGTATCTTACTTGATTGCTTTGAGAGTTTCAAAACAAAAGTAAAACGCATGGCATTCGGCGATATTCCGATCGACTAGCAACGTTGTCATATTTATTTTAATTACATTCAATCATATTTATTTCACTCAAATGGAGTATGTACAAAATAGTTCATGTTATTATTAAACATAAATACTTGATGTCCTGCCGTTCCACCGAAAGAAGAAGTGTAAAGATCTTCGTTGCAGTGCCGGACAATCAACCGCGTGGTACTTAGCGCATTGCTGCGAGCAGAACCGACAAATACACTGAGTAATATAGTCTTCATGAAACTCCCTACGGGAGCATACGAGGTGATGGAACCCGTGTACGATGTACCTGGTATATACATGCCTGTCATCGCAGGCCACCCCGGCCCACAACCAAGGAGACCTAAAGACGTCGAGCGTTCTTACCTCCGTTGCTGCTTCCGTGAATTTGCGTCGCCACTCTTCCAAGAAACGGTTAAGTGGCTCCGTCAATGGCATACGCAGCTTTAGCCGAAGCATCTCCACCATCGGCGCACAGTCCGACAATACATTTATTTATTTTAATTATTTATTGATAGTTGTGCCGTTAACGTTGTCATATTTTTAGAGATCGTACATCAATACGTTCGGACTTTGGTCATTTCACTAACTTCTTTTTGTAAACAACAAGGTTTTGGGCTCGCACGTTTATAAAACCAGAAACACTAAAGCAACCTCTCAACCGACTTTACGAATATACTGTATGAACATGCATATATTCATATTGATGGCTGATTTATTATTTGTATGACAAACCGAAATACGCACGTCACACTTTTAGATCAGGGGCGCTGAGTGGCAACATATATATTCAATACGCATATATATCACAAATGTATTATTTGCACCCCATTATGTGTTAAATAAATATATGCTAAATAATTTTAATAAGAGTGAAAGTGAAGCGACAATTATCTCCTGGAAACATGTACACGGGAAATATTACTCCATCTTGTAAAGAGTGGGCTGGGACTACTTCAGTATTATGCCCTTATTTAGACTTAAAGCTAGGGTCTCCGACAGCCCTATATCTCTGATCAGATCAGGGGGAAAGGCGGTGCACTCTTTTACATCGTTCAATTGACTCATTCCCAACCGATAAACTCGACATTCTATACTTTCTCCCTCAATATATATAGCTGGTCTACTCTTGTATCCAACATTCCTGTTTTAGCGCCTGCTAATAGTCCGCTCACTCTTGAGTTATTATATATCCTTTCTACTCTGCCTATTTCCCGCTTTTCCTCGCCACTTATACCTTCTAAATTCAAGCTGCCCTCTAGCATAAATTTCCATTTGCCCGTATATGCCTGTTTTACCATCGATTGCACTTTTTCCCGACACCCTCGCCCTCACCCTTTACTGGCTATTCCAGCTGCGATATCTACTCTGCACTTCTAACTTTGTTTTTACCCTTAGCGCCAGTTTACTCATTTTTTATTTCTGATATCCTTAATCCTAATATTAAACCTTATCTTCCTTTATACTTCCCTTTGTACATTTTGACTCCCCCTTACCTCTCAGTGAATACTCTGGCGCAATTAAAACGACAACCTAATGCGAATCTTATCATTTCTCTTTGTATTCCTTTTAAGTTCCTCCAAAGCCCCGCGCTGTAGACTAGAGTGGCATTTAAAAATATGAAGGGAAGACCCGGGGTGACTAAGGGGAGCAGGACCAAAAGTCTGATATCAGACCTCTGTGTGTGGTACGTCTGCCAATATGGCAAGCTATCTTACTGTGCGACGCATGTGCTGACCGGACACGGTCAGTTCCATAGCTACATGATAACGATTAAAAAAGCAAACAGTGATATCTGTGTGACGCGCGGCTCTAGTGAGCCGGACGACGTAGAACACACCGTTCTACGCTGCGAGGCTCTCAGGGCAGCACGGGGGTCGTGAGGGGCCTCTTTGCCATCAGCGGGGTCGTCAACTACATGATGATGTCGGCGGAAGCGTGGAAGAGGCGACAAACTGGCTTGACGCCATTTTGACACTCACGGGGAGACAGGAAAACCTAGGAGGGAGAGGTTCGAACGATACAGTGGTCGAGACGAGATGCCAGGGAGGGGGACGAGAGGGGGGACCGGCTGGGCCTTAGGGGTCTTGACGCACCCACTCAGGCCGGTCAAACTAAGCATTGCTCTCGCCCGACTAAACTAACCGCATGATGGTGTGGGAGGATAGGGGAAAGCCGAGAAAACATTGACGGCGGACGGCGCGACGAAGCTTACTTCGCGGTTTCAAAGTAATGCCTAAGCAATACCGAGTCGAGGGGGGGAATAGATTGTAGTGAGTTTGTGAATCTCACGATAGTAACACTAGCTGCCCGTGACGTATGTGCATCAGCTGTTCCGAAACCTCTTAACACAAAAAAAGATTTTTCTACTGTTATGAATATTCGCATCGTATTATGTATATTTTATCCTGGTAACTTTACCCAGCTTCTCTCAGAACCTCCCTTAAACCTGACTGTACACAACTATGTTCTGAACACCGTGTCATATGCTTTTTAAATCTGAAGTCCCAGCCACACACCCTTGTCCCTGTAATCTCGAAGATTCCACAACCTGACTTTATATAAAAATTTGATCATCTTGCATATAACCTTTCTCAAATCCGCACAGCCAGTCCTTTCTTTCTCTATTTTTCTCTAGAACACTCTGTACTCTACTGTTAAAGCCTACATAAATGTTTGATACGTTATAAAATCCGTTAGAAATCCTTCTATTGTGCCCTCTGGGCGCCTGCCCCCTCTAAATATATTAATATCGAGCGAGTGGTAAAAGACGAAGATTAAAATGGCGTGTGGTCGTGACGGAATTTTGGTAGGAATCATCTAGACATTGGGAAACGAATGCGTGTGTTATTTAACGGAGCAATGTTAAATAATACACGCGCTCGTTTTCCAATGCCTAGCTGATACCTACCAAAATTCCGTCACGACCACACACCATTTTAATCTTAATTTTTTTCCACTCGTTCGATCTTATCTGATGTGGTTGTAATTGCTGTGCTAGTTTTTGCCCTTTCTATACTGGTTACGCCAATCGCGTGCGCTTAAAACACATCTGTCTATTTAAGTATGTTTTATCCTGCTCCTTATTTGTTATTTTCCCTGTCAGAAGTCCCCAGAATCATGTTAAACACCCTCTTCTTTGCATTTTTTTAAACCTTGTATTATCCCTTGAATTATATTATTGACGTCTATGTAATTAGTCCAGTACTCTTCTGCTTTGTTTGTGTGCCTTCCCAGTACCTTTCTATGTTCCCTACTCTACCTTTTTCTTTCTAAAATTGCTTCGTTTATTTCATACTCCAGCCCTTTTAAACCACCTCCCATATCTTACAGCAATTATCATACGCATCCCTAAATTTCATATACATACATCTCGTCTTCCTGCTTTTTCCTACTTGCTACCAAGGGCTGTTTTTGTGTTGCAATTTTTAGATTCATTTGTGTTTATCCAGACATTTGTTCTATATAACTATCCTCGTTTTATTTATTTTGGAGCATTTGCTTGCTTTGGATTCCGAAGCTTGTTACGGCACAGGCATGCCGAAGGTTGTGATATCCGGCCAGGATAAACCACCAGACTCGCTCGATATATCACGATTGAGGGCCGTTACCACCTCAGTAGAAAGCAACATGGAGGCAGATCGTGCTACTGCGAAGACGACCGCATCGCCCATATGCGAAAGTGATAACGAAACGGTAGCTAATGACAATAAGGAAGGCCGACAACTTGGGGTGAAACGCGCGAGACCGAGTAGCAAAACCCAAGCCTCAGTACAGGCTATTAACACCAAGGCAGCACCTCAAGAACTGCCAGAAGAAGAGGATTTTAAGGAAGTTATGAATAAAAGCAGACGGCGCAATATTCGGAAAAAGGAAGAAGCGTTAGCAAAACTCAAGCAAAAGGTTGAATCAGGTGCAGACAAGGTTTTCCGTGTAACCTTCAGCGCAGCTGAAGACGGCAGCTCATTGCCAGGAGGGAATGTATTAGGGATGTGCAAGGACCTACACCTAAAAGTGGCAGACGCTAACATCTCGGCACAGAATGGACAAATCTCGGCTACCGTCGATAAACTTGAGGACGCACGTAAACTGATGTGCATCACCGAACTAGCTGGGCTGCGAGTCAAAGCAGCATCAAAAAATATCGACAACATCTGGGGTGCCATTAACCATGTTAGCCCAGACTTTCAGGAAGGAGAGATACTGCAGGAACTTAGCTCCGCCGGTGTCATAGAAGTAAAACGCATTTGCAGACGAGCAGGTCTTGGCCCACAACAGGCGGCTATCCCTACACGAAAGGTGCTGCTCAAGTTCAAGGGAGCCCCGCCGGCCACCGTGTATCTTGGCTTTCAGACCCACGCAGTGACAGTCGAGCCACCACGTCCTTCAAGATGCTTCAAATGTCAGCGCTTAGGTCATCACGCATCCTCTTGCAGCGGTCAAGTAGCATGTGTGAACTGCGGGAGTAACCGACATCTAGTCAAGAACTGTAAAAGTGCTCCAAAATGCGCAAGCTGTGGAGGTGCACACAGATCAGCGTCTCCTTCGTGTCCGATCTACGCCATTGCTTGGGAAAAGAGCAAGATTATTACCGGAGCACGAGTCCTTCGTCAGGTCCAGTCCGACTACCCGGCGGCCACTATTGTAGAAAAACCGGCGACTCGGACGAATCCGACACCATGCGAGACAGGTGAGAACGCTCCTCGTTCCTACGCCTCAGTGGTCCGTGAGATCGTTGCCCCTAGTTCGGATGGAATGTCCGATAAGACTATTACGCTTGCCCCACTTAAGGCCTTGAAACCGACACATCGCCGACGCAGAATGCGCCCGCGCCAGGCGGAATATCGTCGAGCTCCCGGCACCACCTCGGTGGACTTGTCGCCATCGAGGGCGCGTTCCACTCGCAAGGCAGACCCTCTTGCAGGGCTCACCAGCGCTGCAAAAATGCTAAGCGGCCTTGACCCTCAAGCAGCCAGCGCACTTCGTAACCTTGCAAACCTTCTCGGACCAGTCATCAGGCTGTTATCAGCTTTCGAAGTGAAGAAATCTGTCGGGCCGAAACATAATGCCTCAAGACGCCTCCGAAAATAAAGCCGGTCCGAGCCACTCGGACAACCTCCCGCAGACGGACCATTTATCCAGTCTCGGGTCGGATACAGGGAACCTAAGCCCAGCTCCTTACTACAACAGAGTTACTTGCACGCATTGCCAAAGAAACTTTACAAGAAGAGGAATCAAACGGCACATGACGGCAGCACATTCGAACATTGAACACCCATTTTTACCCCCCGTCAGCAATCCGGTCGACAACACTGATGGTACCCACCTGCGTGAAAAACTCGCCGAGTACACAAAGACATACAAACGGCTCGACACCATCCCTAAAAGTGCCCGTCCTGCAGTTGCGGTAGCGCTGGCCGACACACTTTCACTCGTACATCAAAACAATGACGCGCATAGCTGGGCCAACCTACTGGTTTTCGCGCATACAGTTCTCAGAGTTCCATCACGAAAACAGAACAATCTGAGTTGGACCACATACCTCAGAGACAGAATCAAGGAACATAGATCAGGTAGTGGGCCTTCACCCGAATTGGTCCCAAGGAAGCACTGGAACAAGCGACCTAACGAGGACAACGCCGCCGCTAGACGAGCAACCAGGCTACTAGGCGAAGGCGACATTGGAGGCGCTGCGAGAGCTCTGCTTTCTGTGGGAAGTCCTGTTTGCGCAGCCGAGGCGTTCGTGGAAATGACTTCCAAACACCCTAGTGAACCGGCCGACCTTGACTTGCCACCAAGACTATCCCACGCCGAGCCGCTAGTCACCAGTTCAGAAGAGATTCGCGAGGCCGTACGAACCTTTCCGGCAGGGTCTACCGCCGTGATTGACATTATCAGAAGTGGCACAGTGCCTGAGGCCATCCGCCCTATTATTTTTGGTGGACACCTCATCGCAATTAAAAACCCGAGTGGGTCATTTCGTCCAATTCTCATTTCCTCAGTCTTTCGGAGGATTGCGGCAAAAATCACTGTCAAGCTAGGACAACAAATATCGTGTGCGAAAAGCTTGGGGCCCACCAGCTTGGCTTCAATACGCCTAATGGCATCGAAGCAGTGGTTCACACAACAAGAGCTTTTATGTCTAGCGCACCCAACAATTTCGTCGCCGCCAAACTCGATTTTAAGAATGCTTTTAACCAAGTCCGTCGCGACCACATACTGAAAACTGTACAAACGGATTGGCCAGAGGCAGCCCCCTTAGTTGACCAAACCTACAGGTCCAGTTCAGAGGTCTCATTCGGTGAAAGAACAATTTTCTCGTGCAGCGGCGTGCAGCAGGGCGACCCCCTTGGTCCGCCGCTATCGATAGCTTAAATCTCTGGTACCTAGACGATGGCACCATTGAAGGAGAAGCATCTGTGGTACAGGCAGATATCAAGAGAGTTCTAGACTTCGGTCAGAAGAGTGGTCTTGAGCTCAACCCCCAGAAGTGCGAAATTATATACAAAGGCCAGCCGAACATATCTGCCTTTGAGGCACTTCTTCCGAGGTGCAAACAAGTCGAGGCCGCAGATATGACGCTCTTAGGGTCCCCTGTGGGGTCGGCCGCCACTCGCCCAGAACTCGCAGGTAAAATAAAGAGCCTTTGCTCTCGCCTAAACCGGCTAAACCTGCTTAATCCCCATAGCGCATATCACCTATTAAAATCATCTTTGGGCTCATCAAGAATTGTCCACTTCCTCCGCAGCACGGACGTCGGAGCAAACCAGGATCTGCTGTGGGAGTTAGACATTAGCCTTAGGACCAGCCTTAGCGACCTCCTCAATCTAAACTTGGCCGACAACAACTGGGCTCAAGCCACCCTCCCTCTTAGACTCGGAGGTTTGGGAATCCGCTCTGCAGCCAGTTATCACGTTGCTTCATTACACGCCTCAGAAGCTACAGTCCAGCACATCAGCCCGGCCATAGCCCTGCAGGCTTTCCAGGATGCCAAAAAAGCTGCTGATACAAGATTCGAGAACCTCGCAGGCCAACTCCCAGAGGCAAACAAACACCTGCAGAGATCCTATGACGATCTCATAGTATCCAAGAAATATCAGCGTTTACTGTCCGATGCACTGTCCACGGCAGACAAAGCCCGACTACAGGCGGTTGTCCAAAAAGGGGCTAGCAAATGGCTCCAAGCCATCCCTTCCTCAAACCTTGGCACTTTACTTGATCACGAAAGTTTTCGTCTGTGCATCGGCTTGAGGTTGGGAACAAGACTAACGGAGGAACACCGGTGTCCGTGCGGAGCACAAGTGGACATTTGGGGAACCCACGGGCTATCCTGCAACAGAAGCGAAGGACGTCAAAGCCGTCACAGCGAGATTAACGAGATTACCGCCCGGGCCTTAAGATCAGCTCTACTGCCATGCATTCGAGAGCCAACCGGCCTCCTGAGAAGCGACGGAAAGAGGCCTGACGGTCTCACCCTTATCCCTTTTGAAAGGGGAAAGGCGCTTATTTGGGATGCTACAGTCACCGACACGCTCGCCCCCTCGAACATGGAGGCCAGCGCATCAGCCGCTGGCTCCGCAGCACGCAAGGCTGAACGTCTAAAGACCAACAAATACGCCCAGCTCACCGACGAGTTCATTTTTGTGCCACTAGTATTGGAGACACTAGGGGGACCCGGCCCTGAGGCATGGTCACTTTTACAGAAGATTGGCAAACGAATTGAACTCACGACGGGAGACAAAAGAGCTTTCGACTTTCTACTCCAGCGGCTATCTCTGGCGGTTCAGCGCGGCAATGCGGCAGCAATTATGGGCACAATGAGGGGCTGCCTCGAGGATAAGCTCGATTGGTAGCACCCCTCACAAGCCCAAGGGTAGTTAGATATTTATATTCCACTGTAACTACAAAATGAAATAAAACTGTTAATAGTAGCTATGTAAATCCTCGTGGTTGCCCATCTTTCCGCTCATTTCCACACAAGTATGAGCACTTCGAGTATTGTATGTTTTTCCTTTATCCTCCCATTTATCTTCCTATGACTTTTTCCCCTCTTAGTTCGTATATCTTCCTTCTACACGAGGGTCCAAATTTAAAATTTGGAATCCGTTTGACTGTGCTTGTATTAGTCTCCTCTCAGCTCTGTCTTCTCTTCCATCCAGCTGTTCGATATCGGCAATCTCCCAGACACATTACCCCCCCCCCCCCCCATTCATCCTAATACTCCCCAATTACTTTATGCACTTTTTAAGTAGCGTTCCATCTTCTTGCGATCTTCTTACCCTAAAAGCCCCCCCCCCCCCCATATTGTTCCCCCTAGGCGAATCTCTATAGCCACCAGATCCTTCAGTTTGAGCGTACCGATTTCGTCGCACAAAAAAGCCTGCGATTCACATGTCCTCAAAGGTTGTTAGCTGACATTGTTCCAGATATGGACTCACTTTTCGCGGGAGGCAACATATCTGCTCTACGTCAACTAATTAAATATGAATTGCTAGAATACTTTTTTGATGTACGCTCCAATAGCATAAGAAGGCGGCAATCAGTCACTCCAAATGCCGTGGCCCGTAATGTGTTCGTGAGCGAATTAGTTGTTTTGCGAGTGAGTAAATGGACGCCTGCAAATTCAAGTACGCATACTGGAAACGATACGATTCATATATGACAGTGATAAACTTTATCACCCATCCTTTTACGTGATTAAATATTATGTTACATATTCTGTTATATATTTGGTGATCATTTCAACTCCCCCAAAGGTATTCCGATTTGTAGCATGCCAGGCTGCACCCTTTTCAAACGGGGGGATTTACCCCTCCGCAGCCCGCCTCTCATATGTACCATGGCAACCTAACTAAAAGGCACGTTACTCTCACGTTCTTAATTTGCCCTACTTTCTTTTTTGCACCTATCGTCTACCCAGATTCCGGCTCTCGAAGGATCCTCAAGCTCTACTGAACTCCCTCTGTAAATATCTGCCATTGTTGCCCCAATCATCCCTGTACTTGTAGTCCCTTATGTTGCCCCACCCTTCTTCATATACGTATTCCCCCTTGTTGTTTTTCCAGTTTCGGTTGTTCCATCGCTGACATCTAACGATTCCCTAACGTAAGTGCCCGCTCCTCCTGCTTGAATTTTTTTTATTTGGGGCTTGCATATCTGATGCGCTATTCTGGCTGTAGTTGGCTCTATGTTTGTGTCCCCCCTCTAATTTACGTTCCCTATTTCCCACTTGCGCATCGCCTGCGTTTAAAGTGTATTTTGCAATAAACGTTTTTAGAAACGCCAGACCTGTTAGTGCTCCTATATTTTTTGTCTTCCACTACACAGTGAGCCTCTGAGGCATAAATAGGACGAGGTTTGCCGCGGCCCTTCGGCCTGCCAGTTTAACGCTGAGACCTGAGGAAGGCGAATGCAACTGAAGGCCAACAGTCAATCATGAAAGTGCTTGGTGGCAAGCGCTGACATGCATTTTCCATATTCAAGCTGTGCTACAACTCCGCCGCAATCAGGACACCTCCGCGACATCATACCGTAAGGCACCTAGTGCAAATTATGTTCAACCATTGTACTATATTTGTAGAAACGTGTTGCCTTTTGCCCCCGTACCAGTAAGCTGTCAGAAGAGTCAATAATGCCATGTGGGCCTCTCCCCTTTCGTATGCCAACTGGCCGGGTCATTTCATGTTGGTTTTACATGAGACGTGAGTCAGCTGGTCCGCCCAATGGCCACTATTTTATAATGGCACACTCGTCGTACCACGGCCATTTAGGCGAGCAAACCTATCACCGCTAAAGATGTCCGAGAAAAATTCCAAAAAAATCAACCGTAACTGAATGGATTAACGATAATATTGTTCTAAAATGATAGATGGCCGATCAACTTGAATGGTGCGTCAAAAGCAAATTTACGGTGTAATGACTATGTCGAAAGGCCTGTGATGATGGGTCTAGAAAAGCATGTACCCAAATGTTTGCCTAAAGGCAAAGATCCCGTTTTCGAAGGCAGCCATGGCTGAGTTGCTGCAATATAAGGATGAATGCAGGAAAACAGTATATACGGACAGATCTTTTTGGGGACACCTATTGAAATGCTTACAAAGCTAATCAACGTGGCACGTCTCATTCGAGCTTATTACTGGTCTCACAGGATATATCATAATCGTATAAATACTAAGAAAATAGCAATTTTTAAAAAAACAAAAGATGTTGCCCATAGTTCCTCTATGGGCAACCTCTTCTTCTTCTTCTTCTTCCTGTCCTCGCGGCAGCTGCTGCTTTTTTTTTTAAGCTTTGACAACTACATTTTAGACGCTCGTAATGGGCTAAGTTGCCTGTGGCACGATAGCGTCTAAATGCAAATATCGTCATCGCGTTCTCGTACTGAAATTATATAGGCTTTCTCCAGCAGAGGTATATAGCAGCAAGGCAATGACAACCACGTCCAACAAATTCTACCAGCACGGCC
Source organism: Dermanyssus gallinae (assembly GCA_003439945.1). Classification (NCBI taxonomy): domain Eukaryota; kingdom Metazoa; phylum Arthropoda; class Arachnida; order Mesostigmata; family Dermanyssidae; genus Dermanyssus; species Dermanyssus gallinae. Next base: position 42,306 of record QVRM01003937.1, read on the forward strand.
AGGGCTCGAACTAGCGATGTTTTGCTAACCGTGGTTGCCATGACAACGCCCCGTTCTTACAAGTGAGCCGCATCAGAGAGCATTCAAACAGTCCGATTGAGCTATTAGGCTAATTTCCCTGCCATACCTCTCTAGCAATATAATTCGAGACGGGCTTATCTATAGCTTTTGACTATAGATGGAAAAGAAGGTGATACAGACGGTCATAAAAGCGCTTCACAGCAGCTGAAGTCAGTACTATTGTAACAGGCTTTAATGATGGCAAACCATGGGGTTTGGCTAATAAACAAAACAAGTAATAAATGTGGAGCTTAGTTTCTTCCCCCTTTTGGAAAAACTATTTTGGTAAATTTCTTAAGGAAGATCAAACTCCTGAAGCCTAGGTGAGCTGCATACAAAAAGTATTCTGAAAAGAAAGGTGACTCCGTTGAACCGCCCTAGTGACTCGGCATCGCTAAAGGGAGCTGCATATATGGTACTGTAAGGTTTGTTGTCAAAACGGATATCAGAGAAACGTGAGCGATTTAAATCTGCAAAACACTAGGAAAGTATCCAACTTACCCAGCCGTTTCTTGTTCTACACAATTTAGCACGCATTTGACCCAAATACACTAGCAATTCCCAACAAAATAAAAAAAAATTTTTTCACGGTTTGAGATCTACCACTCACCCTCCGAAGCACGCTAGTTTAGCTACTATCCGAAGCACCAACTCTCCCTTTTATTTTTCTGTATCATCACCCGTGCTGCAGATCCAATATGTTAAGAGTTAATTTTGCGTTGGTGTATGGCGCATTTGCTTTGGCGTTATTTTGAACCACGGCCCGTTTCATCCGCTTCTCCCCACCCTCACGCACAATCCAGATGAACGAAAGCAATGCCAAGTTTAACCGGCCTGAGCGGGTGCATCACTGTTAGCCTTTTTAATCATTATCAAGTAGCTCTGTAACTGACCATATGATCCAGTATGCTGTGTCATTATATCAGTTCGGTTTTTTGACGGAATCACTTGTTAATGAAGGTAAAAAAATAGAATTAAAGAAAACAACCAGGTTGGCAGATGCAAATTGATTAGAAGCCAAATTGACCCTGAAAGAGCACACGTGAACCATCATACTCTCGAGGGTTGTACAAGCAAAAACTTTATGAAAGATATCACGGATGACCTTACATGAATAAGAGGACCTGGGGCTTTTAGCGGCTCACATTCAGTTAGCGGAAGATGGCTTTAACCCATGCCCTCGCGTCAGCTTGGCACCATGCTTAATTCTTACTTCTCCCACATTGTGCGCTAGCGCAACAAGGGTTTGCTCACAAGCCAAGCTTGCCAAAAGCTATTGTTGCTACTGTTTCTTTAATCCGTTGATTTTTCTTCGGGGTCTGCCGACTGAGAGTGGTGGTGTGATGGTTACGCTCAAGCCATAAGCAAACATATTTACTAGTTCTAGGAGAACTACACTCATCTCAACGTAACGGTCTACGGTGGCATATGCTGTTCCATGGCTGAAAACGGAGATACCGTTTTTTTAATCATGTCGATTATAAGCTCATTATCGAAGCACTATTTGGAGATCTAATTTAAATTGTATTGTACAGATATCCAAAATCATTAACGGTGGACTGTCAAAATATTTTTCTTGGATAAGCAAGCAACCACGTATCTGAAATTGCTAATTGCAATGCACGTCAGCATCATTGTATGTGTCTTCTGCCTGCGTAGTCTACGCAAGTAGCTGTGTCCGAATATATGCGAGTATACATTTATATACTATACTTTTAGCATTTGCAAAACAATGACGTCGCAGAGCAAACGACGAACATGCTTACGACGAAAAATTATTACATGCATGCCGCAGGTCACGGCTTTCAATAATGATAGCATATATTTTACATTGGTCTGCCACGAGTGGTGGAGACCTTTTGAATTGTGAACGTGTATTCGCTTTTCGAGGACATTCCTTCTCATCTTGAATGTGTGGTATCTGGAAATCGCACTTCGCTCGTCAGAGGTAACCTGTTTCTAACCGCCGTTTCTGTTTTTACCGATAGACATTGTCCCGATAGAGAATAGTGATGACCTGCTTACGGATTAAGTGCCCATTGTAGACATTGTTAATCCGTGTCTAAGTTGGTCAGTAACGTACTGCTCATTTGTCGTCTGGCCCACCCGTCGGGCCAGACGACGAATGAGCAGTACGTAGACGACCACGGCGACAAGAATCATCATCATTATCACCATCACCATCATCAGCATGGCTATGGCGATGATGAGGCTGACAACAAGCGTGACCCCAGCCAGCGTGGAGGAGATGAAGGCGCGTGGCTGGTGAATGAGAAACAGAATGAGAAACACTCGTTAAACGCACACGCGCTGCCACTCGAGGAAAGTCAGCGGCCGGCGGTACACGTTCGTATTGTAGCAGGCAGCCGGCAGCAGAAACGACACTGCATACAGAACCAGGATAAGCAACACAGTGAAAGTCGTCTTTGAGTCGTCGACAACAAACACCCCAGCCAGTTCGGCCAGGGCGGAATGAGGTCGAAAAAGCAGCGGACGAATTAGAACACACCGGGTTAGGCAGAAAAACGCAGCGTTGCCGTCTCATTTGTTTTGAATCTGCTCGCCCTTGTTGTAATTGCCGTTGTTGTTACTTTTATAGGTGCTACTGTGACTGCTGTTGTTGTTGTTGCAAGTACCGCTGGTTTTGTTGTTGTTGTTGTTGTCAGATTCAGTTCAAACGTTGCCGTCACTAGTTCGTTAGTCAATTTTTATTCATTTAATTTTTGTTTTTAATAATTCGATCATAATGTAGCTAGTTAATACAGATGCAAATAATACAAAGTAGTTGAAACCTGAAAAATGTGTTATTTTTTAGGAAGCAAGAAAACTCTCTCCTCTACAGGAGAGAGAAAAAGAGGAACAGAGGAGGGCAGACAGTACTACAAAGATCGACAGAACCACACTTTTGCAAATCACAACTTTCAAAAGCAACTTCGTCTTGCTTTCTCTGTTCCGTCGCCGCTTGACCGGTAGCACCGACTAAGCCAATGGAGTAAAAAATACTTTCTGGGGTGACACTCAGCCAAGATTTAACGCCCATGGGACTGTTTTTCGCATTGCTTCATAGACGGACCCCATAAATACAAATGTGCAACGGTGGGGCTCGAACCCGCGCACCTATCTGGTGTCTCCTCCGGTCGCGAGGCGCAGGCCGAGTGCACCACGCCACCGGGCTCAAAGCCGATGGAGTGGACACTCTCTACAGGAGCAACGTCTGTCACCACCGCGGCGGTACCTGAAGCAAAACTGGTCGGGATTGCGCCAAAGATAGTAGATGATCAACTTGCTTGATGCTGTTTACGTATTTGCTTTGAATTTTGCATTACTTTTCTCTCTGATTTCGTTGGCGCGTTTAGTTTGTCTAGAAGAATAATGCCGATGAATAAAAAAGCGCATGAGGCATATGGTAAAAAGGAGGGCTGTTTATATCGTTCACCACGATATAAACAGTGTCGTTTGTGTCGTAGTGAACACGACGCACCACCCACCGGGCGAGACAGAGGGTCTCGCCCGGTGGCGTGGTGCATTCGTCTGCAAATAGCAGTCCCGTGCACGGTAAATCTTGGCTGGGAGTCAGCCCAGGAAGTATTTTTTTAATTAAGATTATAAGTAAATACATTAGCGGCGCTTTGAATCATAGTTGAATTGTAGAATATATAAACGTGTTTTAGGTAGCTACATATAGGAGACCAAATTCTGGTACATAATAAATCCCAGATTATGAAAATTATAAATACTATAGATTTACATTTAATGTCTTCGTTTATTGTATGTATTTTTTAGTATTCATTTTATGTGTTTAAATGACTACGGGGAGCAGCCAGAGACGCGCTAGTACACTTACATGAAGAAATGTGCTGAGAAAGTGTTTGGAACGCAAAGTGAAACCCTTTGTGCCTATGCTACCTGGTTACATTATGCCCATGACGTTTATAGATGAATCGCAGAAACGTTAACTGTAACAAATCGCAAGAGGACGCAATGTAGCCTCGTATAATATATAATAGTATCACCGACCCAGGTACAAGCATTAAGTAAGCTCCGCAGTCGACAAGCATTGTTAAAAGGTTGTGGGGCCAATGCATTGTGGCGGCTTGAGGTGCTTGCAAAAAAATAATTTCTAAAGGAAGCTTTGGGTTAGAGAAATGTATTTACATACACGTTCGCGGAAGGTCTTGTTAGGCCAGTGAGTGCGTGTGCTTTTTATGAGTCCCCGGGCGGCCTCAGCTTGTATCCCGCCTTCAAATTTACGCCTTCAACATAGATCTCAACGAGCCTTCAACATAGAACTCAACAACTTTCCTTAAGCCTTCAACATAGAACTCAATAACTTTCCACATCTTCGAAGGAGAAACAGTCGGAACAGTGCTAGCAGAAGTGCACTAAAAAAGAAACGTATTTCTTTCTCTTTGAAGAGGATCGCAGTTGTTCATTGGCTAGCTTCAATCGTCTGGTGCAATATTGATAAGATTGCAGCCTAAACGCCGTGGGGGCACACCGCTGCTTTTTGTCGGAAATCGCGCGATACCGAACGGGGCTGGTTTGTCGATCGTTCGAAAGACTAAAGAGAAAAAGGGGGAGAAGGCTGCGACAGAGATCGAACGAGAAAGATATATATATATATATAGAGAGAGAGAGAGACGAATACGATATCGATAACAACGGCGACGACGCCTATATGAGTAAAGGGTGCGTCACTCTTATGGCCGTTTTGTATAGCGCGCTGTCCGTTCTGCAAAACGTTCAAGTTTGTCGAGTGTAACCTTGTTGTGCTGCAATACGAGACAACGCGGGAAAACGGGTGGGTCGTACCATTCGACGCTCCTACCCGTTCGCCATCCGGGCAACACGACCATGGCTCCGCCATTGGCCGTCGATCCATCCGCGGCGGATCTTAAACAAACGAGTGCATGGCCATTGAAGAAGCTGGCGCATAGGAAGAAGACCAAGACTGAAATGAGAAAATTCATTCAAAACACGAAGATAAAGAACAAAAAACAACATACATAATAGCTTTATTAACCGATGGTTGGTTTACAGCCTGCTGTTGTTGTTGTTAGAACAGAAAGCAACGTAGGAAACAGCGCGGACGACTGATATCGATTGCCAACACCGCTTGGACTTCTTGAAACAATCTTGGGCTCATGAAGTGCTTCTCGAAAAATGAGTCTCGTTGCAAACACAAATACAGTACCACTAATAACAACAAAACCAACAGCGACATTGATAATCACAGCACCAGCACCAACAACAACAACAACAACAGCAGCAGCATCATCAACAACAACAAATCGTACTACTTCGGGTTGTCAAAAGCCGCGTAAATGTATCTAACACCAAGCAAAACTGACTTGTCTCCGGAAGCCAAAATCACTTACCAAATCCATTGCCTGAGCTTTATTGATGCAGCAACTGTTACGGGTAATACCGCCGCCACAACTGTCATTGCAGTTGTTGCTGCTAATACAGGTGTTTATATACGAGGTGTGTTCAAAAAGCGACTTTTGAATTTTCGCGGGTTACGTATATTCGAATTTCGATTTTTTGTGGCGTTATGTTGGTACTCATGTCTCTCACTTATGCCGACAAGCTCGGCCATTTTGAATGTTCACTTAATTGTTGACAGCTGCTTTGCTTACACGTGTTTTGGATCGTCTTCGATTTTTACCTATTCAAAAAAATGGATCAAAGAACCTGTATCAAATTTTGTGTGAAAAACGAAATTAAGTGCGGGGATGCATTCCGAATGTTGACGGTGGCATACGGAGAAGCTACCTTGGACCGAAGCAACGTTTATCGGTGGTACAAAATGTTCTCAGAAGGCCGAGAAGATGTGAACGACGAAGAGCGTGCCGGACGCCCGAGCACTTCAACAACAGACGAAAAAATTAATGAAGTGGAGAAAATGGTATTGGCCAATCGTCGAATCACCGTTAGAGAAGTAGTTGCTGAGGACCTAAACATATCGATTGGCTCGTGCCATTCGATTTTTATCAATGATTTGGGCATGAGACGGGTCGCCGCGAAATTCGTACCAAAATTGCTCAATTGCGACCAAAAACAGCATCGCATGAACATTGCTAATGAGATGTTGGACTCTGTCCGCGACGACCCAAATTTGCTCCAGAGGGTCATAACTGGTGACGAATCGTGGGTTTATGGTTATGACGTGGAAACCAAAGCTCAATCATCTCAATGGAAGTTGCCGCACGAACCAAGACCGAAAAAGCGCGCCAAGTTCTGTCGAATGTGAAAGTTTTGCTGACAGTTTTCTTCGATTGCAGGGGCGTGGTGCATCATGAGTTCTTGCCACAGGGTAGAACGGTCAATAAGGAATATTACCTGCAAGTTATGCGCAATTTGCGCGAAGCAATCCGCCAGAAACGCCCGGATTTGTGGAAGAACAAAAATTGGCTTTTGCACCACGATAACGCCCCTGCTCACACATCGTTGCTTGTGCGCGAGTTTTTGGCCAAAAACAACACACTAATGATGCCGCAGCCACCGTATTCCCCAGATCTGGCCCCCTGTGACTTTTTCTTGTTCCCTAAACTGAAGAGGCCCATGAAAGGACGACGTTACGCTACGCTTGACGAGATAAAGACGGCATCGAAGGAGGAGCTGAACAAGATAAAAAAAAATGGTTTTTTGAAGTGCTTCGAAGATTGGAAAAACCGTTGGCACAAGTGTATAATATCTCATGGGGATTACTTTGAAGGGGACAAAATAGATATTCATGAATAAATGAATAATTTTTGAAAAGACACAAAAGTCGCGATACTTTTTGAACACACCTCGTATAAAGGTGATCAAGTTCTAGTGTCCTCTGTCCAGTCTGTGATGTATGTTTAAAAAAATACTATTAGGCTTACGTAGCGCGTAATATTGCCAGTGTATTGTGTTGTCCTCTCTTCCGACCGGCCGATCCCCAAAGCGTACGCAGAAAGCATCTCTGTGTTACATTCAGTCGTTCCGCTTAATCCTTACTACAGACGTCCTAAAGAATGATTCACATGTAAGGTAGTTAAAACAATCGTCCACTGTTACACTTAGTACCTTGACCTAGTCGCTTGGTTGTATCACATGGTACATAGATTTACGTTGTAACAAGTCGTGCGCGCCGCATTTTTGAAGAGCTCTTTGCATTGACGAGCAAGAAAACCCTTGTTATTCGTGCCTTCATAATAATAATAATAATAATAATTATTATTATTATTATTATTATTATTTAAACTACGTACTCTTCTCCTAGCTTCTAATTAGTATTATTTCATGGAACCGACAATACAACCGGCGTTTCCTCGACACACTGCAAGCCACAGCAGTTGCCATAAAAACTCGGCTTTGCGCCGATTGTCTGTGAAATCTGTAATCCGTCTGCCCAGCTCACTAATGTATCTCCTAGTTGCCTTGCTTACCGGACCCATTGTTTCCATAGATATTAGCATTACGATGTACCTCGTCTCCAACTCCTGGTACTTGCGTTTTCCCATTTTCTGCGCGCTCGGCGACCCATCCCGTCTCTAGTGAACTGTGGCGTATATATGACGGACCCACTGTGCAGGACACTGTAGCATCCCATACTAAGCATTAGCCGTTGGCCCATAGCGGGATTATTATTATTTCTCCTCGGTAGGTACTGGAAGCAATATTTTACGCTCGTTTCTGCTGCTATTTAGATGGGTTATGCATTAGTGGGTAGCCTATGCAGAGCTCTGATTAAAGTTGCTCCCAGAGCTCTTAAGCTGATAATGAGATAACGAAATCGAAGAACAGGAGGCTTGTAAAGATGAGCATAGCTAATTAACCAGAGTTATTTCATGTCAGTTAGGCACAGCGTTAGTGCGTTCATAGATAGACGGTGGCAAGATGCTGGTGGTCTATGGTCGACGTGTGAAGCAGAGAAAAACTAACTATGAGTAAGACTAACTATGAAAAGTGAGAAGACGGATCTTCGTTTTCAGGCGAAAGTAATTCAAAAGACGAGGGAAAGGGATAGTAACAATGACTGTGATAGCAAAGCTCATACAACGACAATAAGGCCGCTGTTGCCATTGATGGCGGCCACCATGACGAAGATGGAAACTGGTCCTCGACAAAACCGAGCGATGCTTCAATTATGTACATCACGGAGGAGACACGTGAGACAGCGAAACAAGGAAAGAGCGGAGGGATGAGCACTCGGACCAGACATCGAGAGCATAAATGCATGGATGAATGAATTACGACGTGCGGTTTCTTTTTTGTCGCTAGCCTGTCGTACAGCCTTACACAAGTACGCTTACACGGTGAGGACGTGTGGTCGTCATCGCATGTGGCAAGAAGAATAAGACGACGTCGCTTTATTTCGGCTGCACTGAGTCTTCGGCGATTCTTGCTTTTCTAGCTCCGCACTCTGATACTCAGACTTTGGCTACACCTATATGGGAGCTACTGACAATGCGCACAGCGGCCGAATAATCATGACATTAAAGTGCAGTTGGGCGATAGGTTGGTTTCTCAGTGCTACGTGTTGGAGCTTTGCTGCTGTTGATCTATCTTTGGCTAATGCACGCAGTATTCAAACCCTCAAAAAACAACATCGAATGACACGAGCCCAAGTCTCGCCCAAGTCGGGCCAAATGTTCTTGATGTTTTCCACTATCTCTTCGGCAGGTTAATCTAATCGATCATTTCTTCAAAAAATATAAAGAGGCGTAGTTGGTTTTAAAGGATACGACGCCGTAAGGTATGCACGAAAGTCATTATTCTTGATGGTGTTGGTCCATACAAAGCAAGGCAATCTGGTCACTCACTGCCTTTAGTTCTGCAACTGTCTATCAGCCGGACTACCAGGAAGAGCCTAAAAGTGAATTTAGTGTAATGCAATGGTACACTCTTGGGTTTACAACCGGCTTGCGTTTTATATGACCTTTATCCGTAAAAAGATTTTAGCCGTCAGCCCTGAGAATACGTTGGCTTAGCACTCGTTAGTACAATCAACGTCAAAGTGCATGCGTCTGATTACATATATATATATATATATATATATATATATATTGACAACTGAATTTCCTACACACAATAGGACTAACATATAAATATATGGATTATTGCTCATTGTAGGTAAGAATGCTTACTGCAAAATATTGTACATATATATGTATATATGCATATATATATATATATATTTTTTTTTAACGAATTTTTTTTTTATTTATATTTATTTTAATCTCATACACGCTTTAGTAGGGGAGTATCAATTATTCTCGGAATCGTCCCGCTCCTGGGACGTGCCAAATGTCCACTGAAGAATGCTAGTCGATTTCCCGAATTATCAGCTTTAGGTTCGTAGGTTGATTGGCCTATTGTTGCCTAATATGTTGACGACAATTGCTAATGGCTCGAAGATGCAATGCAAAAAGCGATCAGATAGCACGATGTCAGAACTCGAAAGTCGAGATCGTGGTTCAACCAAGCATGTTACTTTAATCACTGTGGATTGCTACGTTTAACGAAATCAAAGGCAGACCCAGGAGAGCAGGCAAGGAGGCGGACGGGTTACGCAGTAGCTTTGCCGCGGGTCGAAGCCGGACTACGCGCAGTTTCGCAAGGTCGTGGCGCAATCTGTTGGGTTGATGATAAGCTAAAACTTATCCTCTCTTCTCTCAAACAGGAGCAGCTCTTCCTCAAACAAAATCGGCAACAGAATGCTTTATTATTGAGACATAGAGAGAAAAGCGCAAACGGTTAATCCAAAACAATTCGCACGCAGGCTATTTCTTAACATATTCAGCAAGTTATTCAGGTGTGAATTAAAAGTTTGGCTTAAAATCCGGCTCTTGCTATCGGCAGATCTAATAATCTGCATTTGCGTACGATTGAGAACTTTCAGACCCAACAAAACTGGAACAGCATACTACAAACTTTTCCTCCGGAGAGGAGGATCTTTTTTATGCACTCCTCAAGTGAAAAAGCAGGTGGATCTGATAAGGTCTGCTATAAACACTGGCCACGGGCCCAGCAGCTTCTTGTGAACATCCTTTGTGGATTTCTCAATAATATTGTGAAGGAGGAACGCTTTCCTACAGTTTGGAATATAACTGGACTACCTCTAATGTTTAAAGGGAAGCATGATCACGACCGACCTAATCCGCATTTCCATTGAGAAGTGGCGTTGAAACGCGCGCTTTAAGATTGCCATCACAAGAATTGAAGATGTGCCTACTCGTATTATTTTGCCGGAACATTTCGGGTTTAGGAGGAGTATAGGTATCAGGAACGCAATCCACGTCTTGCAATCTAGAGTCAGGTGTGCAGCCGGTCCAAGCGGTAAACTGCACGCATTCTTTATTGAGTGCATCAAGACCTTGAACACGGCTTATCGCTACATGCTGGCCAAAATAATTAGATTCGCGGATGTCAATGGTACTTTCTACAAGTTATATCTCGTTTCTTTGACACGTGCACGTTGTTGGTGGACAAAAGAAAGGAGCCTTTAAGAGAAAGCAAAATGTTGGGAACCCTCGAGGAGATCCACTGAACTGCGTGTCGTTTACCCTTCATGATGATGGACTCTAACGGCTAGCAGGACGTGACTACTTTACTGCTGCAACCAGGCAGTGGAGTTTGTTAACTCATTCTTACATCTTGCTCTATGAGCCCATCATTTGGGAACGTCGCTTTCGTTACATATTGACCAAATCGTAAGTTCAACCCTAGTGGCTCATTGTGCGGGAGTACTTAAAGTTAGAAGGTTTTCAATTAATGAGTCGCCGCCGCGCCACCGAAAAAGGCGCCACTCTCCTTGACTGGATGTCCAGGCACGACATGACCCTGGCGACCCATGGTGATACTCCTACATTTGCGCGCCGAAACCAAACATTGTTCTCAGTTTTCAACCTTGTGGACCCGGCCAGTATACGACAAATACAGGACTTAAATGTCCAGGAGAACGAGGAAGCCTTAAGCGATCACTGATATCTAACGTGTGCACTACTCTTACCGATCACGCGTCACTCCGGAACGGCGGACACACACTTTATTAGACGAGGAAGCTATGGCTACAATCCTAACGGCAGCTTGACAGACAGCCGGGGCCCATCCAGAGAGGTATGGGAGAGCGATCTGCTAAACCCTGGTAGTGCTCGGATATTCAAACCACATACGCGCAAACCGCACACTGCACGCTCTTGGCTGGCCAGACGACAATGGCAAGAGCACAATGTCGACTCTCTGGCAGATGCCGCTGCCAGGGTGGAGCGTCTAGAGAATTTTTATCGCTCGCATTGACTCCACTTACGAAGGCTTATTTAGCGGGCAAAGGCCGAAACCTGGAAGGCTTTGGTAGAGGCGGACGTGTAAGGTCTTCCCTATCATATCGTTATGGGCAAGCTTCGCATCCCACCACCGCCTCTCCCGGCACAACAAATTCGCCGAATAGTCCCCAAGCTGTTTCCCCAACAACCGGTTCGCTCTTATGCCAGCATTTCGGTTGTCCCGGAACTGATCCCGGTCGGCAATTCTGGCCACTGTTCTACCCCGGGATGGAGGCGCGCCTGGGCCGACATGTAAACCAACCCAGCTAGCGAAGACGCAAAAGGCGCGTGGACACACATCGTCAAGGACGTGCGCAAGTGGTATAAGGCTTATGCGGAAATGACATACTACACTGTCCAGGCGCTCAGCGGGAATGGCTACTTCTAGTCGTATATGATAAGAATCGTTAATGCGAAAACCGATATATGCGTCCTCTGCGACGCCGGAGTGCCAGATGATGCCGCGCATACCATTGAGACGTGTGCGACGTTTCATATGTACCGAGATAGCTCACTGTTTACTCTACCGGCATCTACCGCGCAGATGATCTTCGCGCACATGGTCGATTTAAAGACTAATTTATGCGCTGTTTTAAAATATTTTCTAGATAGGCTCATGCGCGAAATCATCCTGCTGGATAATCATCACCGGGCGCGATACGTCGCCCGGAGCCCCCCTGAGACAACTCGACAAAACTTGCCCCTCCCCCCCTCCAATACGCCAGAAGGAGGTATTGCAGGGGGGGAGGGGCGTTGTGCGCTTGGATTGGATTGAGTCATGGGCTTTCTTCCCCTGCGTTTAGCCCCACATTACCCGCCAAAATATCGGCGGGTATGCGTTCAGATTGATATCTTTTCTATCTAAACGGATTGTCTAATTTGGACAACTTGGCGTCTTTATGAGATAATAAGCACACCCACTTTATAAAATTTTCATTTGCCCGATAAGTAGAGTTTTTTTTCTGAATAATGTCTATATTTGCGGTACCATACGCCTCTATAAGGTCAATAAATACCGCTGCTACAGTCTTCTTTAACTGGATCTGTTTTCGTATTTCTTTAACAAAATTTATCACTGGCACAACCGTCGACATCTTAAATCGAAAGCCGAGCAGCTTACTATGTAAGACGTTGTGTGTTTGGGTAAAATCTATAAACTGTTCAATAATGCATGTTTCAGAGACCATCGATATTTGCGAGGGAATGCTAAGAGGTCTGTGAACGAGATGCAGCTTAGTGGGTCCCCCTGAGGAGTCCCAACATTCTGCGTTAGCTCACGCACGCCGTTCCTTCCCTCGACCAACAGTGTATCATCGTCGAAAAAACTAGAAATTACTTGCAGAAGAGCTCCACCTATGCCAATCTGTCTAAAACAATCGATCATAAGATCGCGCGGAGCCTTGTCAAAGGCCTTGACGCAGTCAATGAAGACTGCATACAGGTGGCCCCCTGGACGAGACACCGCCCGTTCTACTTCGGATTGCAAAACGTGGATGGCGTCGCGGGTCCCCATGCCTTTTCTAAATCCGAACTGCTCGGAAGGCAGAGCATTGTTTGCTATATTTGCAATCCTTTCAATAATCAGCTTACAGAATATTTTCTTGAGCGTTCGCTCCGACGCCACTCCCCGGTACAGATTTGGGTCACTTCTATCGTCGCCGTGTAACGCAGAATGTTGGGACTCCTCAGGGGGACCCACTAAGCTGCATCTCGTTCACGCTGCTTCTGGCCGACCTTGTTCAATACGTGCGTCAAGAGTTTCAACATGCCGTGGTAGTGATGTATGCTGATGACATCGTTGTTGCTCATCGTAACATTGGTGCCATCTCGCGCATTACCGCCATGGTAGAGGCGTATCTCATGAAAAAAGGGCTAGAAATAAACTCACGAAAAACCAAGGCGATTAAGTTTCGTCGCGGCGGGCGTTTAGGTGCAAACGACGTTATTCGTTGCTGCGGGAAGCCATTGGAGTTTGTAAACTCTTTCCCATACTTGGGTCTCTGGATTCACTACAGGGGAACATCGTTTACTACACACATCGAAAACAGTGTTACCTCGGCACTGGCAGCTCTCTACGGAGGGGTCGGAGATGTACGGCGACTGTCCGTCGGTACGGCAGTCTGCTTGTTTATGTTAAAAACTCTGCCAAAGTTGGCGTAGAGCTTAGACAGAGTGTGGCAACACCTATCTCAAGCTAATTTTAATTTGCTTGAAAAGTGCTTCACACTATACATGAAGCGAGTACTCTGCCTTTCAATCAAGGCGAGAAGCCGCTTCGTCTATGTATTGTCGGACTGTGCGCCGATGGTGGAGATGCTTCGGCTTAGGCTGCGCATGCCATTGACGGAGCCACTTAACCATTTCTTGGAAGAGTGGCGACGCAAATTCACGGAAGCAGCGACGGAGGTAAGAACGCTCGACGTCTTTAAGTCTCCTTGGTTGTGGGCCGGGGTGGCCTGCGATGACAGGCATGTATATACCAGGTACATCGTACACGGGTACCATCACCTCGTATGCTCCCGTAGGGAGTTTCATGAAGAATATACTACTCAGTGTATTTGTCGGTTCTGCTCGCAGCAATGCGCTAAGTACCACGCGGTTGATTGTCCGGCACTGCTAAGAGGTCTGTGCACCGGCGATACCCGCCTTTGAATAATGGAACCACAAGGTAGAGCTTTAGGACATTGGAGTATACTTCTGCTTTGATGAAGGGATTGATGAGATACTCAAGAGGCGATGCGAGTGCATCCGCAGCTTTACTGAGAACCTGTGATAGAAGGTGGTGAATTCTGTGAACGTTGACTGGCAGCAAAAATAATTGTTCGGCAGGTGTCGGGAAGTTATCCGGAATGGCGTACCTCGAGCTAGTTCGGTGCATTTTAAATCTAGACCATCCTCCATACCCTAAGGGCTTGGAACTCACCGTAAGGTATATCTTCAATGCGCCGAGAGCCGGATATGGTGAGATGTCCGGCCATCAAAACAACTTACTATTTGTTCTTTTTTCGAACGTGATCATTCGAATGGTGCAGTCGACTTTCTTCGAGCTTTGTGAAAAATCTGTGATTTGGTGATTTTGCTGACCTCGCCCAGTGCTGTTTTTTTGTCGAGCAAGAACTTCAACATCCGGTGAACACTTGTATGGTGGAGTGATATCAAGATGGGTGTGATACGTTCGCCAACGCCGGCACAAACACCACGGCAGGATAATCAACCTGGCTCATCGACGACGACAACAACAACAACAACAACAACGTCGCCACCAGACGTTTCGAGCGGCGATCATGACCCGTCTTCTATCGCAGACGCGGAACCATCGGGAGACGTTCGAAAAGCTGCAGCCGGTCAAGAGACTGAGGCAGCAGCAGAAATGTCAACAAAGGGAAAGGAGGTAAGGAGAAAGCAGCCGCAACGTACAGCCGGTGGAGGAGATGTAATCGGCATCAACACCGCTGTCACAGCGGCAGCGATCAAACGACAAGCTACCAGCCCGCCGCAACGGGAGAAACCAGCGAAGACGAGAGCGGCCGGAAAGAGCGGTGCAAAGCTGACAACGTTAGCGGAATCCTCTGGCGCTAGTAACGATAGCGCTGAAAGGGAAGCCATGGAGAGCGGTGTCACAGCGCGGCCAGCCGGGGACTCCGGTGAGACGCACGACGAGGAAGACACCGAGAGTTGGAGTGTAGTTGGTGCGGGTGGCAAAGTTATTAGGAGGCAATACCAAAGGTTAAAACAAATGAGCGACCTGAGGCGATTATTTTTGCCGCCGACAATAATTTGCTGGAGACCAATTTTAATGCTGTTTGCGATGACGTCGCTAGACATCTTAAAGGAAAAGTTGAGGAACCTCGTTTTACACGAGCCGGCGAACTTGTTATCGTCGCCGAGGACGCTGAAGACAGAGCAACATTGCTGAGTTTAACCTCAGTTGGAGGTATCCCGGTTCAGTCTAGAGTGAGTGGCCAAAGATCGACAGTAAAGGGAAAAATCTGCGGTGTGCATCCGTCGCTCAGCGACACAACTATTATCAACGCGTTAAGGTCTTTAGGTGTCACAGAGGCCATTTGAGTCAGAGCGAAGAACGCACAAACTGGCATAGTTATGGCCACTGACCAAGTAATCCTAACTTTTGTCGGAATTGATTTTCCGACGGATGTTCGTCTGGGCCTTAAAACACACGGGGTGATGCTCTATAGAGAGCCACCCCAGTGCTACCGGTGTTTTAGCTTGGACCACATCAAGCCGGACTGCCCCTGGGCGGCACCTCGCTGTCGCCGCTGTGGTTCCACGAACCATCTCCGGAAAGACTGCAACCAAGCGGCGAAGTGTTGCCTATGTAAATAAAATCATAAAGCTACTTCCGGCAGTTGCCCGCATCGACTTCGCCGTATGGAGCAGATAAGATGACAGCAATACGGGTTATACAGAGAAAGCCTAAGGCCACGCCAGTCAAGATCTGCGCACCCGTGGCCAATATTCAGCCGTCGTCCCCCTTTTCCAAGCAGTCTTTCTTTGCCGTTGTTCAGAACGGGGTTAAGGTACCCGCGGCGACACCCAAGGTTCAGTTCCCTGCTGGCACAGTGATCAAAAAGCAAAAGCAGGTCACCAATGATGTACACCAAATCAACAACATTGACAGGGTGGTGCAATGCGTCACGGAGAAAATAGTTCCAATTATAATCGACGTCATAGTCACGCAAATCGGAACAGCAATTCAAAGAGCACTTTCGACTGCTCTCCCCAGCTTGCACATTCAAGCGGCGCCACCTATGTCTTCGGACGGTTTTCGCGGCCAGCTGGAACTGGCTCTGCGCTCAGCACTTGAGTTGAGCATGGTAGAGCAACCTCAGCCGGAGGCTCCACAAACGACTTCTGCAGTGACGCCGTCGCTCCATGCACTCCAGACATCGTCGCCTTCGACGAACACTGGCTATGGAACAGGTGTCAATACGGGGTCGCCTTCTTCTGATCCTAATGACCAATAGACAACTAGACATTCGTCAGTGGACAACACCGCTGACGCACAGCAACACTGAGACGCCAACTACGACGTCGTCAACACGACTTCCGGCGCCAATCTCACCGTCAACTGCCCTCACTCGCACCGTTCAACGACTGTCCGCCAAAATCTCAAGATGCTCTCGATCGTTCCTCGTGGCGTGAAACCCATAGTTGCTGCCGAACTGACCAACACAATCAAGTCGATTTGCTCAGCGAATGATCTGGACTCGTGGTCTCGTCTGGCTCATTTTGCAACAACGGTCCTCACCATCCCACGGCAAAAGGCAAAAGGAAAGTCTCTGTGTTCACTTATTCGGGACAACCTCAGTCGATTCAGGAGTCGTGCCCCACTCGATGCTGCCATCAATGCTAACCATGTCGCGGCGCCGAAGACTAACACAAACGATGATAGACAAAGAGCTCGGGTGGCACAGGCAAAACTGGCTCAGGGGGATGTTTCGGCAGCAGCGCGCATTCTTATTTCAACGGATTCGATGGCTCCACAAGACGCCAATACGCATCGCATACTTAACGATAAGCACCCGAACATGCCAGAAACAGCGGCATACCCGGCACCGCCTCGTGGCGTTCCATCAGCCGACCAAACAAACAGCCAGTGAAGTCCGAGCAGCAATCCAAACTTTCCCAAATAGCTCAAGTAAAGGCCCTGACGGTCTCAAGCTCAGACACCTAAAAGACCTTATTGGAAAGGGTGATCAGATCTGCCCCCTCCTTTTTGCTCTGACGGACTTCTGCAACCTTGTCGTGAATGGCCGCCTACCAGGGTTCGCACTTAGTCACTTATATAGAGCAAATTTCATAGCTTTAAAGAAAAAAGACGGTGGTCTCCGCCCGATAGCAGTCGGGAATACCCTGCGGCGGCTAGCGTGTAAAGTGCTAATCCGCAAATACATGGCGCCAATTATCAGCAGAATTGCCCACGTTCAACTGGGTTGTGGAGTTAAAGGAGGCTGCGAGGCTGCTGTCCACGCTGCAAGTGCCTTTGTAAATACTAACTCGGCGTCCAATAAGGTGCTGATAAAACTCGATTTTAAAAATGCTTTCAATTCGCTAAGAAGGAATGTAATTCTTGAAGCCGTCAAATCAATATTTCCAGTAAAGTACCCCGCAGTCTACCAAATGTACAGGAGCCCATCTAATCTCTTTTGGGGGGAAGAGATCGTACTCTCCAGATGTGGGGTACAGCAAGGGGACCCCTGTGGCCCGGCCCTCTTCTGTCTGGCGATTTGCCAATTGTTTTCTGCTTTGGAGTCGGAATTTAAGCCGTGGTTTTTAGACGATGGCACAATAGGAGGTACCTTTGATTCCGCCCTTAGTGATGTGGAAAAGATAATCGATTTCGGCGTCACCTCTGGACTGCAACTAAATGCTTCAAAGTGTGAGCTGTACGTCTTGTCGTCCGACTTCGCCTTTCGTGACGAGTGTTTACGCCGGGCGCAGGGCCTGCTTCCTGACATCAAGCTATGCACTGATGAAAACATCGAGCTTTTAGGAGCTCCCCTCACAACGGCCTCCGCAAAACTCGCCCTAAAAAGAAAGTGCGAGCTAATGGATCTCTGGTGTTCCAGGTTCCCTCGATGCGCATCCTGCATTATTCTTGATGCGAACTAGCCTCTCGACACCAAGGCTAATCTATATCCTTCGCTGCATAGATGCATCGGCCCAAAAGAACATTCTACGACAATTTGACGATAAGCTGAAACAGTGCGTGAATCGGGTGTTAAATTTGAATCTGGACGGGGCAAATTGGGACCAGGCTACCCTTTCTACAACAGCCGGAGGTCTAGGAATACTACGTGCAACCGATCTGGCCCAGACCGCATTCTTGGGTTCAATCACCACACTTCAGGAACTGATTATATCTATATCTCCTTCGAACGTCAAGTCCTTTCTAGAACGGCTCATGGAGTCCCAAAAAGAGGAGTTCGCCGCATATCACCGCGTGGTGCTTGACGACACACTGTGGTAGTCAAAGCTATTCAAAAGAAGCTCCTGGACAACACGGCTGATGCACTCGGCAAGGCACGCCTACTAGCAGCTTTCAACGATACGAGCGCAAAATGGCTTCAAGCCATCCCCTCGCCGCAGCTGGGAATCTCCGCATCGTTGCCGGCCTGCGGTTAGGGGAGGCTGTGTGTGCGCTTCATAGTTGCTCCCTGTGCAACACACCGGTGTCGCCGACGGGAGAGCACGGCCTCAGCTGTCCTAGGAGCTGCGGAACACATTCGCGCCACGCCGCCCTCAACGAAGTGATTTCAAGAGCGTTGCAATCCGCTAACGTACCCCGCAGAAAGGAGCCAGTCGGACTAGCAGCGGACTCAGCCTTACGTCCAGACGGAATGACCTTGGTTCCGTGGTCCTCCGGAAAGGCCCTTGTATGGGACGCAGCCGTGTGGGACACGCTGGCGCCGTCTTATAGGAGCCGAGCTTCAAGATCAGCAGGTGCTGTTGCTAATTTAGCGGAGCAGCGGAAAAGTTTGAAGTACCGCGAGTTAGAGGCATCTTTTATAGTGCAGCCAGTTGCCATAGAAACAATGAGAGTCATAGGCGAATCAACAGTAAAATTTCTGAAAGAAATTGGGAAAAGAGCGGCAAGTGAGAAGGATGAGAAAAGGGCAGGGGAACTTCTGCTACAAAGAATATCAATTGAAGTGCAACGTGGAAATGCGGCTGCGGTGCTAGGTTCGCTGCCCTCAGGCAGTGGTCTACCGGGTCTGCTCTGATTACGTATTAGAATTATGCTGTGTATAATGTATACATTTGATTTACTATTTCGGTTTAAATCGTCACATATTTGTCGCATAATCTGAACATATTTGTACATATGATGCAGTTAATCTAATTGGTGGCAAATTACAGAGGCGTGTCTAACACATAAGCAATTAGTAGCCAATTTCCTAACCGGCGTCCATATAAAGCGCGTGCAGAGCAGCAAACCGCTATATGTAGTCAACAACGATATACAGAGCACAACTCGTTGTGTTTTAGGGTCCAAAGTTGTTTTCTATTAAGTCCGATAATAAAGACAAGATTCCGCTGCAACACCTCAGCATTCAGCGACCATCCCAAATTTTAACACTTTTTATGCATTGATTTAGGAAGATCAGCAACTTCGACACAACTCCATGTATAGGCTGCAATTGGTAGTACTGCGGCACTAAGTATGAACATAATTTTTTTTACATCACTTTCCGTTATTGTAGCACGATCAGCTGTTAACGGCTGCTGTGTTGTCGTGTGTTGTTGCATTTTGTAAAATTTTGCTTTTGTGTGTGGTTCTGCAGTGTTCACAAAATAAACGGTTCCGCGGCGGACATTGTGCACTACCTATAACTCTGCGGGTATTTTCCACAATTTCTCACTGCCTTGGAGAACACTATTCTACAACTTCCATAAGAGAACTTTCCAAGCTATACACGAGGTGGTTATGGCGAATGCCCATGTTTGTGAATAACTCCAACCTGCAATCCACCTTAACCACCTCCCACTGCTGAAGAGGCCGCCGAGAAGCCGCGGCTTTTGTAGAAATCAGAATTTTTTTGCAGCGAGGGCGTAGCGGACAATCGTTTGGATGATCGGAAATTCTAGCCCGGGCCAAACTTTTGTCTCTCTTTTCCAAAAAAGGACTTGCGCGTCCAATAACTAGTGCAACAGCCAACGGGACGTAGCGGAAATTCGGATACCTTGAATAATTTATGGCGATTGGAGCGGCAAATGTGGCAATAGATTGTCTTATGAATAAAACCACTGGACAAACCTCGATATGGGACAAGCCTCGACATCGGACTGGTGTATACTATTGGGGCTGCTCCCACTATCCCGCTAGCCAGACCCTCGCACTGCAAAATCTTGGTGGGCTCACATGTGTGCCCTCTGCAATAACACGTTTATGGTTTATTCTACGCTAAAAGACTCGGCTGACCGAGTGCTCGCCAACGTGCTCGCGATGGTGTTCTACCACAACCTCAGGTTGAGATGCTGACGTCAACCGCTACCAATGCCGTGTGTGCGACTGGACCTTTACAGAGAATAAAGAATAGGGTTTTACTATTCGGCGATCCGTCAGTAGAGTGGTTCCGGGGCTCGTTGAGGGTGTAGCCGCCCAGCTTAGAGTATAAATCTGCAACAGTCCGTTCAGGGCCGAATGACTGCCTGGACCTCAGAAAGGACTTTAAAACAAAGTCCGCTTCTCGTTTCTGGGCACTTTCGTGACTGGGTCAATATACCGTGACATCCAAGTTAACTGTTTATTTAACCTCCGTAACGCATAAATAGTGTAAATTAACCCACAATGTCCTTTAAATGCTTTGCGATAAATGCTCGATTATATATCAACATTTCACCACGGTTGATAAACTAATATGTATTATGGCTACCACGACATAGATTACCCATGTCGTGGCGCTCGTGACGTGGATCCTTTTTTGGACTCACCGTTACCAACAAGGCAGAGAAGAAGTAATCAGAGGTAATCACAGTCGGAAAGAAAGGCCTATCCAATTCGTTAATTAGGGTGTACAATAGTGGCAGCGGTGAATTCGTTGAGAAAATCTTAGAAAATAATGGCCGCCTCGTTGCGGTTATTCCAAATAGTGTACCCGCTCTTCTAACCGGAGACTTAAACTGTTGATATGATAATGCTGTCTATTCCTGGACAATTGCCGTTCGTATAAGGCCTATGAACTTTGGATATATACTATTCCATCCCCGCCAACGTCGAGTATGGTGGACAAGTGATTAGTATCGTAATTACACGTATCAGTTTATGTAGCAGTAACAGTAAATGACAGTGGGGAGGGCATAAGTACCCCATAAAACGCATGGACGTAAATACGTTACGCATAGAGCTCTACACTCTTTTCCAAGCATACAGATGTACGTACAATTCCAGTAACCATGTCGAAATACCCTCAGGGCGATATTCTTTGCCCGTTTCTATCATCAGACTTATCGGAGTCTTATTAGGTTGACTAACCGATTCTCATTCATGACTACTATCTTGGTGTCTATACAAAGCTTTCTTTCTTAGAGTGTACTTGTAAAGTCTCGAGGTCTCCTAAGCCGCACACCGTTTCCTGCCAAGATATTTCAGCGAGTTAACAGCAGCATCCTCCCCGGCAGCGCCAAACAGCGCAGAACAGGCTAGCTCATAGTCTATCGGGAACGACGCCGTTCATTGAGGATTTTGTAAATCTCTTTCAAAGAAAGCATTCGACAGGACGCCGGGAGTGTTGGAAAAAGCACCGATAGAACCACTCTCCGAGCAACTCTATATTCTCACCCGCTTCGCCGTTCATGTGTTTCACCGCAAACTGTGGCACGGGATTGGGTTCCATAACTCTTGCGATAGTGCCGCTGAACATTTTGCGGCCCCACTTACAACAAAAATCATTATGAAACATGTCGGCCATCGCCATCCATTTGGGCTTTGGTCCAGGATATTTGCTGCAACATTATTCATATATGATTGAGACTAACGAGCCAGAACGCCTTTTCTGGATTTACTGAAGATTAACTTAAGACGAAGGAAAAGCCTAGATATCCTCTGGTATCTGGGCTTTGGCTTCACTTTACTGGAGCGATGTTCACTTTGCGCCTTAAACGACAGTGCGGGCAGCTCTAACCTCCCTTGTCGGAAAAGTGGGCGATGCCCAGCGACTGTCTGTCTCGACAGCAGTGCCTCTCTCTCACCTAAGGGTGGTTCAGAAACCGGCCTACGGTTTTGACCAAGGTTAGGGACACCTCACTCGGGTTAACCTAAGACTTCCTGAAAGATGGTTCGCACTCTACATAAAGCGAGCCGCTTCATGTAGAAAATGCCAAGCTGTGCATCGATAGCAAAAATAATCCGATCAGGGTTGAGGATACAGCGTACAAATGCGTTACATTCTTGAAAAATAAAATTGAACATGTCGGAAGGAAAGATTTGTAAATTATCTGTGCTTTACATCTCTGATCTGGTCCTGCATGTAACAATCGCAATGTCTATATCAGGGACATAGTTAATCAGGCTATCATCACTTATTCTGTTTGAATACAATTTTCTGCAAGAAGTACGCAGTGTGCATCTGTACTTTGACTCTTTGACTGTGCTGTCAAATGTGTACAGTATCACGCGCCTGTCTGCCCGGCCCCTGCGCAAGGATGGCTTCACCGCTTCTCTTAAATGACGTGCCGCGGACAGCGCACAAGTTAATGTTTATGATGTTGTATGCACATGAGAAATATGAATCAAATAAATAAATTATATTAAAAATGCTTTTATAAGACATGCATATTGTGTAAGAGAATCTGGAATTTCCTGCACCCGCGACTTTTTAAAATGTCAACATTTGCAATGTATTTGATTGGAGCAGCAACAGTTGGAGCAGTATGAATATAATTGATTGAAGGAGAACGGCAGAGACGCCTCTCCCACGGCTTCGATGTAATGCCAAAGTAATACCGAGCCTGGGGGGGTGGGGAGGAATCCGGGTTTAGTGGGTTTGCTATTTTTGAGTCTCACACTAGTCACGCAGGCTGCTAGTGGCGCATGTGCATCATGCATTCCCGAAACCTCCCAGAAAAAAAGAAAAGAAAAAAAGTATGAATATAATGAGTCATTATATATATATATATATATATATATATATATATATATACAACAAGACGGACAAATATACGGCTACTCTGATACCAAGGGTTGCGGATCAGTCCCGATGCGATTCATATCCACTTTGAAGTGATATTTCTTTTGATACGCTGATATAAGCTAAGAAATTATATTTAGGTCGTACTGAAAAATATTTTAATTATACAAAAAATATTTTTTCTAATAGTAAAATGATAGCTGCGACAATATGTAGTCTATCTCAATTATCTTTATTTCACGGAAATTAAGTATGGATACTTTCACCGTAGATATTTACAGTCTAAGTATTTACAGCTCACTTCATGCGTTAGGTGTTCTCATAATCTATCTTCATCCTTCCAGCAAGATAAGTATTGCAACTGTTTGTGTTCCATTACTGCGCAATCCACCATAAGGAACTTGGAACGCCTCTTCAGGAAGAACCATCATGTGCACAATTCAAACTCCTCGTTAAAGGCGGTGTTTGAACATCCCATGTAGTGCTATTATGCACTATGCACCTAGTGTGCAGGTGGTGACTGTTACATGCAGGACCTGACTAAAGGGGCAAGGCGGTATTTGATTATCTATACAACTAGCTGGTTCTACAATGGAACTAATGCGGTTCAAGTGACGCAGATACTTTAAAGTAACTATAATATGAAACTATCTGCCTAGGTTGTTGCGTGCCGCCCTAATCACATTGAACAAATAATGAACGCCAAAACTACTTCTGATTTTTCACACTAATTTATAAACGTTTATTGTCTAAGCAATATATTTTATTGCCAGCTCATCCAGACGATATCATTATTGTACGCGTTGCAAAACTGAAGCCGATAAAAATAAAATTTCGTACAAAAATAGCGCAATGTTTCGAGAAATAACGTAATTTTTCATTGCAAAAGGTCTTGTCTCATATGACGAAAAATTTCGTCACTCCGCGCGGTTACCTATAGTTAAGCGATTTTTATAAGTAGGTATATTCCGAACGTATGCTAATATTTTCCAAAAAAATGTGTCGATATCACTCATGCGCGATTCTCATATATGAATTAACAGTCTTACTCTCCGCTTTCTATTTGGTTGCATAAACTCGAGCAGAATGACCTGGTCGTGCGCCAGCACTGGATAGATCGTTGTACTGTTAAGATGTCTTCTCTTCTGCACGAAGCGAATCAACGAGGCTGCCCTGATGTATACCGCTGTGTAAAGCTGGAAGGGATGTGGAATTGTCTTTGCGTTTGTCTTTTCTCATAAAAGGTTCTCGTGTTCATGCCAACGACGTGTACGACGATGGTGGCTCTGTTGTCTCGAAATTTAATTTGGTCACGCCATCTGGAATGCTCATTCAGTCTTATGCCTGCATAACTCCCTCAGGGGCCACGGAAAATAGACAAGCCACCTGTATGAGCCTCTCTGTGAATTCGTACGGTTCGTACATAGGCTGCTAGGTATTCTGTCATGAACAGACGTGCAATCAACCTTCTTTTCTCATGTTCAAAAGATCAGGATCAATAACACTGACATGTATATAGACGTACGTGCATATATATATATATATATATATATATATATATATATATATATATATATAATCTCTATGTAATGTAAAACTAAGACAGGAAATATTACTCATTGATAACGTAATTCGAGCTACACATATCAGCTTGGCGTACCTGATGAGTAGTATTTCTTATCCTACTTTTTCACAAAATTACACTGACCTGTATATATATCGCGCATGCAAAGTAAAGTTCGCAGCTAGGAAGATTGGGTACAATAGCCAGCATTGGGCAAGAGTGAGGATATCGGAGAAAATGTTGAAGTTAAGTGTAAACAAGTCCTATACAGGCAAACGAAAATTGACGATGGGTTCCAGATCGAATTGGGCAGGCATATATGGAAAGAAAAAGCAATAAAGGTGCGCAGTTAATGTCTTGAACGTGTGCTATATTTGTGTCAATTTAACAGCGCAATTCGCTTAATAAGTATAATCTACATATAAAATGTTGTTCGAAACCTAAAATATCGAATTTTATTTTTTGTTGTATTTTATCCTAACTAAGTTGTTTTTATCCCACTCTCCTGTCACCTGTTATTTGTGTCATTACGGTAAATTAATGTCAGAATAAGAACTACACATATCAGCTTGGCGTGCTTCATGAGTAATAGTTTCTTTCTAAGTTTTGCAGAAATCAAAGATATCGCGTTTCATTCATTGTTTTAGTTATTTAGACATGCTTGCCAGTGTAAAAACGCTAATACAAATTATATTTCAAACGTTGCTAACAAGTGTAATCTACATGTCAAATGTCGTTCGAAACCTAAACATGTCGAGTTTAATTTGTTGTTGTTTTTTTATATTAAAAAAGCTCTTTTACCCACTCTATATATCTTTGTTTTTCTCTCGTTGCCCGTGTACGGTGTTTTCATGTCATGGCTGATTTTTAATCCACTCTGGCATTTACCTTGTATAAATTGGAAACCATAAACATGTATTTTCGTCATTATGGTAAATTAGTATCGACAGAGCTCAATGATATTTATAAACAAATAACTTGATGAAGTGTGCACAGACCATATACATACATGTGCATACAAATATTTAATATTACTTAATTTTTAATGATGTGACGTAAATTACAAATTCATGTATTAGACATAATAATTGTATAACTGGCATCGACAGCATATTTCAATGGATATTTTAATTTAACTACAAAAAGGTAGACCCGTTTTTTAGAATAACCAAGATGAAAAATAAAACACACATGGAGCAGGCTAAAGCTGCTGGGTTAACGTAAGTTCAAAGTTCAAGCATTCAACTGTGTTTTAACACAAGGATAAGGTATCATATATACAATTACACAATGTCTAATACACAGACAAGCGTTCATAAAAATATATGCAATGAGGTTAGTCTTATATTTCATCGATTGTACATCAAATATAAATAGGATATATTGTAGATTAATCATAAAAGTAAATCAAACTTGTCATATACACCAAAACAGATCCAGAAAATATTTCCATATAGTAGTTTGCTGTTAATCAGGAAAGAGAGATAGCGCGTCTGAAACTGAGTTGATGCTGCTATATGCAGCAATGGGATTCTTCTTACGACGAACAATACGAAAAGCCAATTATTAAAACAAGCGCCAAGTTGAGACACGTACCTATGGAGATTGAGAGGAATCTAGATTGAGAGGGATCAATGGAGAGAAGAGCTGGTGGAATACTTCACCTAGCAGGACGTGGCAGATGTTACACAACGATTTCCGAAAAACATAATGTTGCAATACTTATCGCAAACTCACCCAGTTGCATGCAAAGGCGGCATCTAGCTGTAAAGAGCATTTTGTTTTCACATCCGAATGTGAGATCTATGATTGGAGCCTGACCACCCTCGAATGTGGGAGAAGGCCGTCGTTGAAGAGTGTTATGCCCTGGTAAGCCAGCCATTCGGTTAACTCTCAGCCTCTATTGTCAAATGTTTTGTTTCCGCGTTTGATTGCATTAAAGTCATTGTTCTTCGCCTCACTCTTACGATTCCTTTTGTCTTCGATGCATTGCTTGAAGAATGAATATTTTATGAAGTTTGCCGCGTACCCGGTATCTTCTTCTTTACAGGTGCAGTATTTTGCATCCTTGTCGCAGGGACTGGCCGCATAGCCTATTATTTCGCATTTGCTACCTTTAGTTCTTTGCATTGTTTTTCCATTAACATATTTTCTGGAATTTATTACAGCATGGGTAAACTATTTGGAAACAGCATAGGGATCAATTAGGTGGAGATAATCATTTTTCCTGGCCAGCAGTGTTTCTGCTCTTCGTATTTCTGGGCGGACGTTAGCTCTCATTTGTTCGTTGTATCATTGCTTCTCTACTCCAACTATCTCCCAGGCGGCCTACTATCTTAAACGTTTTTTCAAGAGCCTGGTTGATGTTTTCCTTGTTGACCACATTGTCTATTCCTAGAACGTGTACCTTTGTGCTCGGCTGGTTTTGTTTGTCATGGACAGACGTTTTGTTTTGGATGCTTTTCAGAAAATTGGCTGTCGCTACGTCCATGTGGCAACTGAAGCATCTAGATCAATGTTTATACGTAGATGTTTAGCATTCCAACTCTACCCACTCCCAGCTCTACCAGTTTTGGGAAGAGAAGAACTAGGCCAGACGCCTGATACTCAGCGTTTTTCTACTCGATCAGAAATGCTCTTACAGCCCTATAGCCAAGGATGCTTGTCGGAAAACCAGCCGTGTTTGCCGGTAGGCTACCCACAACCATTCTTTGACTAGTCTTTCTAACCTGCACCGCGTTTTTGCTACTGAAAGGGTTTTCCTAATTTTTTTGGAGTTTCTCTTCTTCCTCAGAGCATTTTTCGGCGTACGTCGCTGTCTTACAGCTTTATCAAACTGCATTCGGGCAACATTAATCTGCTATTGGCAAAACTAAGACTCTTACCTGGCAGCACTCGACCGCGTAAAGCCATTTCTTCATAATTCGGGTTAGAACAACCCCGCTTGTTAGGATTATAAATCGTACAATCGAACCAATTACTTGCTGACCTATGTCCATACTAAGAGTCCAAATTAGGAATTAGTTTGCTTCTCCAAGTAATAGTATATCTGATGTATTGGGTAGTATGATAAGAAAATAAACTGCAATATATACGACTGAGAAACATTGAAAGATTTCCGCGAATTAGGTGACACACATTTTTGTAAGTATATTTTTGTGAGATGCTATAGTAGGAAATGCCAAACAGACTCTTCACTAGCAGGGCTGAAAAAAAACATAAAACGGTAGACTGAGAAAGGGAGACTGCCGAACGCCTACATACATTGCTGGGGCGGAAAAGAAGGATATAATGTTCAGTTGAGACAGACATGCTGATTGAGCATTTTGGGAGGATATTGACTGGGTTGGACATACCCTAAAAGTGCTGCTTAGATTAGACGACAGAGGAAGCGAGGATCTGGGACAATGAGGGCGATCTCTCTCAGGGAAGTGATAAAAACAATCGACAGAGCACTACGCAGGAAAGCGCGCGAACGTGATTTGCTAAGGAATGAATACATAAACGGTACCCTTGTTCTTGCACCATGCTGACAAGCCCTATTCAATAAAAGTTTAAACACTGGGAAAATTACACAGGCTGAGAGGAAGCGACCTTAATAGTAAATCCCAAAGGAAAGGGTTTTTCGGGGGGAGGGGGGCGTACCGGAAAAGCAGCATAGATGGAAAATAGGATCGATTCACTCAGCAATTGGGGGAGCTCTCGAAGCAATCTAGGATAAGCTGTCCGGGCCGAAAAGTTGCTTGTACGCTGTGCTTGTGGATTTAGGGTAAGGTACCAAGGGTTAGATAGTTGGAGAGCTGGCAAAGACGGGAAGATATGCTGAGGCTATATATCAACATCCTAAAACAAAACGCGGTGCTGGTTGATAACGGGGTCAGCATTAGAGGAAGGGGGGGGGGTAACTCAAACCACAAGTGTCGCCAGGTCGATGGACTCTCGTCAATCTGGCACGCTGAGGCCCCGCTGCCGAACTTCTGGGTAGACTCTTAGTGCGAATAAGGATAAGTTGGACGTGAGAGTAGGCCAGGATATTACTAGATGCGAAGTATGTGGTTATCTTCGGTTGTTCTTCTCAGGATAAACAAACAGTGGATCGACAAGTTACATTCATAAATAAGAATGGCTTGAAAGTTAACTGGAGAAAAACAATAGCCATTAAATTTCGAATGGACGGCCGCCTCGCCAGGGGTGACGTTCTTCAAATCAGGGAAACGGCGTACCTCAAATCAGGGAAACGTACCTAGAAACCATCTTACCAACAAGCGGCAGCTTTCAAGTATATAAATACCTTCGAGTATCTATCTACCTTCCCGACCCTCCAGGAGAGTGTCCGGAAGACCACTATCGCAGCTGTGGCAATTAAATGCCCAAATAGGCTTTTGGTTTATGCAGTCGCTCTTTCTGAGATTATCCATCCAGCACCCATTATTGCATATCATACTTTGTAATAATTTTAATTTAAGATAAGCTAGAAGTTAGTGGGCTGCGTTTAAACGACGGGGTGAGACTTTTCTCTTCGAAAGAGGGTTTTTAGCTAGTCTCGCTAGCGAATACGTGCAGGAATAGGGCTGTCTACGTGATGGAAGTTGGCCGCTGCTGACGAAGAGTCTGCAGAAACGACGGAGTCTAAAAACGTGCGCCATTGGCGTCTTTATGCTTAACTAACAAGCGTACTTGAGGTGGTCAAAGGGATTTATGGAACAGCATGAATGAGGAGCTCTAAATGGCGAGCAGCTATAATACCACGTTGTGGTATGTTTGGCGGTTCGATTAAATAAGAACTAGCAACACGCTAAATTGATGGTTGCTATGAAACCCCTTGATGTAACCTAAATTAATTTACTTGACCCCTGTAAAAGTACTAGTAAAAAAATTATTACATACGTGCATGCCGGCACTGATTTTCGGCCCACGCTTCCTTAGTCCAGCTAGTCGAAGAACAAATTCCTCTATATATCTAATAACCTAACTGTTTATTATGTGCGACTATCACTTGTGCGGTTGTGGAAAACGTGTCCTGTTCTTCGGCCATTATGGCCTGTCATGCATTTGCATGCAGTCCGCTGCCCTTTACACGAAACTTTAGAGCGCTCTCAGGTCTCTGGGCATTGGAGACATTGGCATGCCTGTGTGATTAAACAATCTTATCTATAATCTGGTTCCATGGGATATACTTCATCTCGTTGGAGTTTAGGAGAGACACGCTGTCAGTGCAGCAAAAAAAGGAGCAAAGATGATTGGCTTCTTGTGTGCTATTTGTTTAAACGAGCAAGTTTGTGAACGCGCAAGTAACAGTCTAAATAATAACTTGTATTTTTTATTAACGTAGATTTTTAAAGTCGTCTAAAAGTTAGAGTACTTTTTAGTTTGTCAGCATAGTGAGTTCATGAATCTGTTGAGATTCCTAAGTGTTCTAACCGAGTTAACGTAGCAAAGTTATCCGGACGCTATTGTTTGTAATTTGAAGATGCGCGACCAGCCTTCTTGCATTCCGCCGAGTTTGTGCGTTGCAACAGACATCTCACTTTCCTCACGTTTCCCGTCCGTCTCTATGCAGTTTTAGGTTAAGCAACACAAATTGCTTCTAAGCCCCGACGGGTGTGAACTCCTTGACAGACTCCACTAGGTTCTTAGTAGCAAAATGGAGTACAAACTGCATTCCTTTTTGCTTCCATCGTAGGCACAATAAACACCCGGCACCTGCCTACGATTTTAAATAAGTTGTACGACCACAGCATCCCGTTCAGAATTTAGCGCCTTTTGGCGGTAAATATTCCAATTAGTGGCAAGCAACCTTTTTACCGAGATGACGCTTTGGTTGCCGCATCCTGTTAATCTACAAATGTGTGTATACAAATACATACATATACATTAGTATATGTAGACATAAACACATAGACATATAAGGAGCGATGCATATGACCCGACAAGTTCCTTACACAGCATAGAATAGATCGTAGCGGTCGTAGGGTATCGTGACTCGAGTAACGCACAGAACCTCAGTTAAAAGGGCCATTTTGAGTCTGTAGCTTCTGACCACGTTTTTGCACGAGCATTAGTGCAGTGCAATTGCTGCCTTGCACTTGGCAATTCCGCCGCAGTCAACGTTCGGAGCTGGCTTTGCACTGGTATTGTGCGTTGGACGTAGCGAAGGACCGCGGTACGCAGTCCCCTCTCTGCGCTGTTTCAGCTTTGTAGGTTTGGTCGGAAAACGACTATGCGAAGTAGCCCCTTCACTTCCTGTACGCCTGATGCTTGAGACGGGTTTGCGATTTAAAGCATACCAGTAAAGGGCTAGGCTGACCTGCACTTAGTTATATTGCCTTCAATGCAGCAAAGTTTCAATCATCCGTTGCTCTCAAAGTTGCTCTTGTAGTTCTAATTATACGTCATCGTACAGTTTATTCACCAAATCATTGGTTGTTAAAAGTAATCTTCATGTCTTATAATTCAATGTTTAAACCAAGCAGGTAATTCACACATTCCTGCAGTGATTGTGCGTCGCTTAACGCGCATCGTGTTAAGCGGTTGCGGTTGCTGTTACGTTCTCCACAAATTTTGCGCACACATTTGTCAATTTAATAACACGCCCCTTTCAGACATATGTAATAGTATGCCAGAATATCCTACACAACAGAGTCAGATTTGTTTGTAGAGCTTTTTTCCACTTATCTGTGGTGAACTGGTCCCTCTGTAGAGTTCTGTTTTACAATGTTGATATTTCTTTCTTCTCTATACTCTAGGTATTGGTCCCGCACACTTATACTAAATAGTATTCTGGCTATTATAAGGTCCTTTGTTAAGATTCTCTCTCGGCATAGTGTCAACGTTAGCGTCGCCGAAGCGTCCCTAGGTAGTCCAAGCACACGCTGTATAAAGCAATTCTTAACTCGATCGATGCTCTTTAGGTTCGACAGATTACGGTGAGGCGGAATCACTTGTAAGCTATATCGGAAGATTGGTGCAACCTTTATCTTAAACAAGTTGATGGCAATCTTTAGGTCTGTGTCTCGAAGTTCTCTAAAAATCATTATAGCTGCCGTTGCCTTGGCCCGTTTTCTTCTACATGTCTGCCAACCGAGAATCTTGAAGGCTTCCACTTCCAGATATGGGAAATAACTACTCAGCTCTACAGAGTGCCGTTTATCTGTATACGGCGATCTGCGGTGGCATATGCCCCTCCATGACTAACAAGTAGGACTTTGGACTTGTTTATCTTTATTGTCAGTCGATTCTCATTGCACCACTTTGCCGATACACTAAGATAGAACTGTGATTGGTCTCAGGATATTGCGAGAACGACCAGGTCATCTGCATAGAACGCATAGGATGCTTTCAATTTTCGTAGAACGTCTGTCAGATTTGCATACGTGCAGGATGAATAGAAACGGGCTTATAGAGTCTCCCTGGGCGACACCGGTTCTCTGAATGGTTGGGGGTCTGACGCAGTGGTCGCCGTTTTGCTGCTAATTATTATATACACATCTGCAAAGAAAAAATGAAATCATGAAATTGGAATATAGACATATATCCTGTTCAAGACAGCCCTAATAATAGTATTGAATTAACACCCAGGCTGAGAAAATTATAAGCATGTACGTCAGACGCAACTAATGTTTTTCACATCATTGGACCTTCTCTCATCTTGCAAGTTCAGCTATTAGCAGGACTGCTGGACATGATGCTGCGTGGTATCTGTCCCACTCCTGAGAATCGTGGAAGTGTCTCGTGCTGCAATTTGACACGTGATGAAACCCATGGGCTGCAAACGCTGTAATTAGATGTCCACTCTTATGTTCAACTGCTTGCCAGACCGTGCTTTTTATCGCTACCGTCGCGTACACTCCTCTGTTGATTTTATTTTATTTCTTCGTCCACTTCATAGTGCAAACGTTCTTGTCAACCGCATCGTCGTTGTAGTTACTGTGTCATTTAAATCTCATATATAACATACGAACTATTCCTACAAGAATTGGCTCATTATCATCTACGTAAATTAAAGTACTTGCCCACCCCTGCCTAGGCCAGTTAGGTAGCCCTCTAAGTCTCGTGCTAACTCTCCCCGTGAACAGATGACCACTCCGCGACACAGTTCGGTATCGTGACACTCGTGATTCGTTCTGTGCATTTTGGAGCCAGTAACTGTCGCGCAGAGCGACCTATGAAGCGCGTCCGTATCTCATGACCACCAGGAGCCAAATGTCAGTCAACATGTAGTTCCTCCTGTAGCCACTAGAGCGGTGCCACTGCTTGCCTTGACCGCTTACCAAGCGAGGCACAGCCGATGTCTTCTGGCCGGAGACAGCTACTGCCCCTCCCCGGTAAGGTGCATACTACATAGGACTTACAACAGAACTGCTCTATAGACATTTTTGCTACGGAGACGCAGCGTTAAAATTGTTACTATGAGAAACGAAGCCAACGTTGTTGCCTTATATAATCGCTCTCTAGGTTTAAGGCCTAGACATATATCTCGTACGGCAGTCGTCGAGCCACGCGAGGCCGCCCCCTGATGTTCCAGTGCCTACCAGAGAGGAGATAAGGGGCCACCTCAACGTTCCCGTTGCGGAGCCGGACCGTCCCCGCCCCATTGACGTCAACGGTGTAGAATTTCCAAAGAGGAGTGCGCGGAGCCTCTCGATATAAGAAAACGCCCAGTAGATACATCCCCGACAGCACTTTGCTCTGACAAGAAGCGCATCTCTGGCGTCGGCAAATAACTTACCGTGACCATCAAAGCGACCTCTGCGACCGAGATGACGGACTGCGCAGAAGCTGATCTCAAAAGGGGCGTTAACGCGTAGGCGGCATACGGCCGGGCGTTACCGGTCCTCAAGGAAAATGTCAAGACAGTGATAGAGGCCTGCAAGCTAAGAAAGGCCAGGATGAAGCTAAAAAAGGCTGGACCAAATTTTCAAAGGGTTGAAACGACAGTGAATTCCTTCAAGGTTTGGCTGCAGACCTCACTGAAGGACACGGAGGAGGGGATCGGGAGCCTCTGGCCCTTACTGGAGGGGCACAGAGAAAACAAGATGAGTTGCTGGCGCGGCCTTCTTAATCCTCTGTTCCTTCGGCAATCTACCTGCACTGCGCTCCGGCGGACCTTGAGGCTGCCGGAGTATATTTGGAGTCGCGCATCTCGGCGGCGACGACGGCAAAAAAATTTGCTAAACTAACGAGCCTATGCATTCCACAGATACTTGGGACTCCTTCGCTGAGCCTCCGGACAACGGTTGCGAAGACCGCCACCTTGTCGTAGACATTCTAAACTCTAACCAGCCCTGCAATGAGGCTACGATCACGCTGTTGCGCTCCAGCTCCAAGCTGATAACCGAGTGGGTGACGGCTTGCAAGAGGTGGCGTTGCGGGTCATTAACCTCCTGGCCAGTGTAAGAAGGATAGAGGCGGATATCCTTCAGCTTCTAGCGGCCACCGAGGCGGTTCCTATAGCGGCGAGTGGCCCACGCCAGGGCCG
Source organism: Dermanyssus gallinae (assembly GCA_003439945.1). NCBI lineage: Eukaryota > Metazoa > Arthropoda > Arachnida > Mesostigmata > Dermanyssidae > Dermanyssus > Dermanyssus gallinae. The sequence continues at coordinate 76,356 of QVRM01003937.1, forward strand.
CACTATGACCCGTTGGTACTATTGCTGAAAGTCCCTGTAGCCCGATAGTTTTAGGCTCAGCGATCTATCCTTATCGCAAGTAGCAGGTGCCTGCACCTGCACGGCACCCAAGACGGCCGCCTGCCTCTATCGTCCATGTGGATCGCCAGGCCATGGGGCGGTTGCGTGAAGGCTGAGACGACACACTGAATCGTGTGCGACACCTCGGGTCACAGGGCCGACAGTATGTCCTGCTCATCATATTGCACACAGCTGCAACTGTGCGCACAGCGCCTACTGAGCGCATACACCACACAACACCAGGTGGGCCTTCGCCTCAGATCAGAACTAAATGTGTAGATCTCTCGCTCTACGTCTAACATGTACACTAACGCACAAAGTGATCATCTGGTGGACACCTCAAGACGTGACGCTCTCCTTCACCACTTGGGATCATACGAAAGGCCTCTTATGTGCGTACCTTCCGCACAAAAATCTGGTTGTGTTTTTGTGTTACTCTTCCCCTAATAAAGCTCTGCAACACCTGGTGGGTTTCCTGGATTGGCTGTCGGTGTTAATAACATTTCATTGATACTCGAAACACTCACTGCTCATTACGGGGGACTTTAATGCGGTGCATACTGCCTGAAAGGGGCGCCACCAACAAAGCACAACTCTTCTTAAATTGATGTTCGAGCACTACATGGCCCTGGCCAACCATGGCGATGTTCCTAGTTTTGCACGCCAAGGTCAAACATCGTTCATAAACATCACTATTGCGGGCCTGACCACTCTATGACGGACAGACGCCTGGAAGGTCCAGGAGAACAAGGCAACCCTAAGCGATCATCGCTACCTAGCGTTTGCTGCTGTGCCGATCACGCGTCGCCCCGGAACGCCGAGGCGCACCTGGCAGATGCAGTACACCAACAAAACTGCTCTGCAGATGTTTTTTACCGGTGCACTCGCTTGGCGGACACTATATTAAACGAGGAAGCTCTGGCCACAATCCAGGTAATCCTGCCTGCCATGCGGCCGGGTCCAGCCAGACGTGGCGGCACGGGACGGCGGTCTGCTAAACCCTGGTGTAGCTCGGATATTTAAACAGCCCGAACCACGAACCGCACAATCTTGGCCGGCGAAACTACGCCGACAGAGGTGCAATGTCAAATCTCTGGTAGATGCCGCTGCCAGGGCTGGGCGCCTAGAGGATCTTTATTATACGCATTGACTGCGCCTACGAAGGCTCAATCAGCGGGCGGATGTGTGGGGTCTTCCCTATCGGATCGGTATAGGCAAGCTCCGCGCATCACCGCCGCCTCTTCCGACAGACGAAATTTGCCGAACAGTCCTCAAGTTCTTTCCTCAACAACCGGCTAGCGCTCATACCTGCATTTCTGTTAACCTCAAAAACAGATCCCAGAAGCAACAATGGAGGAAATAATAAAAGCGGCGGAGCAATTAGCACCGTGGAAGACCCCGGGCCCGGACGGGGTTCCACCGGACGTGGTGCGACTGCTAGCGCGATTTCACCCCAGGTACCAGCAGGGGGTTTTATGAAGGTAGTTTTTATTGGGTAGTACGTTCGGATTAGATTGAGTCATGTACTCTTTCTACCTGCGTTTAGCCCCGCACTACCCGCCATGAAGTCGGAGGGTATGCGTAAATGCATCTTCCATCTAACAAAAAAACAAAGTAGCCCTCTACAGCCCCAATAATGGTTAGCTAAAGAGAAAGTAGGTGGTGTGTGCCTTATAACGACAGAAGCTTTGAGATACGCCAAACGTTGACATAGACAAACCAATCAGTCGTTATTTGAACCGTGCATTCAACAGATTCTACTATGTAAACCCAATGTTGTGAGGTCGTAAGTGCAGACAATCTAAATCGATCATCTGTAACCGGGGCCTTCAGAGCTTGCTGGTATAAAGCGCAGCCCAAGAAAGTTAAACAGATCAATATGTCAGGATATGAACAAGAGTATCCAACGAATTACGGATAGCGTCTATAAGCCTGGCTCCTGCTGATAAAAAGGCCAGCCCCGTTCCCCTATAAACAATTGCAAATCGATTACATAGTTTCACGGAGAGTTCGACCAAGCAGAGCAGTGGGGACGGTAATGTATAAGCATTAGAAGCAATATTGTGTCCAGATTTCTTGATAGATAATATATGTGGTCCAACGAGAAAAAACGAAAAAAACTGCTGGTTCGAGTTTATTATTCAACGAGCATATACAACTCGCTGTAGATATTTTTTCTTCTTAATACACGCGCGTCTGTTTAACACATACCTCAAAGCAGCAAAAAATGCCATTAATTTCAAGACAAAACAAATTAGTCCGTTAGTATATATATATATATATAGTCTTCCAGGACTATTTGGAGAGCGATATCAAAAATTGTAGGGCTCGTTAGAGCAAATATTTTTTCTAGACCAGGCATTGCTTGAACAGTCTCGACACTCGAGCGCTCGCGGTGGCCAAGCGATCGGCCCGCTTTGGCAATTCTACCGATTGTCAAACGTACGTTGAGGGAATCACGTGTCGCAGGATTGGAGTGCAGTGTTACTCCATCGTGCTGGAACCAGAGGCTCTCACGAACACTTTTTGAAACGCCTTCCAATACTCCTGATAATGTTTCACTTAGAAATGTAGGGTATACTTCTTCATCCAACCTGCTAGAAGGCATGTGTGGATCTTTGAGATAATTGTTGATCATGCCAGCCGATCACGGAGAAACGCCTCTGGCGTTTGAGCTAGTGGATCACATGCGGGTTGTACCTTGCCCTATGATGGGTGCATTTTGTTTAAAGCAAGCTTCAACGGTAAAAACCACAAGAACAGGGAACACCGCATTGGCTCCTATTTGCCACAGAAGCTAGCTACAGTAGACAAACCGTCGCTCGTAACATACATCCAGCAGAGCTTGAACTTGCTGCGGTAGTTGTCAGCGTAGTTTGACCTTTGTCTGTATGTCGAGCCCTATAGCGTGGTGCAGTCGCATGCGCCTTGCAACCGGAGGTTGCACAAGTGCACTGGTTTGATCCCCGCCGTTGCACATTTATATTTATAGGGCCCGTTTTATGAAGTAATGCAAAAGCAATTCCGTGGAAGTTAAATGTTGGCTGAGATTCAGCTCGAAAAAAAATAATTTTGCATATCGCGGCATTTGGACATACTGTCGTATGTACAAATATCCTAACAGGTGGATCACGTATCAGTGTATCACAAGGGAGTGCTCTATATGCAAACTACTCACTAATGTATGTGTATACCAGTACGTATTGCAGGAACGATGAGCATGGAACAAGCAGGCAGCAAAGGCAGACATTCTACTAGAAGTCGTTCTGTGTTGAATCGATGGGCCTGAGCCACCTCAAGAGTGACGAAGATGCTCAAATCAAGGCTTATAAAGACTTTGGCCTCTTTAATGACGCAATCTCCCTATATATATATATATATATATATATATATATATATATATATATATATATATATATATATATATATATATATATATATATATATATATTGCGACGATTTATTAATTATTTACAATACGTTTGCACACTCGGCAGTGCTGGCCGCATAATATATATATATATATATATATATATATATATATATATATATACATATATATATATGTTGGACTGTTGACTGACCCGCGGTCGACTCTCTTGGAATAGTAATAGCAAGATATGGGCTCCATTTCGTTGTTGCTATTGCGGCTTCTTGCTTGCATACGCTAGCAGCCGCTCAGCTCGATAGGTAGCTAGCTATGAGAACCACACCGACGGGCTCCCAAGCTGGGTTGGAGGGCGATGTTGCGTGTCCGTTGGCTTCACTGATTGGCCCTCGCTAATGGTGCAAGGGCTAAAGCTAGCTTGCTGCCGGGGCCTGCTTCTGTCCTTTCCTGCTCCCCTCGAGGCCACAGCAAGCTCTCGTTTCTACGTTTCTGATAAAAACAAAAACCCCATCCAAGAATGCCTTAGTAAGATGCTTGTCATGACAAACCTTCATTCTATTGTGTGATTCTCTGCCCCCTTTTCCCCCTGTCCCTCTTGTTTGCGGTCCTTTGCCCTTACTAAAACCTTTGTTTGCAGATCCCATTGCTGTCCCGTCCAGTTCCTTCTTTGTACACAGGAAAATGCAAGCAGGTATACATAGTCTCCGTGTGTCTCGTGCTATCCCCGTCAGAATGTCGAGGGCTCTTATTTGGATCACGCCTGTCCGTCCGGTCAGCCGGTCCGCTGCCCTTTCTCTTAGCGTGTGTTAATACAGATTTTCCTCTTCCGGAAGCAGCAACAGCGCTCTTCCTCAAGTCATTTCTCCCGTAAGCCATAAGCCGTCAGTCGCACGGCTCTGGTCTTCTCTAGAGCCCATTTGCTCTCTGTCATATTACCCATCTACTACCGGAGCACTTCCCCTGTTTGTCGCATGACTATTCAATTTCGTCCTCTGCACAACTCCAGTGGCCCTTGCCTTTTCTCTGTAGGCTGAGTTATATGATAAATCCGTCATAGCCTACCGGGCCCCTGTCGGCATGTGAGGTCTGTCTGCTCTTGTCGTAATACATAAAACAAATATCCGCTAGGCACTCACCAAACGTCCGCTCGTCACATTACATACCCCTTTGTATAACCAGTAGCCACACACGTAGGTATGGCAGCAAAGCCTAATTATAGCCGTAGGGATCACATTCCTGCTGCCTCCTCTTGCTTGGTGTACCGTGGCAATCCGCTACCAGCGACGAAATATAATATTCGCTGTTTCTCACACAATTATGACCGTCCACATGCTACACAGCCAAGTGCCCTTCTATATCTAAAACTCTCCAAACCGTGGACCCCTACAGGCTAATTTGCCCATCGTCCGCTATGGCTTTCAGGCATAACAAGAAGGTAATTATAAAGTTACAAAACAAATAATCATTGTGCAGCTATAGAAACAAAATTGTTAGTCCCACGTTTATTTTTGGTATATATACTTAGAAAAGTGAAAGCTGCTTGAGCAGAAAACGTACTGACAGGCTTGATAGTTGTCATCGCCCTCCAGAAAATCTCAGTTGCACAACGCGCGCAATCCAGGTGCTCCTAACATCAACGCTAGGTTTCACCTACTCTTTCTCGCGACAACCGTAAATGTAGCCCACAGCAATTGTCTTAACGTGCGTTCATAAGCTTTTCAGAGGGCGAGATGCTGTTTAATTGTAATTATTCTACATAGCAGCAAGAGGGAACTCTTTAATTGATAACATGTTAAGTTGTTGTTATGCTACCTTCAGTTATTATATATACAGGTGGTATGAGGATGTGCCTAGGCTCACACAAAATATGTTTTTGGCAGCTTAGCTTTTACAGCAACAAGGACTCTATTCTTATTGTGTCCATCTAGTTACTACAACGCTTTGTTTGATATAGTGCTCGCTACGGATTGTTACTCTATTGGCACTACGAGTGCTTCGATCGATCGTATTGAGCCATGTTGTTCTGCTCGAGTTTTTTGGAGGTGTAAACATTGTCATGCGATGCGTGCGGCTACGAAAGGCAATATCCAGAAGATTTGTCTGTTGCCCATAGTCTCATTGCGGATGGGCAAACGTTATTTATCTTTGCATGACAGCTGAAGGACGCATAGATTGGTTGTTGCGACTTTTCTTGCCCCAATAACCCGCTGTCGTGTTCTGAACAGTTTTAGCTTTCTGTGCTGCGCCAGCGAACCAGTAACCTACCGTGAAAGAAAACGCGAAATAAGGCGATCGATCTCGAAAGTAGAATCATAACGGCGCGTGCTGGTAACAGAACATTGATTAGGGGTGACGGTTATTGTTACTCTTATTTTTGGTAATATTTTTACCATTGAGAGCAGGTAAGGCCAGAAGCGTAATTAAACATAGTTGCACAGTTATTATGTTTGTCCCGTTAGCACACACGCTACGAAATAAATTAGTTTTTATACTAACCATAGGTCGATACATCAATTTTCGTTCGGTTATTTATACTTTTCGGGCTGATAGATGCATCACAGACGGACCCCCATAAATACAAATGTGCAACGGTGAGGCTCGAACTCGCGCACCTATGTGTCTTCTCCGGCGCAGGCGGAATGCACCACGCCACCGGGCTAGACATTCGGTTGTTTAGAGTTCATGTTCTAGTTTATTACACTACTAATGAAATTGCAAATTGTATCAATAATACTAAAAAGCATTAAGGATAAAATCGTATGGATGAAATATGGCGACCCCGAAAGGCCCCACGCAGAAAGCCGTAATTTATTTTATCATACGTGACATTTGCATACAATTATATAAATAATAAATGAGAACTCCAGACTGGATTAGTAGGATTGCAAAAATTAGAAACATTATACACAAGATAAACAGAATATCGTTGGTTGTCTCAGTAACCAGGAGTACCCAAGACATTATTACCGCAAACAATGGTAAAATATTCAACAAGCTAGCTTCTATTAGAAAACGCTCTGCGAAATTAGTGTCCAGCTGGCATAAAGCGGGTGAAATATCTAGGTTTTCAATCATCATCATATTTTATTTTACTCCTATTGAGTATGCATATCTGGGTTTTCAATAATAACTTTTAAATGTAATTCAGTGCATAGAATGTTTGTTTATGTTATGTGTTGCGACTGTCAATTTCGATCTTTATTTGATGAAAAAGTTTATATATATATATATATATATATATATATATATATATATATATATATATTAAACGTTTTGTTGCCTTGTGAGTCTGCCTGACTGGTTATGACTAAGGAGTGATGACTGACATGACCGTCCAGGACGAAAAACGGGGTCAAAGTTCTTAGTATTCATTGCTTTTGGCAGTTCCATGCTAGAAATGCAGGACGCTAAGGCCTCGTCGAGACGTTGTATTATGGCCATCTGAAGCGTGGTATGTTATTTTTCCAAAGAGGGGCTCGCAGTTTCATGAAACTAAAAAGGCTTATCCCATGTGCCTTTAAAATAGCTAACAATTGAGCAGAATAAATGGCTTGAATCCATTGTTGACAATGGTTGCGTTTGATAGTGGTTTCAAGGTGCCCGTTCAAACTCTAACAGGACACATGTCTTCCTACACCTTATTGAAAACACATAGGTTAGCTGAAGTAAGATCACCTCAGCGGCCGAATGCAGGCAAAGAACCGGATTATACAAAGAGAATAATAATTGCTATAGCTCACATCAAAGACACTATAGCTCTCAACTAGTTAGCTGCTTAATTGGTAAAGCAGATGATGCGCTGAATACAAATACAAACTGCGCCGGGTAACTATCTTGGCTAAAGTTCCAGCATCTAACCAATAGAAGTCGCTTGTGAAACTAATGGGAATTGACGGAAGTAACAAGCTGTGTGTCAACATGCCGATTTCACAAAAATCCTGAATGCTTGCGGGCAGCGGTAAGAATCCTCATGGGTGACTCCGGCTGCTTAACCGGATGACGTCTGCCATATCTCTTGTCAGCCTATCGTATCATCAATGCAAAGTTGTTGTCGCTATTTATAAAGCAGTGGGCAAAGTCTTATCATGTCAATACAAGTCACGGCACATGTCTCACTCATACTGTGCATGCATAAAATTGCTACTCAAACATTGTTTCTCAACGGCATGTCACCCGAGAGAGGTAATGCAGCCGCCTCTTTGTAAGGGCCAGGAAGGTAGACGCAGGATACTTCGTACAAGCTTGAAAGCAGAGTCGACAGGTGGACTATGTGTATTCCTCGTGGAAGTTCGTATTTAAACAAACTAGGCTATGATAGTCAAAAGCTAGGTATCTGACGTGTCAACTATTAGTTGCAAGACTAGACTAGATTCGTTCAATTTTATTTTCTTATTACAAGGCAAGAATTTCAGATGATACGTTACGCAGCGTCTCAACCAGTGCCCAGCCTGACATGAGGTACACGAAGCGGCTCCCTTGCCCGCATTGATATTTTACTCGTTTCATGTAAATTTCGAAACGTCCTTCAAGCACGCCAGAGTTTGCCCGAGTGAGGTGTCCTTTTACTCTGTCAAGCCCATGCATCATCTGATTGCTAGGGTAGATGACCTGGCTGACAGCGATACATGGAGGAAGACGGCCCGCCAATTTCAGGTTATTGGCGCCGATGCTGGCAGGAGGACGGGGGTCGTTCTCTCCTGCCACATCTGGAAAAAGGGGGATGACGGCAGCCAGCCAAGGCTTTGGTCGCCTTGCACCTCCCTAAATATGCTACGCCAGTTTAGGATAAAGACCTCCTGGACCAGGCTCTAACAAAGGCCAAGGCGCTCTTGAACCCAAGTGCACTTGGACCTATCCTCTGTCACACAACAAGTCAGGGGAAGAAGAGAGGAACATGTAGACCTTTAGAGTGCCTTGCCCGAGAAAAGAACCTAAACCTTGCCGTCATCCATAGAGCACACAAGAGGTCCTTCGGGGCACCTCAAAGCCAAGTGGAGAAAAGCAGAGCCACCACAACCTTCCTTCTAAGGAAGAAGGAAGGCAAACTGTGCGCAGCGCAGATACGATTAGGCAGATACGATTGGGCACCAATTAAAGTCCTTAAAGCCATACAGTCTGCTAGAGAGACGAAAATAAAATTAGACCACTCCTCCTTAAGGCGGTTTATGTTAAGGGATATGATCTAGGGCACTACCTCAAAGGACATCGAGAAATTCCACAACGCCAGGCGACGGACATTGCCGGACCCATAACGATCGATTCTCTTAAAAAGGGGTGACGGCTCTCATTAGGTGGACGGCTCTCGTCCGAGCGGCCCCTTCCGATGCCCGCAAGATTCTGGATCTAAAGCGGATACAGCTGGGGTGGTCCTCGTGCGCCGTTACGGAGTGGATTACCGTACCGGCTTGCCTGCGGTGTCAACGGCTGGGACACTCTGCCTTTTCGAGTATTTCCGAGGCAGTAGGCAGAGTACGCTGCCATAGTGCGGCACACTGGGGCACCTCTACAACAAATGCAAAACTACACCAACCTGCTATAATTGTGGCGTCGCGGCTAACGGGGCCGCTTGTCCGAAATTAAGAATGCAAAGAGAAAAGGTCGGCCGAGGTCGTCCCCGTCCTAGTGTCCTGTCGGCGCCCGTATCCCCCGCCATAAGGCCAGCTTCGGCCCGTGACCGGCGACATCCACTTCTAGGGGGCGCCCTGGTACCGCGAACTTGATGGGTATACCACGGTGCTTAGGAACCGACGAAAGGGAAGCCAACGCTCACCCACTGTGGACCCACGAGCTGCAAAGGCTGCCCACTCCAGGGAGACACCACCAACTGAACTCAGGGCCGAGGGTATTTAATTCAGCAATGACTCATAAACTTATACAGCCAAATTGCAACCGCAGCAAAGGAAACTATGCTATACTTCAGAAGACCAGCAACCGGCTAGGCATCGACCTGTTACTGCTCAGCGAGCTCAACGTCCGGTGGGCAGAGAACTGTTCACCAGATTGGATTGTAGACTGCCTAAAAACGACCAGCATTGCACTTGACAACCGCTGCCGTCTTCAGATATCTAAGCACGGCAGCAGGCACGGTATTACCTGGACTGACGTTGCCAATACTGGGTGTTCTTACTCATGCTACTGCAGCCCCAATGTTTTACTTAGACAATCTATCTTCTTATTTTTGGCAAAGTGACATACCATTTTTAGTCATAACCGGAGATTTTAACGCTGCCGCCAACACATAGGGCTCCGACGAGCTTCGAGGGTCGCTGGGAAGACTCATCGGATTAGAACGTCCGTCTAAGCTGCTTTCAGGAGCTTCTGCAAGACCGCCGCAGCAGGCAGAGAAGCGTGCTGAGGATCTTTAGGTCACGCCATCCACCAAAGACGTCACCGCTCTGTAACACCAAAACCTTGGTGGACGGCCGAGATCGACTGCCTTAGAAGGGACTGCATCCAAGCGCGACGTCTCCTTACCTATCGGTCGGCGCGCGCAGGGGAGGCAGCTCTTCAGCACAACGCTAAGTACAAAAGGCTGCAAGCCCTCCTTTGGAGGGAAATCTCCAGAAGCAAGGAGAGCAAGTGGAAGGCCTTTCTCGAAAAGCTGGAGGACGGTTCCTGCGGCCGCCCATACAAGCTGGTATGCGGTATAGGACCCCCGTCCTAAAGAGAAGGGTAAACCTATCGCCCGAGGCTACCAAAGGAGCAATTTCAGCACCGCACTTTTTCCACAGCACTTTCCTCTTCCCAGGGGCTAAAGAAGAGCAAGCTTCGGCAGTAACACCGCAGGAAGTACTCGAGGCATCGGAACGCCTCAAGCCGGATGAGGCACCGGGCCCGGACAAGATTCTGTTTGAATCCATCGTGGAGGTACGCTTCCGAGACCTTGCGGAGGGAAACGGCCTTCTATCCGACGCCCAATACGAATTGCGCAAAGGGCGCTCGACAACTAGCGTCATTCAGCGAATTTAATCGAAGGCCGAGCTTCTCAGCAGATCTGCGCCAATAAAACGTGATCTTCTCGTGGCCGTTTTACTTGACGTCAATAACGCGTTTAGCAGTCTCCCGTAGAGAGTCATACTCAAGACCATCCATAGGAAAAAAACGTTTTATCTTCTTAGAGTCATATCTGACTACCCACATGACCGGACTATTCAGTCCCAAGGAATGACCTTTAATATGACGACTGTAGGGGTGCCAGAAGGCTTTATAGCCTACGACCCCCGGAGCCGACCTCCTTACTTACGCCGACGATCTCGTTCTCACCATCCAGGCTCGGACACCGGAGTTGCTGGAGAGGTGTGGGAATGAGGCAATCCAGGCAGTTATGGCGTACCGAACGGCGAGCACAGCGGCGGCGCTTTTACTCTTCGGAACGGTTTTCTGGGATCTAAAAGCAGAAGAGCGCCGCCCTCTGTGGGAAGACCCTGCATTTAAGAAGGAAGAAGAGCGGCAACGGAGCATCGCCTTATGGCAGGAGGAACAGGACGGCCTGGAGGAAAGTGCTTCAGGCGCCAGTCTCCGAAAGCTTATACGAAACATCAAAGACTGGTTAAATCGGCCCGGGGGAGGACTAGCTTTCTGCACCACCCATGTCTTGACGGGACCCTGAGGCTTTCAGTCCTACCTGTTCAGGATCGTGAAGGTTTCAGCCCACGTGCGTCCACTGCTGCGAGGGGCTCGAGGACACCCCAAAACACACAATTCTGAGGTGTTCAGCATGGGCGGAGCAGCGTGCTTCCGCTACGTGTTTAGCAGGACCAACATCGAATACGCTGGGGACGGGCTTGTCCAGCATCTGCAAGCTAATGCAGGAGTCCTTGCCCCAGTGGCTAGAAGCGACGAAACTTTTCAGGAACATACTTATAGCAAAATCCAGAGCAAATAACCGCCGCATGATATGCACCCCTCGGGCCTCCGCGGAAGAAGCTGGTCCCGAGTAGCCTTGCACCCCCCCCCCCCCCCCCCCCCCGATTGTTTGAAGTACTTGCACATACAATTCCCGGTCGGTTGGGAGGATAGAAAATTACTGGTTTTTAGTGGGTTGGAGCCCCACACTACCGGCCCACATTTGCAGTTGAGTTTTCTGCAGTGGTGTCCGCGCGTACAAACCGCATTTTCCAGTTACTCCCCTACACCAAAAAAGCCTATGTATCAGTCTTGAAACAACCTAGGGACGAAAGAGTGCCTCTGCACACGGGAGTGACAGTCGCTGGTGGTCGCCTGCCTCTCTATAGGGAGCGACTAGAGCTTGACACACTGTCTCGACGATGTGCGCAGTAAAGATCTTTCCATTATAAATGAGCCGAAGTTCCCAGATACCGCAGCGAGTCAGGACGGTTAGGACGAGGTCGTCAATGTAGGCAATGAGGTTAACTCCAGGGGAGAGGTCCCTCTACCGCAGCACGTCATCGTATGTTATACTTTAAAGCAGGTTAGGCAGTATGGGGTTTTGTGGTAACCCTGCAATTAGGTGGAAAATCGTTCCGTCGAACTGAATCGTCTTGTTATGTAGGTAGTTAAATATAACCTTGGTTTGGGCGTTTTCAACGCCGTGCACCTTTGATTTGGTCCTTCATGTGACAGTCGCCACGTATGCACCAGGTACATAGTGCCGGTTATCACGACGTGGTATGTTCAGACGCAGCCTTGCACGAAGAGTACGAGTTGTGCAGCTGCCAAGTACCATGCAGTGAAATGCACAGCGCTGGACCAAAAATCGTTGCTCTACTTCTCTCGCCGGAAGCGTGAAGAAGATAGATCATTATGAAGAAACTTTAATAAACTGTATATTATACTTAAGTGAAGTAAACATAATTGGAATTTGTTCCTCAATAACAAATTTGTTAAATATAACTTTCCGTACGTAAAAGGGATCATTTTTCCTACGGAGAGTTTCAAGGATGACTGGTAGACAATAGCCTAAGAGCATTTTTGACATTCAGTAAAATCGCGACGTGCAGGTTCCGTCTTCTAAGAGTCGTAGAGAGTTTAGCCTGCGTCTAAATAAAAATTCGTGCTGGCGTTCTAATAGCAGGTTGCTCCTGTTCGCGAAGCTCTAAACGCACAATTACACGATGGACTTGAATACCTAAGTCTGCGAGCCAAGTAGGCAGATCGATCGGTACGAGCCGTGGTTCCTGGGTATGAAGACAATGTCCGTACAACAGGAACTGAGCCCGTCCGGGACATTTCAGTTGCCGCTTTCAGGTATTTCAAGAATAAACTAGCTCACTTGCAAAGACTAAGGCGTAATCAGGGCCGGTGCTTTTCTCTTTTGAGGCGTACCGCCGCGTCGCACACCTCTTGCAGGGTGACTTCTAGAAGGTCCTGTTCATCCGTCTCCGGGGCTTCCAGGTAAATGACGCGGTCAAAGGAAGGCCTAGCTGTTTGCTTCTAAAGATCTCCCTGCGTAAGAGAGCTCGCAGCCTTTAAAACGCGGTGCTTCTATTTTGCTGGGCCGGCATGTTAAAAATGTTAAGCTGGTATTAGCTGAGGATGATACTGACACGCGTCAGTGCATAACTGTGGCAATGTATAGTTGTAACAGTAGAAGCAGTACCGCAGACTCGAACGAAGACCTTGTAGAGAAATTTTGTTCTACGTTCTCAAAGGTTCTAATTAACCAACTAGTCATACTTGATGCGGACCCCAATTGCCGCCTTGATGTATCGTCTCCAAGAACATCTGCGCTCATCGATGTTCTCCGTCAGTATGATCTTTGGATATGTAGTGACCCGCAAACTCCCACCTTCTTTGTAGACTCCCGTGGACCAACACTCAACGACTCGCAAACTCGTCCCGGGTAGTCGACGTTTGACATATTTGCAACGTAATTCTGCAAATATGATGTGATATTCAAAGGGTATGAATATTTGATGGTTACAGGGTTAAGTAAACACGTGTCCGTCTCTATTGATGTTTTGTTGACTACGCCAGCTACAACTTCTAGCAGACAAAATGTCTCTAAGAAAATAAATATTAAGTTGTTCTTAGAGGGCCTCGCGGAGTGGGATCCTCAATCGATTCAGTCCAAGCCGCTGTCTTTTGTCATTGACTTCTTTTCAACTGTAGTGGTGGAGTCAGCCCGCAAATCCCTGAATTTCAAACGGAAATCGGCCGCATGGTTTGATCGGGAATGTTAAGAATTTCACCAACATTTTGGAAAAAGTGGAAATTCAAGAAAACAATTTAATCCCCTAAGTCTGCTATCAGCATCGAAGACAGATCGGTCAACTCGAAACACTTACTTAACCTTGCGCAAGAGATATCGGTCCCTTACATCCACAAAGAAGGAGGAATTCTTCATAAAATAGGAACAACGGTTAGTGATGGAAGCACAAGAACGACCCTACCTTGCCGCTCAGACAGCGCGGGTGTTTTGCAGCTGCACAGTTCCTGGAGATGTGCTTCGTGAACATTTTGAGGGCATGAGCGCCTCCACTAATACAGTGCCTCGGGGAATCCCAGTTGCAGCAGAACCCGACGGGGAATCTGAGAAGGCTCTAGTAGCTTCTCTAGAAGCACCCGTCAGTTAGAGCGAGGTTCTAAAGACTATTGGCCAAGCTAAAAGAAATAAAGCTTTCGATCCCGATCTTGTCCGAAACAAACACTTTAAAGACACCTCTCATATTTGACCTATTCTCCTTGCAATCTTTAATAGATGCTTAGGTGAGGGCCATGTCCCGGAAACATGGCGGGAGTGAATCCTTAGGCATCCCAAAAGGAATGAAAGGTGATCCGAAAGGGTAATCTACTGATGTCCGATCATAGAGGGGCACTGTCAAAAAGAGTTGTATTTATAAGAATTTGGCATCGGTGCTCACAACACGCCTTTCTATATTCTTCCATAACCGCGACATAATACCGCAAGAACAGGGGGTTAACTTTTCGATGAAGAGCACAACCTTCGGGCAACACATTGCCAAACGGATCAGAAAAAGTTTAGTTGCGATGTCCACAATTGAAAAGCCTCAACAATTATCTCTGAGCACACTAAAAGCACTTTTTGACCTGAAAGTGTCTTTAGTGGCGGCCTACGGCATCCAGGTCATATGGGAGCACCTCAGTATATCACAACTAGAAACACTAGATAAGGTAAAGCCCACGTCCTTCAAGCTATCCATTGAATTCCAAAAAAATGCAAAAAAACGTCTAGTTTACCTTATGACTTCTAATCAACCGCTTGTAGAAGATCTAGTAACTAGATTCCGTCTCCCAGAACCCCTGCTCTGATTCAGTTTAGAAAAGAACTTATAAAGAAAGTTCAAGCAGTTCCCGAAAGCTTCTTCAAATTGTCAGCAATGGTCACACAGAACTGGCAGAGACCACTACAACCCAACCTACACCTCGAGACCCGCTATTTACTTCACGGGTTTCCCCATAAACTGTGTCATCGAAGAGGCTTCCGACGATCCTGACGTCGGCTGTTTGTGCCGTTTATGTAACCAATTGTGCCCTATCCATCATCTTCATACCTGTCAGAGAGCTATTTCTCTTACGCAATTAGCTCGATGGTATTTTATTACTTATCTATAACACATGTGTCTTATTACAATCAGATATATATACATATATATTTACAAATCGTACACCACCCTCCCCTTGGGAACGCGCCATTGAGCCCGGGTACACCAAGCAGACCAGCGTAGCTGTAGAATTAGCGCAGCTTGCGATCTTCCATTGACACGCGACGGTGACGTGCTGTACGAAGTACGCTGTTTCATCTATCGTCGTTTTCGTCATCGTCGCGGCACTCAGATCTGAGCTGTTGCTTGCTTTGCTAGCTGCTGAGTTAATCATGCTAGGTGTCATACATCGGAGTGTCGCGGTTCGATCCCTGTTGTGGTTCGAATTCTCTTTGAGCGATGCTAATTGAGAATAAATGACAAAACACCTCGGTGAGGGTCAACGGCCACACGGCCACAAATTACTGTTGTCGAAACACCACATATATCTCAACATGTCCGGCCCTTTAAGTGAGAGGTCCTTTCAGTTGCTTGAAAACGACCTAAAATGTTACTGAATAAAACGAATGCATAGCAGTGGACTGCCGCAGCCGACTTGAAATGAAGCACGTCTGGATGATCTCACTCGTTTTGCAATGTCCTGTGGCTTAGATTTGACTACATTTGAAACGCATGCCTGAAAAATAAATGGCCTACAACATTTCAGAATGCAAAGTTCTCACTGAAGATGAGATTCTCAGCGATCCCTACTGCATTGATGTTGCAGTGAAGGGGATCACACGCGCCGCTGCATTTTATGTCGGTAGATTACTAGAAAACAGATAAAGCAAGAGCCAGGTAAATCTTTAATATCGAGCAGTGGGCGGATGATCCTGACTGGTTAACCCGGATGGCGTCTCCCATATCTCCTGTCAACATGTCGTATCATCAATGTCCAGTCAATTAAATGTGTATGTACTTGTTAAAAGTCTTGCACGCAATCATAACATTCTAGAATTAAAAACATTTTTCTAAGAAGGTTGTTTTTAATTCTAGACGATTTTTCGTTCCCAACAGACTTAAAACTCACCGTGCGGTATACCTTCAATGCACCGAGGGCCGGACATGTTGAGATATCTAGGGTTTCCTTAACAGTTCTTGTGGCAGCATGGCCGCTGACTCTCAACGGTATGGTTTATCAACTATTATCGATGAGCATCGCTCAAAGAAAATTCGATCAAAAACAAAGATCGAACCGGCTATACCCCGGTAGATGATAATCATGGCTAGCTTACTAGTCCTCTAGACCACGCCGCTACCACTCATAACATTCTTAAGTGGAACAAAGCTCTGGTATACCTACGTTATCTCGGTGTATTTCAGAGATAAGGTCGACAGCGATCGTTATAATAACATTCGAGGTGAATAAGCTGCGCCCTTTACTTATTTGACTCCAGATGCGGCGATAAAAGCCACAGTGTTTTTATCGCCGTTTTATCGTGGCTAGCTCGTTGTCCTAGTAGAGAAACCATCGCCTAAAAGACGCTTCAACACTCTTTTAAATAACTACAGTGAAAACATTTGACAGGCCGTTAGCGATATAGGACGTTAGTGTAGGCGCGCCAACGCCTGACCACTACGCCTGCTGTTTTTGGACGTATTTCACGAGATTTGTCGTACAGATGAAAATGTATTTAGTACTATCTATACATCTATACACTCTGCCCAATAATAACTTCATCCCCAATGATCGGTCGATCATTCATTGAAACATTGAAACACTAAATTCTCTTAATTTATATAAAACTGTACGCACCCAATTTTTGCGGTAGGGCTCTTGTGCTCACGTTCTTGCGTTCGCCATTTTCTATTTTCGTTTTTTTTCGCGAATTCTACCCTCACGATGGGTATATATATATATATATATATATATATATATAAAGTGCGTTGCAAAAATTAGCAACTCATGTTTTTGAGGGATAATTTCGGTTTGATTTATTTGAATGGCTTGAAATTCTTGGCTGGCTTGAAACAAACAGTCTTGCAAAATATTGTTGCTAATATTTTGCAACACTGTTTTTTTTCACTTTTTTATTTTTGTGTATGAACCGATTGTGAGATTGCAAAGCGAAAAGTGTGAGAATTAAACGAAATTAACATTATACTCGTGTTACGTCATGTACATCAAGCCCTTAAACTTTCAAAGCGTTCAAATATATTAAGCCAAAATTATCACCAAAAACATGAAATGCTATTTTTTGCAACGCACTTTATATATATATATATATATATATATATATATATATATATATATATATATATATATATATATATATATATATATACATATTTATATATACAGTTCATGAAAAAATATAGGGCAACTTATTTTTGTTACATTTTACGCATTTATCATAACCAATCGTGTGATGATCACAGTGATACATGCTTACAGAGTAACAGGGGAGACTTCTATCGACATTTGGGGTTTCGGATTACTTCGAACCACGAGATTTTCACATTTAGAACAGCTACACCGCGAAAACATTATAAGGCCACTAGCCTGTAACAAATGAATTAAGCGGATTAACAGCATTTAGGCTAATTTCACGGCATTTAGCAACTATACTTAATACTCAGTGAACTTCCCATTAAGTCAGATAACCTTAAAAGTGCTGTTTGGTATAGTGTTAAACAAATTTTGGATGACGTTCTGCAAGAGCTCGTCCTAAGCCTCGAAAATTATTTTTATCGGTGTAAACGTATTGTTCGAGCCAGCTCTACACATTTTGGATCATATTAATATCAAGTGAGAGTGCAGGCCAGCGAAGGACTTTAATGTGACGCCAGTCGAACTAGCTTCCGATCAGCCTGGCGGTGTGAATCGGGGCGTTATCGTGTGTAAAAACGAAGTCTGGCCCTCCCATCAGCTTAAAATGCGCCGATTGCTCTTTTAGTAAATCCCCGTAGCGCGTCGAATAAATACGACCGTCTAAACACACAATCGACGACTTTGTATAATACCCGACAGCAGCCCAGATCACCACTGAACCGCCACCTGTGTGACGTTGTGACTAAATTCGTTCTTCCTTTCGGACATCGTGCAAATAATAGTTAAATCGATCTGGTTCATCAAATTTGACCTTTTTTCATCCGAAAAGAACACTCTGTGTCACTCAGTGGTCCATCACATCGTATCGTGGGCACTCAGTGGTCCATCACATCGTATCGTGGGCACTCGGTGGTCCATGACATTTTATCGTGGGCGAAGTCAAGACGAGCTTTCATCGGTCAGCGGTCAATCAATGTTTTTCTCGTCGTATTTTTAACTAAATTAACAACGTTATTTACTACTTGGGCACAGCGCCGCAACTGACTGGAAATTTTGCGATTAGAGAGGCCGATGTCCTTATAAGGTATTTTCTTCACTCACGAGGCGCCAGCCTAAGTCTATCGTTTCAACAAAGAAAAAACTCCTGGTAAGAGGTCTGCCTTTGTTTCTGTTGAGCCGTTAAGTGAGCCCAAACGTCGTTATTTTGCTTCATTCACTCGCTAAGACATGCACCTTGCTAGTGACAATATCATTTTTTCGCGGTGTAGCTGTGCCAAATGTGGAAACGTCGTGGTTAAAAGTAATCCGAGATGCCAAATGTCGATGGAAGTCTTTGTTGGTATTCTGTGAGCATGTATCACTAAAATCTTTACACGATTGGTTATAATAAATGCGTGAAATGTGGCAAAAATGGGTACTACTACTTCAATACTTCCAGCGAGTATGAAGTGCCTTAGAGGGTTTCGCAGGGCTTTGATCGGCCTTTATGGATAGAGCCCTAGCCCTAATGAAGTGTGTAAAGATAGTAGCTACAATTTTTGAACTAGTCTTTTCAGACTCTATGACAAACCCTGTGAAAGACGTTCAAAAGCAACAACGAATAAAGGAAATGTGACCCGTGGAAAGACTGCGATTGACGGATACTCAAACGTTACACATGCGTTGCTAACGAAGACTTTGGGTTTGAATACCGCGTCCCTTCATAAGATCCACTCCGACCACCTCCAAAGTTTGCTCGGTTTTTACCTCGAGGTTTGTCACAAGACTAAAAAGAGCGCGTCTTTTTGACTCGAGAACGCCTGATAAAATTCGACAACAACGGGTCTTCTTTGCTCTCGACTTGTCACATGTAATGAGACTTGGGTACATTTTCATGACTTTCTTCTCAAGTTCTAGGGCTCGCAGTGGTCAGGCGTAAGTAAAGCGCTAAACGCGTTGTCATGTTAAATTACCAAATGCTCACCAAAGGTTTTTACTGCGCTCATCAGAGCCCCATAATTGCCAGTATCCCCCAAGCAAACTTCATATTTCTCGACAATGCCATTTGTGAACGAGCATGAACCGGTTATCCAGACCACCGGCTTTGCAGGGTGACAATCTTAGCCCTAAGCTTTTTTCTACCTTTCTCGGTGGTCTGCTTCCAATAATACTGCGAAAACAAAGCCTTCAAGTAAGCGCCGAGAAAATCAAAGCCATCCATTTTAAGCCTGGAGGACCGCTTGCTCGTTCTAATCGCTTAAAATTTTGTGCCGGTATAGCCGAGTTCGTTAACACCTTCTGCTACACATTGTCGGACTGGTGAGGATTTCTACAATTGAAAAGCTTCAACAATTACATTAGCTCTGAGCACTCGAAAAGCACTTCTAGAACTGAAGTTGCTTCGGTGGCGGCCTACGGAATCTAGGTCATTTGAAAGCATCTGAGCCATAAACTAGAAAATGTAAAAAAATCCAGCCATTGGGCTACCACGGGACGCAAAAAACGGTTAGTTCACCTCATGGCTTTTATTTCACCGCATTTGTAGAAGATCTAATTACTAGATTCAGTCTCCCAGCAACCCCTGTTTTTCTTCAGTTCAGGAAAAACTTCATACAAGAAGCTCAAGAAGTTCCCGAAAATTGCTTCGAATTGCCAGCATTGGCTACGCAGAACTAGCAGAGACCACTACAACCCAACCAATATCTTGTGACCCGCTATTGACTTTACGGATTTCATCATAAACTCTGCCATAAAAGAGACTTTCACGATCCAGACATCGGCTGTTTGTGCCGTTTATGCGACTTGCTGAGTCCTATCTACCATGTCGATACCCTCGATACCTGTCAGAGAGGTATTTCTCTTAAGCATTTAGCTCGATAATATTTTGATACTTAAAAACATGTGTTTCATATATATATATATATATATACACAAGTGGAGGCTAATGGTAGCGCTTCCCCTCCGCGCGATGTGCCAAATGTGGCAACGTCATGAATATATCTTGTCTTAAACCAACGCTTTCAGACCACAACAGATATGTTTAATTTTCCTGTATCAAAGACGGCGCAGCCCACGATAGGCTTGCAAAATTAAGACAGGCTTACAAGCAAAAAGTCCACTGCCACCAAACTGCTTCAAGTAGCGCATGATTGTGCTCTTACTAAATAATTAGGCATAATTTCACTGCGTCTACGTAGATTGCTCCCGAACCTTTGACTGAGTAGATTATGACATAATAGTTAAGAAGATGACCTCAGGATCCCTCAGGTATCTTGGTCCCGTTGCTCCATATTTTTTATTATAACTAACAATCTTGCAATTACCGATTGAACATAAGACGTATTCCGGCGGCTTAGAAATCTATGCAAATGTCAATGATGTAAGTGTCTGCAAAGTCAATGATGTAAGTGTCTGCAAAGCGCTTCCCACGATGGATTTATTATTTGATAATAACTGAGTTATCCAGTATCTTCTTACAAGGACCTGGACATCGTATAAGATGCAGATTTTAACGCTATGCGACACACCTTGGAGACAGCGAAATTAGCTTATCGTCTTTCTAATATTATACTGTGCGTTTTTGTAATACAGGATTTGGCGTTTTATATGCGGCTCTATAAATACACTGTAGTGCCAACATGTAAATACCGTTCCAAAACTATGAAGTTTTAGTGAACATGCCGTAAGTACTGAATTTATGAGTTTTAATCGAAGTATGGAGGAAACACTTGTGCCTTGAAGCATTCCAAATCAAGAAGTCATTTCGTTAGAGAGGTAATGTTGCACTCGTGTAAGTTTAACTTTGTGGTGAGGTGACTCTATTTGATTCCATATATAGGCTGCGCCGCCTGTGAGATGAATTTGCGGCTAACAGCAGGGCAATGGAGCAGGCGAAGCAAAAGGTGCGATGCAGGATTGCTGGCAAAGCATTATTACGAATGTTCAGCAGAGGCTAACGAAAATCAAGGGGAGATGGGCCAAAGTCGAGGTGGGTGACTGCAAGATCTGTAATGCTGGACGAAATCTTGCAAGAATAGATGACGACAAGAAACGACGGCACAGTGGCTGTGACAGCAAAGACATTTTTGATAAACTGAGATAGAGAGAGGGGTCGCTATTGAAGGGACAATGTCAACTATAGCGGCTGATGTCGAAGAGATGAAAAAAATTGGGGTGGGTAGGAAACAAGGAGGAGAGGCGCGCTGCCAAAGAAAAGGCAGTGACGTCGGATTTAAGTCACACTGGCGGAGGGAACAAAAAGGACAAGCTGAAGAGGACGGTTCGACGGAGGCCAACGGCGGCAGCAGACGACTTCAACAGAGCAACAACAGCATGCTTGTTCGAAAACAAAAACCGTCCTGTGAGAGGTGCGCAGCTAAGGATAGGAACAGGCGAGGGAGAAAGAAAGCACGAAAAGAATCTGCACAGACAAGAGGAAGACAAGAGATGCTAGCGACAGCATTAACCACAACAGCAGCAGCAACAACCACCGCAACAGTAAGAGGAGCAGAAATCTCGGTTCAGTGGGGCCGATCGATAAGGGAAAGCGGTAGTTATTAAAGCGGTGGAATCAATAGATATTTTGGCAGCAACCAAGCAGTACATTGGCATAATGACACAGACCTGTGTTTTGTGGGGGACTGGTATAGACTGTATTTCAGAGCAGGAACATGAAGGCTGCTGTAAAATGAGATCAACATACAGGCGCAGGACATAATTAAATTTCGCACACAGCGAAACGTAGTGTTGATAGTATGTTCGCTTCTGATAGTAGTGAATATGAAAAAATGAGGCTCCATAAAAGTACGTGCAGGACAATCTAGAGAAAGGTGAAGCAGTTGGTCAGAAGAGCGAACCACCTTCCTATTGTATTCCTTACTTATAAATGTATTCCTGACTTTGAAGTGCATTAAGGATAAACTGCGACGCATGGCCTTCGGTCGAGTACGCTATAGTGAGGTAAGTGCTTTACAAGCGGCACGCCTAACTGACGAGAGGGCGCGTGATTGGCACAAATCATGATTAAAACAGGCAGTACGCAAATTGGAAGTAGGGGTACGACAATTGGAGAAGGAAACAAATATGGAGCCAACGACATCAGGCCAGCGCATCAGATATGCAAATCCTGCGTAGATATTTTTCAGGCAGAAAGGGAAGGCACTTGAGGTAGGGGAATCGTTAGATGGCAACATCAAACAGGATGGGACAACAAAAACAGCAGATACAGGGATAGGAGAAATTCCAAGGAGAACTACGGATGTACGGAAAAGTGAGACTACAAAAAGGATTAGAGGTACTGCGAGATCGAGGCACAATGTGATATATTTTCAGAGACAGAGACAGAGGCACGACAAGTAGAAACAACACAGCTCGAGACTGCATTAGAGGCCATTACACGGTTGGCAACCAGCAGTATTGAGAGTTGAAGGTAGAAGTAGACAGTAGATGCAAAAGAGGAAATAGGGCAAAAGGAGAACGTAAGCAACGTGTGTACTTTGAACGGGCTGCCATGTTAAATATGAAAGGGAAGAGGCGGAGACGTAAGTGGGAAGATTTATATGAATTGCTATAATTGCCTTCGAATGTTTACATTCGAGCGATAAGAAGTGTTCTCACAGCTCTCTGCTTAATTGTCGTATGTTAGTACCTTCTGGTTCCTACCAGGCGTTGTGAATTGGTGCAGTTTAACTTGTTTGCCTGGTGGGGGTTGTACACTCGCCTAAGGGCGACCCACCAGCTAGGAAACCCATAGTAGACACGTCGATGACAACAAGAACGCATCAACAATAACAACAACAACGATCTGCCAGCTAGCTGTGTTCGAAATGATGGCGCCGCAACGACAGCTGTGGCAGTCGCCGCCGCCGCCTCTCCGTCAACAAGTGGAAAGGGATGCCGCATGAAGAACAAGTAGCAGCAGCAAGATGACGAGGAAGATCTTGACCGGAGAGGGTCAGCGCCGGTCAAACGACAAGCGATAAGCCCGCCCCAGCAGCAGCATCAGATGTCGAAAAAGACGTCATTATTGCCACGGTGCTGTCAACACCAGGTGTTGCGCTAGTCGTGTGCAAATCTAGTGTCGAAAGCGGCGCGAACGTTTCGGGGAAGCCAGTGTCACCTGGCAGCCCGGGACTGGCTGATAATAAAGTGGCAAGAGATAGTGGTACTCTAAACGATGGCGTTACAGAGGGTCGGATTGGTGGTAAACCAGCTTTAAAGATGTAAATGAATAAGTTGTAAGAAAAGAGCGTACCGAGGCAGTTCGAGCCCGGTGGCGTGGTGGATTAAGTCTCCGCCTCGCAACCGGAGAAGACATATAGGTACGCGGGTTCGAGCCCCACCGTTGCACATTTGTATTTAAGGGGGGCCGTCTATGAAGCAATGTGAAAAACAGTTCCGTGGACGTTAAATCTTGGCTGAGGGTCAGCCCGAAAACTTTACATAACTTTACCGAGGCAGTTCTCTTCGCAGCCGACGACACGAGCTTAGGAAGAACGTTAACAAGGTCTGCATTGAAATTGCTCGGCACATTGAATGGGAAATTGGCAAGCCCTTTTTGGCTCGCAGTGGTGATCTTGGTATTGTAACTGCTGCTATTGCGGGGGTGTCCCTGTTCAATCACGAACAAGTGGCCAAGAATCCACCGTTAAGGGTAAAATTTGTGATGCACATCCGTCAGTCAGTGAGGATTTGATACCGCAATTGAAATTTTATTTAGGTCCTTTAGATTATTGACGCTGGTTCGATTCGGCTACGGCAGAAAGGGTGTCCCTTGCCCATGAACAATGAACTAATTGTCGATGCAGCGTTTCCGTGTTGAATTTCAACTGATATTCTTTGTAGCAAAATTTGCTATGCCCTTCTTTTGCCGGTTGACGCAGCGACTCTCGATTCTGGTTCCGCCAGAAAGCTCCTTGTGATTTTTCCTATTAGGCCTAACGTCTTAGAGGCGATTGGTTAAACGATAACGTTTTGCTCTAGTTCACGATATTTTGCCAACTTGCGATCTTTAGGAAGGCGGGCAGCTGCTTCGACCTCCCAGCTGGTATGGCGAGCCTGCGAAGCGGTCAACGTGCAAGACACGGTGACGTCGTACACGCGGCAGCGACCTCCATTCCAGGGACTAGAGTGAGGCAGTCCGGACGCAGTTGGCTGACCGGCTCTTTGACTGCAGGTATGTGGGCTGACTGTATTGTCAGGTGTGGTACGTTGCTTAAAGCCGATTGCCTTGAGAAACTACCGGCGCTCCTCTTTTAAGCCAGAGCATGCTCACTTGTAGAAGACACCGGTAGGTCACATTCTGCACCGTTATGTGCGAAGCAGACTGATCCCTCCAAACGCAGGCCGGAGACGATGTGGAATGTGGTATTCTCCAGTATCGTACCCAGCTGGGGTGAGGGAATAACTTGAAGCCGTTTTCCGCTCATCGGATCGATCGCGGCTCTCAGTCGCGCCTGCGCTTCAGCGTTGTTTGTCTCGATTACTAACCGCCCCTGGATCGACTTAGCTACTTGGAAGTCCAAAGCCGATTGTGAAATACGTTCAGGCAATGGACCCTACTTTTCTGCATAGTAGCGGCAAGTTTGTTTCGTTTAGGCAATGAAGCGTGTGCGGGCATCCGGTAGTGCGATCCTTGACATCGAAGTCTCGGTGTCTTTTGGAAACCCGAGGTAGGCAGAAATGGCACTTTGTAAAGCCATGCGAATCCCCTTTCCCTCTGCGGACGTTGGGAGCAAAGCTTGTAACCACGAGGTTTGCCTAAGCTGAATGTTTAGGATACCCTGAAGGGTACTTCGCAAGGTTTCGTCGAACGATTCAAGCAGGTCTGGTTCGGCATATGCTCGTGAGCAACGCGAAAGGTACATCAGCCTCAGAGTCAACGAACTCACAAGAACGCCAAAACAGGCATCGTAATGCTTACTGAGGGTGTCAGTAAGCATTACAATGCCTGTTTTGAATCGGCTCTACAAATCACCTCTTTAAAGACTGTACTCAACCCCCGAAGTGCTATCTCTGTAAGGGGTCTCACAAGCCTACCTGAGGATCGTGCCCTTATTGCCTTTACCAGATGAAACCGCTTAGAAGATCAGCACCACTATGCGTTCAGCAAAACACCTCCGTTCCCACGGTGATAATCTGCTCACCGGTTAAGAACATCCAGTCATCGGCCTCTTTTTCTAAACAGTCTCTTTCTGCGGTTATCCAAAACGGGGCTAAAGTCCCTCCACGACCTGTAGATCAACACTGAAAAACGGCAGGAGATATGTTAAGGTACCGTTCTGAATGTTATTGCTCCACCATAGGGCGACTGTAACACACATTAGTAGCGCTATCGAAAATGCATTCTCGTGCGTTCACTCTAGCGCGCCTTCGCAAGTCGCTCCCGTTGGGCTCGCTACCGACTCCTCAAATAACCTCGCTGATGGCCTGCGCGATCAGCTTACACACACCATGCGGTTCGCTGTAACCTCACGTTTGGCTGATCTGCGTCCGTCTGAAACCGCTAGGGCAGTGACCTACTCTGTTGTCTCGTGCGACATTGCACTGAAGGCTACACCGACCTCGCAATGATGTCACAACGCGACAGCCGCATGTCGGTCATTCCCTCTATCAGCAGTCTCCATGCAAACTCTGCCGCAAGCTGCATGACGTTATCTTTGTGACGTTTAAATTCAAGAGCGCATCTAAGATGATTTCTTATTTACCCTCGGGCAACAACATGCCTCTGGAGCTTCTGATTCAAACTTCAAACTCTGATTAACGAGGTTTGCCCAAAAGCAAGCAGATATGCATGTAAAAGACTACTGCAATTTTTACCTACAATATCTTGAATACCATTTCAGAAGAAACGCGGTCGATTTTTCGCATCTATCGTACCTAAGAATCCTTATCGATTCCGAAAGGGAAATGATCTGGAAACTAGCCTATATGGATCAACGTTACTTACTCGGTAGGAAAGTTCGTCGCACAACCTATTTTCAATGGTTCGTGTAGTTTGTGGAAAACTCGCTCTCGGCGATGTTTCCTCTGCAGCAAGGGCTATTTTACCCACCGACACAGTAAAGCCGCTCTCCGCCGAAACGAAAACATCCGCTAAGTCTATTTGACCTACTCTCTTTCCCGCCGTCCGTATCTGCCGGGTAGACCCATGAGATTAACCTGTCTGCGATAGATGTTATCAACACCATACGGATCAACGCATTTTGACCGTGGTTTGTGGACGACGGCGCTTTAGCTGAAGACACCCTGGTGTATTAAAGAGGTTTTCCCCAGGTAGAGGAATTCGAGGCGCTATCAGGGCTTAAGGTGAATGACGGCATTTGCGATTTCTTCTTTTCAAGAGGATTGCGGCTCCGTGTCACGTATTCGAGCTTTTAGAGAAGCCAATACTCTATTGACTTTGCTCCAACTAAAAAAACCTTCTCTATTGAATCATCTTTAGCTTAAAAGGTTCTGATCTTGTACGCTGGTGTCTAAATGCGACTTTTGGATACTCATCGAGCCCTCTTTCTGCTACGCGTGAGTTTGTCAACTCCGAGGCTAGTGTATACCTTGCGTTGCTCACGATACCTGCGTTAATCGCTCGACGCACTCTTAAGTACCTTTCAGGGTATCCTAAACGTTCAGCTTAGGCAAACCTTTTGGTTACAAGCTTTGCTTCCGACGTCTGCAAAGGGAGTGCGAATTCGCGTGACTTTGCAAATTGCTATTTCTACCTACCTAGGGTCTATCCATACCAGACGAAAAGTCGGAGCAGCCGCTCGCCTCATTGAAGACCGGAAGTTGGCTAAATATCGTGAGATGGAGCAAAACTGTATAATTTAACTAATTGCTACAGAAGATATCGGTTGACATTTTACGCGGCAACGCTGCGTTGATAATTGGGTAATTGCCCACGGGCAAGGGACTCGCATTTATGCTGTAGCCAAATCGAGCCGACGTCGAAAATCCATGTGTAACTGAAGGATCTAAATACATACTAAACATTATTATATTTGCTATAAATTGATTTGATTGATTGGTTTATTTGCTTGATAAGTGTGTGTACACATATCACCCTTTTATATCAGGGGCATACATTTAACCGATATAATGATAGCTATAGCAATGCATTTATGTGGGTTAGAAGTGCCTTCAGATTGAAATGTATACAACTAGCATGGTACAAATCGAAATGAAAGGGAAAACAAGTTTA
The DNA here is from genome assembly GCA_003439945.1 of Dermanyssus gallinae. Taxonomy (NCBI): domain Eukaryota; kingdom Metazoa; phylum Arthropoda; class Arachnida; order Mesostigmata; family Dermanyssidae; genus Dermanyssus; species Dermanyssus gallinae. Next base: position 103,754 of record QVRM01003937.1, read on the forward strand.
GAGAGTGGGGATAAAACCCAATGATGCCATTTCGCGCGAAAAATCGAGTGGTTATAGAAACACCTAGGGGAACCAATGTTGACACTCATAGAGCGCTGCAACATGATAGAAGAAGATGTAAACCTATTAAAAAGAGTACACAAGTTAATTGTGAAATATCATGATTAGGAGGGGGGGGGTAATGGGTGTGGAAAATTCGAATGTGCATATCGAACAGCTTAACAAAAATAAAGAAAACGCTGGCAGAATACAACTGGCAAAGTCACGTAATGCCCAAGTTTTAGTAGTAGGAACATAAATAGGTAGTGAGAATACAGTTAAGGAAAAAGAGCATTGAGCCAATTATATGAAAGCCAATAATAGAGCTCGGTTAGTACAAGACGAAAACAAAGATGCAGACGAGAAGGAATTTTACAGGATTGTAGGGGCTTAATGGAGCAGCGAGTGAAACAGTTTTGGGACTATGTCAGTCCGGAGAAAAGAAGCTAGCATATAAAGAGTAGGACAGAACATGGTAGCTGGTAGAGATGTTCCCTACAATGGTCAGTAATGGGCAGGCGCAGAAGGAATGTTAAATCAAATGTAATAATAGGCATATACACGCAAATGGAAATTCGCGATGGGGGCCAGATCAAGTTTAGCATTTCTATAAAAACGAAAGGCGGGGAATGGGCGGGGTAGAGTGTGTACACGATAATTGAGGAGAGAGTGGGATATCAGCAGACACCAGAGCTGGGATGTTGAATTCAAGAGAACTCCAAACTTAATACATGAAGGGGGGGAAAAAAGCATGTTGTTGACTGTCTTTGCAACCGTAAGTTCTCGTCTATACCGATGTGGGCCCGAATTGTCGTACTTTTTATACCCAATAGAGAAGGCGAGCGTACTCGGTCTAACGCGGTTAGCTACCGGCTCTTGTGGCCTGACGGCTGACTGTGTAGCGTGTATTGCTGTGATGACGATTTGAAAGTCTTTGTACAACTGAGCTCGTTCAGTTGTGTCCGCTAGGGTTTTGCCGCGTAAATTAAGTGTTATATGTTATATAAATGTAATAAAAATTTGTACTTAAAACCGGTACATACGGCTTCTTGCTGTAGAAATGCAACACATCCGGGAAAAACGGTCCCTGTTTTAATTTTCCTAGCCGTTCTAGGCACATAATCTGTAGCAAACGATATTATTGAACAACGTATGTGTAGCAGAATATGCAGCAATTGAGCTGAGCGCGTGGAAAGGCGTCCGTTACTGAAACGAACGGAGCAATTTTTAGCAAATTCTTCTCAGCCGACATTCTGGTATATGATTTCAACTCGCTGCTAATGTCGTCAGGGCACGCTATCGTCCTTTACTAAAAAAACGGTTCCATCAAACGGAGAAATTTTCAAGGCAGCGTGTCCTGGCCCTGGTCGCGCAGCTGAAATCAGAACGAGTTAAAGCTTCACTAATAGGCGTCCGAGTGGAGGTGCGGCACACAATGGCTGTGGCGTCGCGGCATAAATAAAGTCAGCAGGCGTGATCGCGCTTTCCGGAATCACCGCTGGCGTAGGTGATCGACCGCGTGTTAATAATACCCGCGATCTCGGTGATAAGAAAGCAACATAGTTCAAGGCCAATTAAGTTGCTCTCTGGAGTGTTACCGAACACACGAGACGTTTATAAAAGCCACCATGCCAGGGGACCTTAGGGCAAATGAAGTCCGAGGTTAGGCGCCGCTCGCGTATGAGCGCCTTTGTTTGTTGGTTGTTTACGGCACTAAAAGACGCCTTTCCTCGGTACAGGTCTTGATAAATGTTCTGGCGAAGGCAGATACCGACGACGGCATTCGCTGCAACGAGGAACCGTCGAGGCGTTGAAGTAGAAACATTGGGGTAGCCATCGTCGGAACTACCTCCAGATTCATAGCGTGACTACTCCCGCAGGTGAAAAACGTGACGTAGCATTTTGTGTAAACGCTATTCATTTTGTTATATGATAGGCTACAGATTAATTTTGTTATATGAAAGGTTACAGAATTTTAGGTCACAAGTATAAACTGGCGCTATCATCTCGCAGTGGAAACCGCGCGCTTTTCTGGTCGGCAACAGATCCATAGTGGCGTCTGCTAACAACGCACGTGCTTAATACAGCCTTGATCACCTAGCGGCTCCGCGTAAATCTTTGTTTAAGCATACATATTACAATGGCCACACCGAAGAGTGCGATAACGCGGTAAGTCTTGACTATAAGAAGATGCGCAAGACGCGACTCCCCAGGTATAACGACTGAATGTTTTTCATCATGCGTCGGGTGTCGTACTTGAGTCAATCTGATCATCACGCGAAGAAGACCACATTATTAAAGAATAATAGTTCGAAAAGTTCAACTTTATTGACACGCAATTGCGGGCCAGTACACACGTCATCTTATCCTTGAAGTACTCTTGTTAACACCACCGAAGTAGTAGAAGCTCTGCGGAGCGATCGTCGCTAGCAGAATTTGGCTGGGAGCAATCTAATTTCTAGTTACCGGATGCCGTAACACACAGTACAAACAGCCTTGTCAAAGCGTCTGAATCTGCTGAGGTCGAGAATAGGGGAGTTGATGCTCTGTCCGATCAAGGCGACGGGAACTTTGACGTCATCTTAGTGACTCGAGAGACGACTTGCTGACACCGCGCCAACTGAGCCGCCGATGTACAACGTCCGAATGTACGCAACGGTGGAATACGCTCTTTTAGATGTATCAGCAAAAACGTGCAGCTCATAAGTATCACCTTGTTAGGGGGGGGCCTGTACATTCTTTAAATAGCTAGGTCATTCAATACTTGGCACTTCCGGCACCAGTCTTCATATCGCGGGCGGTTGTGGGTTGCGCATCCACCTTATGCCTAAAATCTTGCACATGCTTCCGGCTTCTTACTGTACAAATGCTACAAATATCCAGTTTCGTGGTTAGGAAATGAACCAGTTAACATTCTTGTGATAGAATGAACTTTTTTTTGGGTGAGATCCTGTCGGGGGGCCTAGCCTTAGAATATAGATGCATAGGTAACATATATGATGCCGCTCTAAAGGCATCTTGTTTAAAAGAGTGACACATTAAGCATACATGTCAAGCGAATAATATATCAATCAACACATCGAGACAGAAAAACATAGAGGATACGTTTAGGCTTGATCATATTGAGCAGCAAGTGTGAAGGTTTATCTGGGGCTTTACGGCTAGCACCAGAACGTTTGTTCGAAGGTGTGGACATTGTACTCTTGACGGAAACTTTTATGCGAGTGGAACTGCATTTCAACGAAATGCGAGGTTTTCACCTGCTAGCGAGCCTTCCAGAGGGCGGGGAAGACCAATAGGTGGACTTTCAATCTATTTACGAGCAGGGTCACCCCAAATGCAATGTGTGTGTCAAGGTGAGTGTTGTATGACACTCACCTCAGGTAGTTTCAAGCTCGCATTGTTCTACCTGCCACCGCATTACGATGATCTTGACGTTGCCGATGCGATCAGTGCTGGACTAGCGGGACTAAACCCCTAGCTACCCACTCTGGTCGGCGGCGACTTCAACTGTCGGATTGATAGTGGCGCCACCGACAGGAAGGGCGATGTGCTTATTAAGCTTCTAGAAACTAGAGGCCTGCATTGCGCAAATGAGCGTGATAAATTCACGTATGTTTGCCAGAGTGGAAGAAGCACTATCGACCTCTTGTTTTACAACCTTTAACATCCGACGGAATTTTAAGGATCAGAGGTACTTAATATTCCAGCGCGAAAGCACCTGCTGGTACTGGCGTCTCTGTGTGTGCTTGGCCAGGGACGCGCGTCTAGTCGGCAGTCGACAATGTACTGGTCTAGGCAGCTAGATTTGCGTGTATTGACGCGCGAGTTAGAGCTGCTGAGATCAACTTCTGATATCGAGCAAAGCAACCACGCTTTGGAGGCCACTGTAAAGGCGGCTGTAGTCAAGAAGAAGTACAGACAAAGACAGGCGCGGCCCTGGTTTACACAGGCCTGCAACTTAAAACGTCGGGAAATCTTGGGGCCGAGCACGGGCTCTACACCCCGACCCCCAGATAGTTGCTGATCGTAGGGCGCTCTATGGCCAACATAGAACAACCTACAAGAAACTGCTTGTGGAGAATAGGCGCCGGTATGATGAGGAGGAGGAGTTTTGTTTGCTTGAGAGAGCAGAGCGCGAACCCCATGTCTAGATTGTTCGCCGGCTGAACAAAAGCATGCACAGCATGACAAAGGAGCAGTTGCGGCAGCACTTTACTGCCCTTCTGCTTGATGCAAACGCCCCCGCGCCTAACCCAGTTATTGAGCAACCGTTCACTCTGGAGCAGCACCACACGAATTCGCCGTTTACGCCGTTCGCCGTCCAGTCGAAAGTTGAACGGGTGTTGGCTGTGCCTGGGGGTCACTTGTACGCCGTCTTTATTGATTGTGTCAAAGCCTTCGACAAAGCTCCCCATCACCTACTAGTCGATTCATTTCGACATGCTGGGGTGGGTGGTTCTTTTCTACGAGTGCTCCGTAGGGACCCCTCAAGGGGACCCTCTCAGTTGCCTGGCATTCTCCTTGCTCATCGCAGACCTAGCCCGCCATGTACGGGAGGAGTTTAGAAACGCCGTCGTCGTCATGTATGCGGATGACATCGTAGTGGCCCACCGGCACCGCGGTGCCATTCGTCGAATTGTCGGCGACGCAGAAAGTTACCTTCACCGTAAGGGTCTTTAAATAAATTCGCGGAAGACGAAAGCCATAAAGTTTCGCCGTGGGGGTCGATTGGCTGCCGCAGACATCATACCCTGTTGTGGCCAACCGCTGGAGTTTGTCAACTCCTTCCCGTATTTGGATCTGAGACTACACTATACGGGAACGACCTTTACCCAGCACATCGGCGACAGATGTCGGGCGGCTATTGCCTCTATTTACACAAAGGTGAAAGACCCTCGACGACTGTCTCTGAGTGCGGCCGTGCGTCTTTTGAGCTTAAGATTGTGCCAATGTTGAGCTACAGCCTTGGCAGGGTGTGGGACCATCTCTCAGCGGCAAATTTTGCCCAGCTAGAGAGATGTTTCACAATCTATATGAAGCGGGTTCTTTGCTTGCCGCGGACGGCAAGAAGCCGCTTCGTGTACCTGCTGGCGGTTTGCGGGCTGGCAGTGGAAACAATCAGAGTCAGGCTTAGGTCACCTATTACAGGACCACTTCAGCAATTTTTGTTGGAGTGGCAGGGAAAGTGACCGAGGCCTCGGCAGAGGGTCGCGCAGTTAGATGTGTACCTCGCCAGGGAGTTTTGGGATGGAATGGCATGCACTAACCGGCACGTGTACACAAGGTACATTGTGCACGGCTATCATCACTTGGTATGTTCGACCAAAGGATTTTACCAAGTTAGCGATCTATGTCGTTGCCGGTTCTGCTCGCAGATATGCGCTAAATACCACGTAGCGAGCTGCCAGACCCATCGGCGGTCTTTGCATTTTTTCGCCCGGTGGAACGGTCGCTAAAGTGTTCAAACTGTATATAATGAACTGTATTGTAATTATGTAACATCTTGAAATGCGATGTTATTGTGAAATAAACAAATATATATATTGAGCAGCAAATTCTGGTTGATTTGTTAGAAGTAAAATATGTCGACCTCAGGCGCGCTCGAATCACGTTTCGAACGAGTAAGCTTCTAGAAGGCTGAAATTTTGTCGACTTAAATGCGAGTTCCTGCCGAGGGCTGCCGATCAACGAAAATCAGGGAAATTACACCTTAGGGGCCGCCGTAAAGGCAGCAATACGAACGGTTTGACGAAAGCGGGTGAACTCGTGACTCCGCGGTCTTATGGACATATGGAGTAGTGACATCTTAAAGCTGAGACAAAATGTAGGGACCCTGCAAGAAAGCTTACTTAGCTGGCTATCGTTCGCTGGCTTAGTTTGCTATGTGCAAACCTAATTCAGACATGCTGCTTCCGTAATCAACGCGGACAACGCCAAAGTCAGTCATCACGATCTTAAAACCATTCGCATAATCGCTGGTAATTAGACCATTCTGCGTTTGCGGGAGAACTAGTCAACGCACGACGGAGCATACAGGCGTGTTCAACGGAAAATTCGGCATAATCTGACACCCGATGCAAAATGGCGAAAGGCGACTAGCGGGGTTAAGGAAAGTCATAAAAAGTCTATATGTTGTTATGCCTAACGTTGAAGCTTTCACGTGCAGAGCCGTAAATTGTTGCCATTACGACCAAACATGTACGCTCAAAAGAATACTCAATAGACCCTCTATATATATATATATATATATATATATATATCATAAAGCACCACCTTGTATGTTTCACTCCACGTTTTCACAAGATATGTCAGCAGTGCCGACCAGTGACGCCGATTTAGTGCCCGTCATTTTGTCTGACGGCCATTTATCATATATGTATATCTTTTTTTTTTCACAGGAGCCAGGAACATAAATGCGTAACGCACATCCTTTGGTCTGGGTAGTGTGGGACTCACAAACCCACTAAAAACTTCTCAGTCAGACACAGCGATCACTACCTCGTAGGGTGAGGCGGACGCTAGCGTCACATAAAGCGCCATTCGTTTTGTATTGTATTGGAAACAGCAAGTGAATTGTTAAATAAATGAATGGTCAAAAAGTAAAATATAGACTAGGTCTATCATATGTAAGATTTCCAATGCTTCACGTTGGTCGCCTATTTTTAAAATAAAAGCAAAGATTATACTGATTCGTGCGGTGAACACTTATTGGTGAAATGTGTACGCAACGCGCTCTCCAAACAACAACAATTAGCCACATCATAATCACTACATCGTATCAATAATTTGAACTGTACGGCAGCCCGACACTCTAAACGGTCCCTATAGCAAAACAAGGCGTCTTAGCAGGAGCAACATGTATCATCACGATCGTTGCGACAGACGGATCTGCCTTATTGGCTACACTACACCGAGGTGGTGCCAAAGATTCCATTTCAGCAGATCGTATTACTCACAGCTCAATTAGTCCCAACAGATAATCGGGAACGTACCTCCCTCCAACCAAGGCAAACGCAGAATGAAGTCCGTGATCGACTCTAATATGGAGAAAATTGCCTGCTATGTTCGCAACCGATCGTCTGTTGCTTCCGCCAACAGACGCCAAATTTCTCAACGGTTCGCCATTATGTCCACATGCTGTCCCCAGAAGCACGGCGAATGGACAGTATTTCTCATGAATACAGGGCTTTGTGAATATGAAATTTGTAGCGAACCTTGTGCAGCCCTATGTCAGGGCGCCGGACTGTGCGTCTTCCCCTTAGCTTTAGTGGCGCAAATGCCCAACTGTCTTCGCTGCTGCGGTGTAGCTTTACAGAACATGTATTGGGTTCTCTTCAGTGCCAAGAGACTGATCTCACCACATTTCGCTAGTGTCTTTTACACTCACTTAATTTGAAGAAGAAGAATTTATAGAACCAGACTAATGTGAATACCAGTGCAAACGCAATTGGTTTGAATGATTGAAACTTGCCTTCTAAAGAAACTCGCGCCTCCATACGCTTCGATTACGCAACCCCTCGTAGCTTTGACACCGAATACACAAATTTAGAAGAACTAAGTATATATACATATATATATATATATATATATATAAATATAAAAATATCTCGTTACAAACTACAGCTTAGCCAACCCCTAGTTCGGCCTACTACGCAGGCGAGGAAGCTGTGTGTGCTTTCTGGAACTTTCTCGCCCTTTGAACTTCTACGGACAATGCAGACGAGATTGCGTAGTAGGTTGCGAGGCTTCGTAGAGACGTTTCATGGCTTCAAAGCCTTCGCTCTTCTAAGCTTTACGTCAAGCGGCTACACTTTGTGAGGGTGGAAAGGGGGTGTAGGGGAAATATATGACCTGTCAGGCAGGGCAACTGCTTGGTAGAGCATTTGGTGGGCCGTGTATGGAATATGCTTTCGACCAAGTTGCGCAATCTAGATGCATCAGAAGCCAGGTATGTGAGGTCGCGTTCGAGATCAGGCAGAAAATCCTTTATTAATAAATGTATTTTATTATTTTAAAGCACACACAATCTATGACGCAATAAGAAAAACGTAAGGACTTGCTTATGTGCATGTTTATGCATCTAAGTTACCTAAGTAAGCAGTCTTGATATTATTAATAGACAATATGCAAGCACAGGCAAGTCGAAATTAGCCACAACAGATCAAAAGGGGCAACATCTGGATATAGTGCTCTTTCGTTTGGCGGAGGATTGCACTGGTCATTCAGCGTGTGCGCATGCTTTTATGGATGTATTTGTGATATGTATGAAATATTGTCTCATGAGAGGCAACCTGATTTGGTTTAAGGTTTAGGTATAATCAGGAGTTCTTTTGCGGTAAGGTTACGTGTTGGGTCAATAAAACTGTCTGGGTAGAGCCGCGGAAGACAGTAAAGATTTATTTTCATAATGGATGCATTTTTGGTCTGGTTTTTGTGAATTATGTGTTTACCATGGTACGGGACTCCCCGTTATTAGATGTTTTTATTTTATTAGCATCCGTTTTAATGCAATCTATCGATCTACCGTTCGGCTACTTCCGCTATCGACAAAACCGTCAGATAAACCGCGACAATATATCATATGCTCCAATACCTCACGCATCCACATCTATCTTGCAGATTCAACAAAGCCATCCTCACTGCACGGTACGTAACGAAAATTGTGCGCCGCAAAGGTCCTCGTTGATTATAATTATTGTGCTGCTTTTGTCAGCCGGTAAGGTATCGGTTTCGCCTGGGGTTCTGTGCTAGGTTACTCCACGTTGTCAGAATAATGTATTGTTTACAAAAGCTCATTCAAAAATGCAACTTTTTCGAACAAATTTGAAGAACTTCCACAAATCTCGATTATGTAGGCAGCCGAGAGCGGCGAAGTTCTTCAATATTACCACAACGAGAACTCGCGCCGGGCTCAATATCCAGTCAATAACGGTTGCTAAGAAAACGATAAACAGTATGTTTGCATGGCGTCTAGCTTGTAAATATAACCATACACAACCTTCCTCATAAGCCGCCGGTTTAGGCGGGGTTGTTTTCTTGTAAAGGAGCACTTATCTGTGATTGTAATAAAGCCCCGCCTGCTAAATGTTGTGTGAATATAAATGGGTGAAATCATTCGATGAAAATTATATATGATTGACTGATTGATTTATTCGCTTGATAAGTGTGTGTACACATATAACTCTTTTATATCAGGGGCGCATAACGCTGCAGCTATTAATTATCTATGTTGTAGTCCCCCGTTTTTGCCCTTATGTGTTGAGCATTTTCTATCGGGATAGTCTCTGCTTTGCAATATCTACCTGTGCCTTTTCTGCATCCTTACCTAATCCTAGCGCTTCCCCTAATTTTAGATCCCTAGTCCCTCCCAATTGTTTACACTCCCTAACCAGATGATCTATCGTTTCTTCTCTTTTAGCGCATATCCGATATACCGTTGTTTCTAATTCCTCGAAGCAATTTCGCTGCACCCTCGTGTCTAACATACCGGCTCTCGCATCCGCTAACAGCCCGCTGCCTCTTGTATTATCATATAACCATGCTACTTTACCCCTTTCCAATTTTATATTCCCGTATACTTCCTCTAAACTAGTTTTCTGCATAACTGCTGACCGCCACTTCTCTGTGTATGCTGACTTTACCCTACTTTTCATTTGCCCACTGGACATAGCAGTGTCTGCCCACTGTTTACTACTGAGTCCTATTTGTCTTCCCGCAAATTCCACCCTCCTGTCCCATTTCGTTTTTACTCCCATTGCCCCTTTTACCCATTGCATCTTTTTAACCCATATATATGTATATATATATATATATATATATATATATATATATATATATATATATATCAAGTGCGTTGCAAAGAATTAGCAACTCATGTTTTTTGGTGATCAATTCGGCTTGATTTATTTGATCGTTTTGAAAAAAATTAAGGGCATGATGTACATGACAAAACACAAGTATGGTGTTAATTTCGTTGCAATCTCATAATCGATTTATACAAAAAAATAAAAAAGTGTGAAAAACAGTGTTGCAAAAGAATAACAACAATAACATGCTAACAACACAGCTCTTGTTTGTAAAGAATAGTCAATACTACAGCTGATATACGATCCCGGGGATCAAATGTCAGAAATATTGTCTACTAGCTAAATCAATCGTTCTATAGCTGCAAAATATTCTACAGCTTAGTCGTTGTTTCGAAGTAACGGCGAAGCGTATGTTTAAACCATGGGTCGTACAAAGGATCTCTCGGATAACGAACAGACAAAAATTGAGGCATATGCTAAGCTTGGTCATACAGTAACTGCTATAGCAACCAGATTAGGACGGCATAAGAGCACCATCAACCCTGGAGTGAACCAAAGGTGCAGATCTAACAGTAGGCGTAAGCCCGTTTTGACTATTCGAGATCGGCGTAGGATCATACAGTTGGCTACTCATGATCAAATGTCTTCTTCTAGGATCAGGACTACTTTGGGAGTGCCAGTGCACTGATCGACAGTGTACCGAGTGTTAAGTTTTGACAAAAATGTGCGATACGCGAAAAGGAACCACATTGTCGCACGGCGTGAATTTTCGCTTAGATACCAAACTTGGGATAACGAGTGAAAAAACATCGTCTTCTCGGATGAAAAGAAATTTAATCTCGATGTCCCTGACGGCTGTCAGTACTATCGACACGACTTACGGAAGGAACCTAAATGGTTCTCGAAACGTGTGGCCGGTGATGGTTCTGTAAAATATTGGGGCGCGTTTGGATATAATGGGAAGTCCGATCTAGTCGCGATTGTGCGCCGAAACAATTCCGACAAGTACCAGCGTATCGTCGGTTCCCAGTTAGAAGCCCATTTCAGAAGAATTAAGGGGTTAATTAAATTTTTTTTTTCTTCAGAAGAATTAAGAATTAATTCACTATTGCCTTTTTCAAGAACAAGGAGTGCCACTTTTTGACTGGCCGGCATTGAGCCCAGACCTGAATCCCATCGAAAATCTTTGGGGACATTTGGTAAAGCGGATTTACGCAAATGGTCGACAATATGATAATTTGTCGGGCCTCAAAGAAGCTGTCCAGCAAGCATGGACTAATATTCCACTTTCGTACTCACAACAGCTCATTAACTCCATGAAAAACCGAGTTTACGATTTGATTCGGAAGAAGGGACGGAAGAAAGGATTTCAAGCCATCCAAATTAATCAAACCGAAATTATCACCAAAAAACATGAGTTGCTAATTTTTTGCAACACACTTCATATATATATATATATATATATATGTAAAACTAAGGTTTTCGTAAAGAAGGTCTTCTCATCCTGACTGTCGAGCAGAATTGTGATTTCTAAGGTACTGTTTTGTTCATTTGGCACTTCTCCTTTAGTCTCCGTAGAAATAACTTATAAATATACAGTCCGTGAAAAAAATACAGCCACCCATGTTTGCCACATTATACACATTTATTATATCAATTTCTTTTATTCACACTGTCTGTGTAATATTCTATCTAGTTAAAATTGGAGTACACAAGTACTCAGGCTAATCAAGAAAGTCCCCCCAGCTTACTCTTTAGTCTCTCGAGCTGATTCAGAGACTGTGTGTATGTACAAGTTTGGGCATGATACATATCACAAGGGCCTTCGCAATATTTACAGATACACGACTCGACTGGGTCGTGAAACGACTCCGTTCGACAGACCACATGATGATAGCCGTGGGTCGAGAATTTGACCACCACGTGCCTGTTTGCCCGATCCGGATTCTTCCATGTGTCGTCTGTCATTGCTGGCGAAGTGAAGAACTGTGGACTCACGTCGCTGATCTCTTCTTTTTTCCTGTTCATGAAGTTCACGAATGCCGTCGTCTCCTCAAGCTTAAACTTTTGTTGGATCTCCTCCACAAATCGCTTTTCTCCCGTCAGGAGGTAGACCATACGATTTCGCGTATTTGTGTGGACGCCAAGAACTCTTTTTAAGAACGTCGATTTGGCTCTGTCGAGTGTTTGAAGGTCTCGCTCGCTAAGATGCTCCCAGATCAACTCGACTCCATAGGCAGCGCATGGGGCTAGCTTGAGCATGAAGAGTTTAGAGGCGGTTTCCAACGAGAGGCGATACGGGTCCGATATCGATGAAGAGGCCACCAGAGTTTTTCTGAATCGCTCCTCTATGTGTCGAGAGAACGACGATCCACTCGTCGTGAACACGATCCCAAGGTACGTAAAGTTGTTTACGAACTTTATTGGGACTCCGTTCACCTGGATCTGGTCACTGGCCGCGAGCCTCCCTCCCCGACGAAATTTTAGAGCCTCGGTTTTTGAATCATTTATGGTCAGACCTACGCGGCTCGCGTACTTCTCCAGCGTTCTTGCCGCTTGAGACAAATGAAAACAGCTGGTACTGTAGGCGCATACGTCGTCGGCGTACATAAGCGTCTCCACAAGAGGGTGTTTCGTTGATAGGAACGACGGCAAGTCGTTGATGAGAACGGAAAATAGCAAGGGTGAGAGATTATCACCCTGGGCAAAGCCCGTGGTTTGCTCGATTGGCTCCCTAATAGCCACGCCATCATCGATTAGAATCGCGTTCTTCTGTAAGATAGCACCGATCAGGCCGAGGATCTTCGTCGGGACACCACTTGAGGCTAGTTTCTCGATAACGATTGATCTTGAGCCGGTGTCAAATGCGCTCTTGAAGTCGACGAAGAGTGCGTAGAGTGGCCGGCGGGATTTCCTAAGAACTTTCTCGACCTTGTCTTTGAGTATTCTGCAAGCTGTTTGCGTAGATCTTTCAGCTCTAAAACCATGCTGCTCATCAGGGATTACGTTGCAGGCCTCGAGGAACGGGGTAAGTCGGCGTGTAAGGAGAGTTGACAGAAGTTTATAAACGCACGACTTTTTGGCGATTCCCCGCCAGGACTTCGGGTCAGACGGGCAGCCTTTCCCTTTCGGGATGAGAATCAGGAGACAATCCCGCCAGTTCTTCGGGATCTCCCCTCTTCTCAGACACTCGTTGAACAGGGCGGTCCAGAGGGGCAGGAGCTCCGTCGCGCCGCTGATAAATTCGTTGTAGACCTCGTCCATTCCACACGCTTTTCCGCGGGGGAGGTGGATTGCTGCCTCGAAGACCTCGGCGATTGTGAAGTCTTCCTGAAGTCGTGATCTCCACTCTTGCATCCAATCCGGCCACTCTGTGTCGACCTGGGGAATGCTCGCTGGAATCGTATCCTTCGCGGCGAGGATATTCTTGAAATGATTCTGGAGGGTTTCCTGCTGTACGGGGCACGCCGTTCTCCTCGTTTATTATATCAAATCGTGTAAAGACTACAGTGATACATGCTCATAGAGTAACGCACAGAAAATTTCATCAACATTTGGGGTCTCGGATTACTTTAAAACATACTCTATTTGAGTGAGATAAATATGATTGATTGTAATTACTTAAAACACGAATATTCTACACTTGACACAGCTACACCGCAAAAAAAGCAAGATGCATGTCTTAGCGAGTGAATTATGCGGAATAACAACGTTTAGGCTCATTTAAAGGCTCGACGGAGACAAAGGCAGACAGACTGAATGCACCCAGCAACTATACAGTGAACTTCCCGTTAAGTCGGATGACCTCAAAAATGCGGTTTGGTATAGCGTTGAACGAGTTTCGGATGACGTCTAATGAGAGCTCGCCCCAAGTCTTCACAAGGTTCTACCTGGTTCGAAAATTGTTTTTCGTCGTTGTAAACCTTTCGGGCGCTACACTTCATTGATGATATTAAGATCAGGTGAGATTGCAGGCCAGCGTAGGATCTCAATGCGACGTTGTTTGAACAATCTTCCGATCAGCCTGGCGGTGTGAATCAGAACGGTATCGTATTAAAAGACGAAGTCTGGCCCTCCCATCAGCTTAAAATCAGCGCCGATTGCTCTTCTAGTAAATCCCAATAGCGTCTTGAATTAACACGACAATCTAGCAACACAATCAACGACCTTATATGACACCAGACAGCGGCCCGGATTAACACCGAATCGCCTGAGTAAAGTTTTGACAAAATTCGTTCTTCCTTGAGCACATCGTGAAATAATAGTTGAATCCATTCCACAACAACACTGAACTTTTCTTCCAAAAAGAGCACTCTGTGCCATTCAGTGGTCCACGACATAGTATCGTGGCAAGGTCAAGACGAGCTTTCAGCGGTCAGCGGACAATCGTGGTTTTTTCTTGTGTTGTTTTCTCGTGAGCCAATGTGTCGTTCTAAGAGGTTTTGCACATTTCGCACGTTTGCACACCAGCCGCCGCCACAATTGCCCTTGACGAGAGCGCAGAGTTCGACGCTTGCTTCAGAATCGCACGCTTGCTTCGTTCTAAAATAACATTTAGACGCCCGAAATTCTTCTTTTACGGCGAATTTTTCACCTTAATTCACGAAGTTGTTCATTAATTGGAAAAAAAACGCCCTAAATCGAGAAGAAATTTCGCGATTAGGGAGGCCGACGTCCTTATAAATCTTGAAATTGACCTTTTCGTCACCCATAAAGCGCCGGCCTAAGCCCATCGTTCCAAAAACTTCTGAAAGGATGTTTGCCTTTACTTTCGTCGAGCCGTAAAATAAGCACAAACGTCGTTATTCCGTTAAAAAACGGGTGACTGTATACTTTTTCACGGACTGTATGTATAATTTCTACGGAGACTAAGGTAGAAATGCCAATTGAACAAAATTCCTGACATTACCTTAGAAATCACAATCCTGCTCGACAGTCAGGATGAGAGGACCTTCTTCACGAAAAATCTGCTATTGTACTCTTTGAGAAAACTTGAAAATGATTTGCGGTGAAAAAATCCTTCAAGCTCAAACTTTAACTGGGCGTCGTAAAATTATGTGCGCCTAGAGGGTGGTGTAAATGTTGGGCAATATTTAGCTGGGAAGGAGTAACTAAAACCGTAATGTGCCCCCTACTGCAAGATTTTGCGCAATCGTCTGTGCATAGTCGCTTACGCAAGTATTTGAAGTAGTATTATATATATATATATATATATAGGAATGCAGATTTAGGTTCCGTAAGCAGCAGGACGACGCCTATTGCCTACAGCAATGCCTCAAAGTGCCCCGTTAGTTTGACTAGTGATAACCCTGCGCGTGTAATATAAACCAAGCAAGGAAACCTAACTTTTCTTTTCGGGCACCCTATTTTAACTTCATGAACGTCATGTAACAAAAGGTTGTGTCGCCTTTCTCAATAAAAGAATGTCGTAAGAGTTTTATATAGTCATCGTACTCACGTCTCTTGGTACTCTCCAGGTAACGGAGTAGCCCACAATAACAAACTCGCCACTTCCAATTTTATATGTATTTATATCCTGCTGGTAGTGTAGCTTGCCTGGTTAGCCAACAAATTGTGAATCAATATAATATTAACATTATAGCTATATAAATAGTATGCGCAGATATTCGGAAGAACCACAGCGTAACGTGATACCACAACAATGCGACGCTGTCTTGACAAACCTGTCACACGATTTGTACAAAACTTAATTGTCTGTTTTGGCAAAGGAGACTTACATATGCGAAGCTTTGCTCGTGGAACAACTACAGCGATAGATAGTTTCATATGCATAGAGCCGATCTATATATATATATATATATATATATATATATATATATATATATATATATATATATATATATATATATATATATATATATATATATATATATATATATATATATATATATATATATGTATATGGGTACCCACTGGGCACCCTCCTGGACGACGAAACAACCCGAATCGGGGTGGGTCTTCGTCTCGGATGTGACCTAGTCTCCCCTCATCAGTGTAAATGTGGCCACCCCGTAGACGAATTAGCCCATCACGGGTTATCGTGCATCATGAGTGCGGGACGGCGGGCCAGGCATGCCGGTATTAACGACACCTTCGGCCGAGCGCTTCGGTCAAGCGGTTTCCCTTGCATTCTAGAGCCCCAGGGCCTCTCCTTCGACGATGGCAAGCGCCCGGATGGGGTGACTCTTACTCCCTTCAGTAGGGGCAGGATGCTTGTCTGGGATGCCACTGTCACCGATTCATTAGCACCTTCAATGGTCGGTGGCGGGGCGATCCAGGAAGCCTCACTCGCAAACTTCTCCATAAAGTCGGCACGCAGCTGAACCTCGCAACCGGAGACAAGAGATCCGCGGCTTTCTTGAGACAGCGCCTCGACCTCGAAGTCCAACGCGGAAACGCGGCATCCGTCCGCGGTACGCTGCTGAAGTGGTCTCAACCCACTCTATATGAGATAGAGTAACATTCCCAGTGCACACGTTCTCGGGAGACAATTGTCGCTCCATTTGTATTCTTAATAAATTATATTATATATATATATATATATATATATATGTATATTATATATATATATATATATATATATATATATATGTGTGCGTGTGTGCGTGAACGAGTATGGACGTGTTTTGATCGGGCTCCCGAATAAGTGCTCTTAAAACGAAGTTTTTGGGATAATTTCGGGCTAGCTAGTGTCCAAAAAGCGCCCTATAGCGTTCAGGAATACACAGAGACACTACGTGACAAAGTAAGTTAGAAAACTCAGTGAACTACGTAGGCTGTTTTCCAGTGTAACTTAGTGTTTATTCAACCCTGAACACTACGGGGATAAACAGCTGCCTAACCCATGGGCGCGGCCATCTTGGTTTGGATGCATAGCAGAGTACACGGAACGTGCGGCACGTAGACACAACACGGACGCGCGAAATTTGAATATCTGCCGGCGACGAACCAGTGATCGAAGTAGAGTCGGGGAAAAGTTAAAGGAGTAATCCGCAGAAATCAACTAGCGGAGATCGAAATAAAAGGAAAAACGGTAACTCACGGCAACAACAACTCTTCAGGCATCCACTGCTTTCTCGAGGAGTCAATTTTGGCCTGAGGGTTAAGTGCGGCCCGTGGGCTGACTGCGGCCCGGTGGCCTTCCCCGGGTAGCAGAAATGGATCCCTTCAAGAAAGGCGGTGCCGTTCAGAGGTCTCCGGTTATGGCGACGGGGAGAGAGACGAGTTCTCCGGTCGAGACGGCGGACGACAACATGCCGGGTAATGTTCGTTCGGAGGCAGCGGTTTGTGTGGACTCGGCCAGAAAGGAGGAAGCTTTAGAGGTAACTTCCCAGGCAAGTTGCTCCAGAGCAGGAGATAAGAGGCAGGCGGAGGGATCACCTGAAATTTTGCCAGGAATGGAATCGATGCCTCCCCACCTGGCTAAACTGGTCAGGATGAAGACCTTGAAGAAGAAAAATAAAAGCGATGGTGTCAAGGCTGATGACCCCCCAGCGAACTATGCAGAGGCACTTGAGAAGGTAAACGAGAGCGCCGAATCGCTGAAGGAATTAAAAGAGAAACACGGCACTACGCATACTGATATTAAGAATGTCATTACAAGATTAGAGCTAGTAATCTGGTGGCTTAGCGGGCAAGACGTTAAAAGGAATATCTGCGAAAATGAGCTGCGTAAGAATAATGAGGAAATACTTGAGCAGAATACTGTGCTCAGTACACAGATACAAGAGTTGATAATTCAGCTAAACGAGAAAGAAGCAAATAGCAAGAAGCTGGATATTTCGAAGGAAACTGTTGAAGTAGGCACAGAAACGATAAGCCTTTCTGGTGTAGAAGGTACTGTCCTCTGCTCCAGATGCAACAAGCAAGTAGAAAATGAGCGAGTCCAACAGCTCAGAGATGCTGAGCTAGCCCAACAAGTTGAGGATGCTCTGGACAAAGCGCAAACAATGGACGACCTTGCAAGCTTAGTGAATAAGGAGTGGCCTAAGGCCGTTTTCAAGAACTCAGCCTTCGCGCGGAAAAGCTTTCTCAGAGCAAGCCACTCACGCGCCATGCTGGTGACTCAGGGATCTGAAAAGGATAAGGTTCTTCTTGAGAAACTCAAAGAGTACCCGTCTGCTGCGTCACTCATAAATCTTCCTGTTGGTGGAGTCGCGGTCTTACGAAGCAGCGAAGCGCTGGAGATGGTCGATGGCGCATGTGAGCAAGCACAGACACAGGTGAGCCAACAAACAACCATGAGAAAGCTTGTGGTCGGTATAGTTGGAGCCGAAGAGACAACTGCCGGTTTTTTTAACATTCTATCGAAGAATATAGAGAACAGCAAGACCCCCCTGGCAACAGAGCCCCCTGTCCTGCATATATCTGAGGAATGGGACGGGTCATCAATCAGACGTGCCGTTGAAGCTTGTTGCAGGAAAAAAATTCGTGTTACATCGAATTAGCGGAGAGAAAAGGCATGAGGACCCGCAGTTCTTCTCGCGGGCGTAGCTCCTCCCGCGCGAGAGGTGAGTCTGTACCGCCCGCTGGTCACAGCACCGTCAGGATCAAAGTGAAAGAACGATCAACCATTGAGGAGACCCTCAATAAAATCAGAGACTATGTTAAGCCGGATGAAGCCGGTGTGAAACTCAATCAGGTTACCAAGACAAGAGACGGAGATCTAATAATAAAAGTTAATGAAACCAAGACAGGAGGAGGAATTACGTTTGCAGACATAATTCGCAAGGGCACGGATGTGGAAGTGGATGTACGCAAGACGACGGGGCCTCTAATTACGGTGGTTCTCCGTGACGTAGACGCGTTTCTGAATGCCGCCAAGATAGTGGCAGAGTTGCGCACGAAATTGAAGCTCTCCGCGACTACGGTTCTCCGCACTGAGGATCCTCGAATGACCAAGAGAGGGGGATGGCAGTGCCTTGTTACACTACCGCGGACAGAAGGCAGTAGACTTCTGTCCTACAACCGGTTACCCCTAGGCAATTCAAATTGCAAGCCAGAGGAGTGGGTCTCATTACCCACTTGCTTTAACTGCCAGAAGGTAGGACACTTTGCCAGAGAGTGTACTAATGACAAGGAGTCACAGCGACGTTGCAACAAGTGCGGTGAACTCGGCCACACATTTAAAGACTGTGAAAAGGACTGCCCCCACTGCTATGTCTGTGACGTGGATGGCCATACTGCCAGTTCCATGTCCTGCCCGGCCTTCAAGAAGGTGGTCCTGGATCGTAAACAAGTTGCTCGGGAAAAATCGGCACAGGACAGAATTTAGGCTGAAAAGGAAGAGGACATGGCCCGCAGGAAACATCAACGCAAAGAAAAGAAGCTAGAAAAGATAGACGCGGAGGGGTTCATCACTCCGGGTTCCGGCCACACCGCTAGAGGCTTGATTGCGGCAACTAGTGCAAACCCCATCCCAACCAATGAATCAGTATAGCGCACATCCGTTTAAATTGATACAGGTCAATTGCAACCGCAGTCGGCCTGCTCATATGCTAGTAGAAGAGATAACGAGCAGACGGGAGACGACGCTCACATTAATTAGCGAGCCAAACAAAAAACTAGTGCAAGATAGAAGCGAATGGGTTGCGGACGTTCGCGCAGATACCTGCATAGTTCGAAATTGCATCATAAAAGAATTGGGTCATGGGACAGGTAGTGGCTATTCATGGATAGATGTGGCAGGCATAGGCAGGATATACTCTTGCTACATAAGCCCAAATATTGAATTAGAGGCCTTTGAGGATTTTCTAGACGAGCTAGCGAAGCTCCTACACCGGATAGGGTGCTCCTAGCAGGATACTTCAATGCAGCGTCAGAGGTGTGGGGCTCCTCCCGTGCAGATAAAAGAGGTTTACTGCAGATGGACTGGATGGCGTCCAAAAACATGGTTGTCTTAAATGATGGAGTTGATCCGACGTTTCATAGAGCAGGACAGGAGTCAAGCGTAGACTTGACGATCTGCAGTGAGATGATGGCTGTATTGGTCACCGATTGGAGAGTACTCACTGAGGAGGAGAATCTGAGTGATCATCACTGCATCAAGTATACAATTACAAGGAACACCAGACAAATACCTCCCGTGCCTCGGCAGCGGTTCGCTATCAAGAATAGTGGGGTTATTAAAGACGCAATACGAAATATCTTCGAGATAGACGGAAGATCTCTAACTCTATGCAATAGAGTTAGAGAAAACTTTGAAGAAGGCTTGCCTTAAGGCCTGCAGGTCAAGAACACATCCTAAAAGAAGAAAGCCGGTGCTGGGGAAACACTAGTGGAACAGGGGCATTGAGAAATCCCGAAAAGAGTGTTTAAGAGCAAGGAGGGCCATAAAGAGAGCTAGAGGGAATGCGGACATATTCCCCCATCTGGTAGTGGAGTACCGAAACTGTAGAGCTTTACTTAAAAAGAAAATTGTCGACAGCAAAAGCAATAGGTGGAGAGAATTCCTCGCGACCCTCGACGACGACCCGTGGGGAAAGCCGTACAAAATGGTTAGAGGCAAGCTGCAAATCAGAGCTCCAAAAACTATTCTGAAAGATCCAGAGAGGACGAGTCTACTGATGAGATTGTTTTCCCAGCACGCAGACTTTTCTAGAGGAGTTTGCGAGAATAACCAATTAGAGGAAGGATCAGAAATGTATGCATCTGAGGTTTCTGTTGTAGAAGTACTACAAGCAGCTGAGAGAATCAAACAAGGTAAAGCGCCAGGGCCTGACGGCATTCCTCCAATGGCTGTGAAAGCTCTGTTCGAGGAGTTTCCTGAGGTTGTAGCAAAGGTGACGACTAAGCTTATAAAAGAAGGAAAAATCCCGAAAGCATGGAAAACAGCGGTGGTAGTCCTTGTGCCTAAAGGAAATGGCGGTTATAGGCCTATCTGCCTGACTAGTTCGTTAGCAAAGGGCGTGGAGGCTATTGTAGCAGAGAGGCTTCGAGTCTTCGCCGAAGAAAACGGCCTGCTGTCCGATGCACAATACGGATTTCGAAGAAACAGGTCGGTTTTAACGGCTATTAACAAAGTGGTGACCAAGGCAGAATCGCTGCACAGCTCCACGCCTAACAGCCGCAAGTTATATCTTGCAGTGCTGCTGGACGTGAAAAATGCTTTTAACAGTCTGCCTTGGAAGGTTATTTTAGATACACTAGTTAAGAGGAAGGTTCCATAATATCTGGTAAGGCTAACCTCGGACTACTGAGAAATCGTGTCATCACTTGTGAGGGCAAGGAGATGCCTATGACGGCGGGTGTCCCACAGGGTTCCATCCTCGGGCCCCTACTGTGGAACATAGCGTACGACGATGTACTCCGACTACGTAACCTCCCTGTCGGAGTTGAGCTTTTGGCATACGCAGACGACTTGGCTGTGAGGGTGCAGGCTAAGACGACTACGGAGGTAGAATTATATGCCAACAAAGCCCTAAAACTTGTAGAGGAATGGATGAAGGAAGCTGGGCTGGCTCTTGCTCCCGAGAAGAGTGAAGGTATTCTGCTGATAGGAAAGAAGCAAATGCGACCTATCAACCTTGTTCTAAATGAGGTCCAGATAAGGATGGTCAGTGTAGCCAGGTTTTTGGGCATATACCTGGACAAAGGAATGAGGGGTATGCACCATGCTAGAAACGCTGTGAAGAAAGCGGAGAAGGTGGCCAACACAATAGCCAAGATCCTTCCTAACATTCATGGGCCAAGTAAAACAGGACGCAGGAGACTTATTATGTCGGCCGTCGAATCTATAGAATTGTTTGGAGCACCGGTGTGGTTCACAGCGGCTAAAAAAGTCGCAAGGACTAACACATATGTTAAGAAGAACACAAAGGATCGCAGCCTTACGGATTACTCAGGCCTATAGGACTGTTAGCACCTCCGCTGCACTTATCCTTGCTGGCACTCCTTCCTTGGACCTAAAGGCAGAGGAAAGGCAAAGATTATGAAGAAAGCTCTAATAGGAAAGTCAGAGAGGATGAAAGAGAAGGCACCCTAACTGCATGGCAGAACGAATGGGATGCCATTCCAGATAGTGCACCGGGTGCGCGCGTGCGCGACCTTATTCCTGACATAAAGAAGTGGTTAAATCGACCCGGAGGAGAGGTTGATCACTTTCTGACGCAGGTTATAACGGGCCATGGCAACTTTCAAGAATATCTGTCAAGAATAGGAAAAGCCTTCTCGGACATATGCGTACTCTGTGACCTAGGTGTCGTAGACGACGCTGCCCATACTCTGTTGGTCTGTCCGGTCTTTGCGCAAGTCAGAATAGAGACTAAAATAAAAGTTCTGGACCGACTCAAGTTGGGCGGAAAGCTGAATTGTACGAACCCTCCGGACCTGCCTACTTAGGGAATTGCACAGTTTGTGCAATTCATCTGTGAAAGCACCTCTAACTGGCATATAGGAGCTGCAGTGGCACGAGAGGTACTGGTTAGAAAGGGGAACCTGGATCGCCTCAGGAGAGACAGATTTGCAACAGAACAAACAGAATACGTTCGTGCCTCTGGAAGAATCGTTTTGCAGGTAGAAGAACGCAGTATTATGTCTATAGGGCCAAACCTTGAGAGGTCTTCGGCCAATTGATTCGAAGAACACTCACCACTCTGTCGGCTCGTAGTACTATTAAAAGGAGAGCCGGGCTGACAGAGAGTGAAGCTTAAGGGGGGAGGTGCGTTTAGTGGGTATGAGCTCGGCGGAATAATATCCAACCGTCGAAGGTAAGTCCCACACTGCAAAAAAAAAAAAAAAATATATATATATATATATATATATACAGACTTTCAGATAGCCTGCTGAAACACTTACATATCAGATACAGGTTGCACAGAATAATGGTTTCCGGGCCATTTTTGGCAACAGGAGAAGCCAAAATGTATCTTAAATGTATTATTATTATATTCGACCATACAGTTTAAACTAAGTGCCCATAAGTACCATACCTGGAATGACACGTACAGCGATATACGAAACACGGATATTCTCTGTGTTTAAAAGTAATTAACTGAATTGAATTGATGATTGACCTTATAATAAGCAATTTATACGAATATTGATATGATCGAGTACAAGCGCCTACATTGGACACCGTAAACATTATCATTATTATAGTACCAAGTCAAGATATACATTTAAAAAATGTTATATGCTACAAGCTTTATTTGGCAGGTTAACGTAATTTGAGAATCGCTTGTTTCTCACTTTTTACCGTTTTGTTACACAACATATTTGGTGCCTAAGCAGCACTAAAGATGCTGAGAAATATACATGCGTATGTCAATTACATAGCATATTTGGGTGTCATTATCTCTACTTGCCTGGCTTAACTCCGCGTTGACACGAAATAAATTTTCTTCTGGAAGTCTACAATGTTTTCATAGGTTGATACTATAACACATATTTAATTACTTCGTTTATTTAACTAAAATCGAGTATAATCTGCACTTCATGTAAATGGTTATCTTTGTAATTATTTACCTGTTTTCACCTTTACGGCAAAAGAAGTAGAGCAATCATTCACGCTCTAGTGCTGCGCACTCTACTGCACGGTAGATGGCACATCTTTCCAGGTAGAACTGACAGGCGCACAGCTGGTATTTCTCGTAAAAGGCGATGTTTCAATGTACCACACAATAATTACTAGTTTTAGGTGGCGACTGGTATTTTATATTCGACTTTTGCCTCCTACTCTGAAATAAAATATTTGCAGGGTGCTTTACGTGGCATCTTCGGCCTTGGTCGGATAATTCCAGAGGGTAAACAGCCTTACATGCGATTCGCAAAGAGACTGCTCACTCTTACATCGAGAAATAAAGCACTCGCTTAATGTAAAATGAACAACACTTGTCAAGATGGCTTACTTAATTATATTATATATCACTACATAATTTGCCTGCATAATGTGGTTCTATACTCGGTCAAGACCATGCATCAACCCCAAGAAATCTTAAGCTTGAAGGTCCTCTTTGTTGAGAAAACGAACATTATCTACTTCCCTATAGAGAGAGAGACAGGAGCCATGCGCATATTTGCGTTTATATGCGCTGCAAATGTCGTCTCACTTTAAATTCGAGAATGAGTTTGTATATTACGGATTTACAATATCAGTCCTAATGTGGAAGGTTAGAGACAGTAGTTAGAACGATCTTAGAGCGACTTAGGACAATTTTTATTTAGCAGGCAAATCGCTGCCTTGACATCCACTTGTCTTAGGCAGCCAGGCAGCATTATTGCTTACGTGGCTTTAGCGATTATTTCATCACTCCTAGACGATCAAATTAATTCACTAATTGTTAGCTCTCACTGCCCACAGAGCACTCTAGTCTTTTTTTATGGAGAAAGCTGCACTATATCAAATTTTATTAAATTACTTTTTATGTTAGCACTTTGGAGTGAACAATTGTCTCCGCGTTAACGTGTGGTTACGGGTTCTCTAACCCGGGATTAGCCCAGTTCAACAATGTGTTTCGAACAGATGCTGCGTTTCCTCGTTGGATGTCAAGCAACAGCCTCTGACGCAAAAATTCCGATACTCTTGAGTCTCCCGTGGAGAGGTTAAGGCTTCTACCCACGCGCTGAATCAATTTCAATGTAAGCAAGCCTGGTCCTCCCATTGTTTCAAAAGCCAACGGACAAAATTGATGCGGATAACCAACGCCAGAGTATTTTCTACATTTGTAAGCCTCTGCTAACCTAGACGCATGGCCTGCCCGGTCCGCACCTGCACCGACCATTGAAGGGGCTAATGAGTCGGTTACAGTTGCGTCCCAAACAAGCATGCGACCACGCTCAAATGGGTTAGAGTAAGACCGGCCGGCGTCTCTGGATAGACCCGGAGGTTCTAGTACGCACGGAAAGCCAGCAGACCTCAGTACTCGACTGAAAGTGTCATTTAATGCCGAGTGGCGTGCTTTTCGGCCAGCTTTTAAGGCGCATGATAAGCCATGATGCGCCAAAGCGTCTACAAGGTTACAACAACGACATCGGTGAGGGACAACTAGGTCGACACTAAGCCGCAATCCTGTGCTGATGCGCGTCGTCTCATCATCCAAAAGCGTCCCGATTCATGGACAGGGTAGGGAATGTAGCCAGGCTCCAGCCCCTTGACTACTAACGGCTCGAAGCCTGGCTTTGTCAGCCACGGTGGGGGCTCTGTCGATTAGGCTTGCTGATCGCTTTTCTTGCAAAGGGTCTGTCCAACTGCTCTGTTTAGTTCTTTAATCGGGAGGGGAGTCAAATAAAGACAATAATCTGTCGGTCAGCTTTTGTAATTCAGCGTTATAAGCTCCCCATCCATCCTTATCCAATAAAGCCCTAACTCTCTCCGAAGCCTGAGTCAATGATGACACGATCGCGTGTTCAGCCGTCATGACGCGTCCGGCATACCTAAGCCGCCTAGAAAGATCGGAAGCATTACCTGATCCCTTGCCACAGCGTTAAGCTGAAGATTTAGTATCTCCTCTAAAATGTCTAAGCTAAGATCATTAAAAGGCTGTAAAAGTTCAGGTGATGAAGATAAATTGCAACCCCTAACTAGGTGTGTTAACCTCGTGGCTGAAAAGCAAGATCTAAGGAGAAACAGACCGCAGTGGGCCCCCAATTGGGACAGTCTGCCTGTGGCAAAGTTTAGTTTGTCTTTTCGGCCGGCTAATGCTTTTGGTATCCCATCCGGCAGC
Source organism: Dermanyssus gallinae (assembly GCA_003439945.1). Classification (NCBI taxonomy): domain Eukaryota; kingdom Metazoa; phylum Arthropoda; class Arachnida; order Mesostigmata; family Dermanyssidae; genus Dermanyssus; species Dermanyssus gallinae. Next base: position 129,285 of record QVRM01003937.1, read on the forward strand.
AAGGGCACACCTAGCAGCTCCAGGTCCGCCTTGTCAACAACGCGACAGCCAGGGAGTAGGCTAAAGAGGCCCGTTAAATCTAATGTTTCAATTCCGTTATGATCCGTAACATAGACTTCACATTTGCCCGGGTTCAGAGTCAGGCCACTAATCACACCAAAGTCAACGACTTTTCGAATATCGTCTAGTACTGTCGGGAGGTCTCTGCCTAGAACGCCGTCATCCAGGTACCAGGATCCAGGTATTAATGGGGATCGCAGTGTATCCACCATATCCACACAGACAGAAAAGTGGTAGACCTAGGGTATCGCCCTGCTGAAAACCTGTTTGCAATAGCATGGGGCATGACCAGATGTGGTGACTTACCGTAAGCCAGATTCGTCTGGTGAAACAGTAAGGTAACCCACGACTTGACGGATTGGAGTAGATGGTCTCGTCGAACGCGATTAAAAGCGTTTCGGAAATCCAGTTTGACCATCACCGTCGGTACTTTGCGCGATTGCAGAAATGTACAGGCACAGTGTACTGCTACCTCTGTACCGCCAGGGGTAGCGAATCCTAGCTGGTGATCGCCAAGAGCTGCTAAAACAGCATCCTTATTATCTCGACAGCTGATTTTGGCTGCCAATCGGCGAACGACCGAGGAACAGGCGATAGGGCCTAATGATCCATCTTTTCCTTTAGTGCAAACATCCGTGTTCCGAAGATAAGTGGTATAAAACAGGATGGGGGTGAGCCCCATCTGAGCACATCAACTACTTTGGCAATGGCGTCAGCTAATCGCTCAGGCGTGCTGCCCAGTGCACCAGACAGTAGGTTTTGAAGTTGACGGGGTCTCATAAAATCCAGGCCGGCTCCGAGTGAAGGTCTTATGGCGTTCAGTATCTCGTCGCGCGAGGTTGAAGATGGCAGTTTTCGTTCACTGGCGCTAGAATATCCTCGGAGCTCACCAATCTAGCTGCACCTGAGATATCGCCTTTCGACAGCTTGACTCCCACCCGTCTGGTAAGGTTATCGTCTAGGTAAGCCTTCGATCCCGAACCCTCGTGCGTCAAGTCCCTAAGCCTTTTCCCGCTGAAAATTCGCGTAAGTTCTTCCTAATCACGACAGACAGGGACAGGGCGTCCTTTTCCGCTCGAGGAAGTCTCAGCACGACCGGAGCGAAGGAGAACAAAGAGTACCAAGCGGAGAAGTCGTTGTCCTTGGCGACGTTTGAGAAGACATTAGTAAGTTCCTCTGCAACAGTAGGCCTTACAGATTTTGGTAAAATGCGTAGCAGTTTGGCTTGGCGCATGTTTGCCTGAATGTCGACGAGTAGAGTGTCTATATCAGGCCCGATGGGCTGTGAACGGCCTGTTGGCGGCAGGGCATGTAGCCCTGTTGGAGTTATCCAAGAAGATTATCAATCAATTTCATTTATTCACCTTTGTAGGTAGCAGTCAAAAACTTAGTCAAACAAAATCCGTGTACTTATACAAGGATAAAAAACACAAGACTAGAGTCATTTCAGGAATAAAAACATTTCAGCCAAGTCAGCTTGCCAGGCTTCCCAGCGATTGTACTAGGGGGCAGTTAGCCGCGTGGTATCTATCACAAAAACTCCCACATCTAGAGCATTTACAACTATCGCAAGGGTCATGGAAACCCCGCTCCGCACAGAGCTTGTGATGAAAACCATGAATGGCGAATCGGGTCACAACATGTCTGTTTAGCCTATGTGTTTTTTTCCACCCACTATTCCTCATTGCCCCCGTGTTAAGGAACTCTACGTCAATGTCCGCCACTTTGTCCTCCCAATCCCTGCGGTTTGCAAGAAAGGCCTTCGTCACGGGTAGATTGAAGCGACGTTGCAGGTCCTCAGAGAGCAGTGGCGTGTCCGCGAGGAGATATACGTAGCGGTTCCGAGCCGTCAGATGTAGACCCAGAGCTCGTTTAAGGAAGGAGGCCTTGACGCGGTTTAATTGTTCGAGGTTTGTTGCCGTGAGGTGGTCCCAGGTGACTCTCACCCCATAGGTCGCGATCGGAGCTATCTTGAGTTCGAACAGTCTGAGTGCCGTCTTCAGCGATAGTCTGTTCGGAGATTTGATCGCCCATGTCGCCGCCAGTGCCTTCCTGCACCTCTCAGATATGTGCGCGGAGAAGCAAGTACCGGTGACAGAGAAAATCACCCCTAAGTATGGGAAGCTGTTGAAATACTTAAGTGGCGTTCTGTTGAGGCGTAGCGTGTCTTCGGCTGCTGTCCTTCCCCCTCTTCTGAACTTCATGGCCACGGTTTTGGAAAGGTTAATTGTCAGGCCTAAATCGGTGACCGCTTTGTGAAGACGGGCTAGTGCTTGTTGCACCTGAAACCTACTAGGCCCGTAAAGTACTAGATCGTCCGCGTACAAAATGACCTTGACCAGGTTTCTGGGTCCCTTTATATAACTCGGGAGGTCTTTTAGGAGTACGGAGAATAGGAGTGGGCTTAGGTTATCGCCCTGCGCCAGGCCCGTTGTCTGTATGAAAGGCTGGAGCTTCGCTACCCCGTCGTCGATGGTGATCCTATTCTCCTGGAGAATTTGTGCGAGAAGCTTTAGCACCTTCATTGGGACCCCTACCTCAGCCAGTGTGCGCAAAGCCTTCTCTCGAGGGGCCGAGTCAAAGGCCGCTTTGAAATCCACGAATACCGCATACAGAGGGTTACGTGGTTTAGCCAGTGCTGCCTTGATATCTGCCAGCGGAATCGTACACGCTGTTTCTGTAGATCGCTCTCTCCGAAACCCATGTTGTTCCGTTGGTATGGCATGAACACTTTCAAGAAAGCTGTCTAGTCTCCTCGTCAGGAGGGCAGAGAGTAGCTTATAACAAACGCTCTTCTTCGCAATGCCTCGCCATGACGAGGGAGCTGTCGGGTCGCCCTTGCCTTTGGGGATTACGAGTCGGGTGGCGTCTCTCCATTGAGTTGGAAGAGTCCCAGCGCGCAAGCATGCGTTGAATAGGGCTGTCCAGCACGGTGCCAACACAAAGCCGTACTTTAGGTGCTCGTTGCAGAGATTGTCGGGACCGGCCGCTTTTTTGTTTCGTAAGCTATCCAGGCCCTGCATTAGCTCTCGGACTGTGAACTCCCTCTCAAGAATATCACGACCCTCTTCAATGTCCTTATCCCACACGGCAGCAAAGTATGGATCCGCGCGAGGTATTGTGTCAGACGACGCGAACATGTCCGAGAAGTGATCGATGAGGGAAGCAGAGCTTATCGGGCAGGCCGCTGTCTGTATGGCTGGCTCTCTGCCTCGGCGATCAGCCGGTTTTCCAGGAGCTCATGATATTTCTTCCGCTGCATTTCGTACGTCTTCCGGCAGATCGTCCTGAAGACTGAGGCCAGCGCGCGAAATGCCGGTTGCTCCTCTGCGAGAAGCCTGAAGCCAATTTGCGCCCTCCGGGCGAGACGGCAGTGGTGGTCAAACCATGGCCTGTGCTTCTTGTTCCCTCTGTCGGGAGGCGGTAGTGCGCACGCCTGTAGAATCTCGGTGAGCTGTTGCGCATACCCGTCTGTGTTCACCACAGGAGACACTGGGAGCACCTCGTGAGCGCGTTCCATAAGCTTGACCATATTCAGTTTCCGCGAAAGGGATTCGTGTCTGGCTGTTCGAAGCGACTCGCACCGTGATGTCAATTGCCATCGGAATGTGGGCACGAATACTCGCGCCTTCCGCGAGTGAGTTGTTCTCGCTCTGAAACTTAACTTCATCCCTGGTTAAGTTTGTTCCGAAAACGTCGATAGCGGAACTGCCGGCGTGACCCAGAAATGTCGGTACCGAGCACGGATTGGCAATCCAGCATCCGTAGTCCGCCAGCGTATCACGGAGAGCCATTGCACGAGCAGAGTCGGGCTGGTCAATGCGGGCGTTGAAATCTCCGGCGACGACTAGTGGGGCGGAACGGAGAGGATGCACTGCTTCGATTCCACTGACAAGCTTTTCCATTATAACTTGGGTTGACTCCTCAGCGTCGGGTTTTACGTAGGCTGCTACTATGCATAGTTGCGGCCCGCGTAGCGCGATGATGTTGTTCTCGGTCATGCAAGGCGTGAGGTCGCCGACTCTGTGACTGTAAAACACGGAAACACCACCACTGGGGCGTCCCGGGCCTGTGTTCTTTTGTGCGGGGCAGTGAACCGCGTAGAAGTGCGAGAGGATGAATGGGACTGTTGCCCAGGTCTCCGTTAGCACCAAGACGTCAATATCGTCCAGGGCCTCCGGGGCGAGAAGGGCTAGCGAAGTGGTGCCCTCGCAATTCCATTGCACGATTCTCAGCGTCTCTTCCAGGCCTGACGTCCGCGCCTCGATGCGCTCTGAAACCGTCCACGCGAGCGGCTGCGCTGACTGAGGGTGCCGCGTTCTGGGGTCGGACCCCCTGTTCCTAAAGCCTGTAGCACCTGTTTCACGAAGTCCTCGATGGTCGGGGGTGGTGGCTTGTGTCTGCCGCTGCTCGTTGACTTGCTTCGCCCCTGCGTTTTCTGACGGTTTATCATCGTAGGAGGCACTCGTTGACTCGATCTGCTGAAGCTGACTCGGCTGCTGGATCTTCCATCCCTGGGAGGCCGGTTGTGATGACGAACGGTGGGGGCCACGACGTCCGTCAGCGCTGCCAGTGCCTGAGCTGGGCGTGGGGATTGCCGGCTGCCTCCTCCTTTGGGCTTCTGAATTCTCACGCCTAAAAAAGGTTTTATCCTCCTTGCAATATTATAGGCAATTGTTTTAGCTACCTCTCCTTTATAGCTATATCGCCCGCTCTCGACAACTGGGCGTTGTGAGATGGATAGCGGAAGCACGGAAAATTTTGCATTTTCTTGGTTTGCCATTTTTGCAAGGATGTCGTTAGCCGCTTTGCAATCGGAGCCGAAAAGGGGGACAGATAGCACATGCACTTCCGATCCAGGACGTAGAGCAGATAGCGTCTCGGCAAAACTTTTCACTTTGCTAATATATCTGTCCTTTTCAAACTCCATGCATTCATGTTAGCCTGCTTGTAGAAAGAAAAGAGTTATCCAAGAATGGAGATGTTTGTGCATCTTCAGTTTCGCTTGGGTTATTCTTATCTGGCATTATGATGTTAAGGCTTTAAGTTTCTCTGCGAGTGGAAGGAGAGCCAATAAAGGTTTCAGAGCTTCCGCGATTGTTTTCAAAGTTGATGCCAGATCAGAGCTGACACCCTCTAACATCCGAGCGACGTCTGTTAAGGCGCCCCCAACGTCTCTGCGAGACGTCTTGTTACGAGTGTGTCTCTTTGTGGTGAGTTTAGCGGTATACCGCGGCCGAGCTCGACGACTCCTGTATGTGTTGGTTCGCTTCCGTTTGGGCCTAGGTAGCGGTCGCGGATTGGGGAGAAGCAGCTGCGGTGAGGAGCTTTCCTGTGTGGTAGAAATGCCCCTAAGGACAGCGGCGTACGAAGCCTTATCTTTGCTGGATCCACCGGGTTGCACGTCTTCCACGACAGCAGCTTTGGTATCAGGTCCCTCGGTGATCGATGCAGACGGATGCGATGCCATGGAAATAGGCTAAACGCGGGAGGCTACACAGGAAGGCAATCCCCCGGGCACGTGGGGTCCACTACAGTTAACACACCTCGACCGTTCCGTGCAAGTTGAATCGAGGTGATCTCCACCTCCGCATTTTTTGCAGACCTTGCGATAGGTGCACCTATCCGCTAGATGTCCCACTCGTTGACAATTGTAGCATAATTTTGGTTGATCGGGCTCAAGAACGACGGAGTGGGTTTTGTATCCCAGGAAGACAGACACAAGAGGTTGACGGTCAAAGGTCAAGATCACCTTGCTAAGTGGGGTCTTGCCAGTGTGACCTGTCCGGAATAAACGTCAAACGTGCACCATACCATAATCTGCTAGTTCTTGGCATATCTCGTCCTCTGTGAACGCAACATCGACGTCTAAAATGACGTTAGAGCTAGACAGGTTACCGTGACGGGTATCGATCCTATTGCAGAAAGCTGCGTCAGTTTTCTAGCCGCGTCCTCTGTATTGACCCATACAGAAATGGCGGCCTTACTGCTTAATATATTGCAGTCAGGGCAATTAGAATGAATAGCCTTACATAACTGCAGTAATGTGCCGTCAGCAAACTCGGTGGAAGCTGGATCCTCAGTGGTCTTTCTGCGTATGACTAGTTTAAAGGCGTTGAATTGACCGCTAGACGCCTCCGTTCTCAGCTTGTTCAACTGACATTGCTCACGAGATTTAACCTTCTGCTCACGCTTGGACACCACCAGCGTAAACGATTCGTCATGTTCATCGCACTCAACTGAGGAACCCCTCCTTCGCTTACACCCTGGTTTTATACCTCCGTCTAAGATTTCCGAAGTTCTGGAAGTTGGTTCAACTTGTGATACACCACCCTCCTAGCCTATGCCGACGACCTCGTCCTTACCGTCCAGGCCCGGACACCGGACCTGTTGCAAAGCCGTGCGAACGAAGCACTTGAAGACGTCGCCCGCTGGATGCAAGCGGCGGGACTCGCCCTCGCCCCCGTTAAGAGCGAGGCAATACTCTTGGTAGGACGGCGAAACTGTCCTGCCATTCACCTTCGCCTAGAAGACCAAGAGATTGCGCTTGTTGACAAGGTCAGGTACCTCGGGGTCACCCTAGACAGGGGTCTCCGCGGCACTGAACACGTGCGGCGGACGACGGAGAAGGCAACCAAGACAGCAAACAACGTCGCACGGCTTATGCCTAAAAATCATGGACCACGACAAACCCAGCGGCGAATAATCATGTCCGTGGCCGAGTCAGTCGCCCTATACGGAGCTCCGGCCTGGCCGACCGACACTCTAAAGCTTGCCGTCAACAGGACGCGCCTGCGTCGGGCCCAGAGGGTCGGAGCCCTCAGGGTGATCGCGGCGTACCGGACGGTAAACGCAGCGGCGGCTTTCGTCCTTGCTGGAACGATTCCCTGGAATCTGAAAGCTGCCGAACGCCGCCGCTTATGGGGTTACCCCCAGCGCAAGAAGGACGAGGAGCGTCGGCATACTATCGACCTCTGGCACGAAGAATGGGCCGGCCTACAAGAGGGTGCCCCTGGCACCAGTCTCCGCGCCGTTATACCCGACATCAAGGAATGGCTAAACCGCCCGGGGGGTGAACTCACCTTCTACAGGACCCAGATCCTGACAGGGCATGGCGACTTCCAGTCCTACCTGTTCAGGATCGGGAAGGCTCCCAGTCCTAAAGGCTCCTGCGGTGCCTGCGTGTGCAACCGCATTTCCCAGTTAGTCCTCTATATAAAAAAAAAAAAACGTGTTATACACCAGGCAATGCGCTGCAGGCCCTCTTCTCAGCCGGCTTCGAGACATCAGCTTGGACAGCGACTGGTGTATCGTTGACTATTGTGCTCCTGAGTTTGGAGATATCTAAACTACTAGGCGGCTCATTGCCACTGGACTCAGCCGGCATCGTTCTAGATGTCCAAATGCCTTGGAACAAATAGACGTTTAAAAAAACCAAAAAAAAATCCAATCTTGGGAGTTGAATCGGGGGCAATCGGAGACGCTACCACTCGGTTACGACAACCACACGAACTGCTCTGCTTCTAGGCCGTAACGACCCCCGGCTGCAAGTTAGGCACAAGCTTATGGCAAGCGATGACGTTGGCAAATCGAACACGGTTCTCAGAAAGCCCAATAGAGATCAAAACCCTCTGAGAAGCAACCAGAGCACCTCCCGGGGTATTCAATGCACCTTTCGAACACTCACTGTACGTAGTCTGGATGATACAATGATCACTACGAAGATTACAGTCAAGCCTCTCGTAGCAATCGATTCCAACACGAAACACGAGCAAACTCCACCGCGTCAAACGGCGAAAAAAAAGTAGTCTTTATAGAAAAAAACCTACCTTACGGATGGTCTTAAAAATGTTGCAGGACATTCATCGCCGGCTTATGGAAATGTTCTTTGCAAGTTGTTACACCGTTTACTTGTAAACTGTGTCATCAATGGGTATGCAATATATGGCGTTCTTTTTCAGTGAGAAAGTCTACGTCCTGTGAAGTAAAACAGCCATATCTCTTCCTGTGTAATATAGTATAGTATGGCTAAAAGGACTCAGCATTTTCAACAAGAGCAGCCATGGCTTTGTGCATCTTCATTAACCCGCATAATGCATGATGGCCTGCAATGGTCGACGGTCGCTTGATGTCCGAACAGGTGGTATGGACACTTTTTGTTACCTTAACGAAAGCAACGTTATAACTTTTGTTAAAGAGTTATCGGTCGTCAAAAACAAATACAAAGTAGGTAGTCGTCGTTTAGGACTGAGCTGTGCCGGAACTGGGGCGACAAGAGGTATGTCTTAGCGCATATGATGTCTTCTTATTGTGTTTGACCATGCAAAGAGAACTACTACGTCTTATGTATGCCCGTACATAGGAGACAATAGCGACAAATTTTTCTACGAACTTTGTGTAGAATGAGACGAGTTTTTAACATTTCTTCATGTTTAAAACCCATAGCTGCTGCATTGCGGGACATCGATTTGTTGCCAATGGCATTGAGTTTTCTTTACTGTTTGGGAGTACTCTTACCTGCAAATTGTATGCCGTAAAATAGCAAGTACCCCCTCACGCGCACTGTTTGCATTTACTAAATGTAATAAAGCATTATCTGCTAACAGTCGTGACGTTTGCGTGTTCGAAGTGTTCGCTCCCGTAAAGACGGGCAAAAAACTAGTGGTGTGTAGCCAAGGTTGTTCAAAGGTGTGGGGGTCTAAACCCCATGCTACTTCTAGTATGCGCAGCCTGTTGCGTGTGCACCCTGTGGCCCCCAGGAACTATGTCAGGGAACGTTGAACGCTCGGCTGGGTACACTGCAGTGGAACTTTGTGAAATGGTTAGCAAACTCGGAACTGCAGGAGCGAGTTGGTATAATCGAGGCAATTCTGCAGGAGCAGTCTGCCGCACCCTTACAATTTCATAGAACTTTAACTCTACGCTAAATGACAGGGGGCTTGAACATTTGCATGGAGAAAAGCGATAGAACGAGGACAACGCATAAGAAAAAGGAAGCACGGCTGGCACATAGCGGAGAAGGCGCGGAGAAGGGTGACGCACCCGAGGCAAAGTCGAGAAAGCCTGCGAGTGGGACCAACAAAAACAACCTTGCAGGCGCCAAAAGAAGCTCGGCTTCTGCGAAGTTAAAAGCGGCAATGTTGTTAAAATTGAACCACTGGGTGATGTTACAGCAACGTTTGAGACGATAAGACAACAAAAGAAAATAGTCGGCGAAAAAGTTCGTCGCACAACAACTCTGCGATGGTTCGTGTAGTGCAGGGGAAACTCACTCTCGGCAATGTTTCCTCTGCAGCAAGGGTCCTTTTATCCACCGACTCAGTAGCGCCGCTCTCTGCTGAAACGAGGCTGGCGCTTCTAAACAAACATTAGCCAAATCCACCTGACTATTTCCCGCCTCTCGTATCTGCCGGAGCGACAATGAAATCATCGTGTCTGTGACAGAGGTCCTCAGCGCCATCCGGAGCTTTACAACACCTCAGACGGCGGCCCTGATGGCCTTTGGCCGCGTCATCTGAAGAACATTATCGGCAGGGACGGCGAGGAAAACTGACAGCTCCTAAGCCTGGTACGCTTTGCCAATCTTGCTCATAATGGAAAGTTGCCTGATTTCGTGCTCCCTGTTTTTGACGGCGCCTCGTTTATTGCCTTGCGCAAAAATATGGTGGCATTAGACCGATTGCCGTTGGCCTGAATCTGCGCCGCTTAGTCGGAAACATCGTCGCAATGATCTCTTTGCACCAGCTCGATTGCCGACCAATATCAAAAACGCTTTTGACACGCTCAGACGAGACCACGTGCTTAAGGCTGTGCTCTCTTACCTTTCCTGACTTTACCCGCTTGTATCCCATATGTACAAGCTTCCAAGCAAGTTGAACGACGCCAAGTGCAAAACTTTATTTTTCTTTCAACGGAACCCTTATCTTGGCTCCATGCTTCAAATGGTGCGCAATCTTCTGCCAGCTGCCAGGTTGATTTCTGATCACGAACTCGCGCCAGTTTTCGACGACCTATTGGCTTATCTTTAACTAAAAAAGTCTCTAACCTTGTTCGCTGGTACCCCCGACTGTGACTCTTGGACGCTCACCCAGCGCTCTACCCGCTTCGCGTGAGTTTGTCAACTTCAAAGCTGATGTACCTTTTGCGTTGCTCACGAGCCTATGCAAAACCGGACCTGCTTCAATCGTTCGACGAAACCTCGCGAAGTGCCCTTCAGGGTATACTAAACGTTCAGCTTAGGCAAACCTCGTGGTTACAAGCTTCGCTCCCAATGTCCGCAGAGGGATGGGGATTCGCATGGCTTCGCAGATTGCCATTTCTGCCTCGGGTCTTTAAAAGACACCGAGACTTTGGTGTCAGAGATTGCACCACAGGATGCATACACATGTTTCATCGCCCAAACGGAACAAGTTGGCAGCTACTATGCTGAAAAGTGGAATTCATTGCCTAAACGCATTTGACAATCAGTCTTGGACTTGCAAGTAGTTAAGTCGATCAAGGAGCGGCTAATGATTCAGGTGAACAACCTTGAAGACGCGACTGAGAGCCGTGCTAGATCAATTGAGCGGAAAAAGCTTCAGGCCAATTCCTCACCGCAGCTGGACAATACCACAGTCCGCATTGTCCCCAGCCTGCGTTTGGGGGGAATTAGTCTGCTTCGCACATAACTGTGCAAGATGTGACCTACCGGTGCCTTCTACGGGTGAGCATGCTCTGGCTTGCAAGAGGAGCGCCGGTAGGTTCTCAATGCATTCGGAATGAAAAGATCAGGTAGACGTGATGATGACAAACAAGATCCACATCTCTATTGCGGATAAGCATTAGACGGGAGCAAAGATTTTCTGCAAATCGTAAAAATAGTAAAGGTTGGTAACAAACTATTCTGCATTATCTGATTTGCCTCAAGAGAGATGTTTATCCCCCCTTCTAGACTCCATTTGTTTTGGACCTAAAGAAGTACCTGCCACCATATAGCAAATATCTTGAATATGCAGCTAACTTAAAACTTTATTATCCTGTTTGCTCAAGTGACTCCAATGTTGTTCTGCAGTCAGCTGCCGACGGCATTGCTCGATGTTGTTCTGAAATTAACATGATTATCTTACCCTCCAAATGCGTTGTACTGAAAAATGGTGCACTTGGCTTTGACTATAAAATTAACGACTGCATTTTACCGACTCTCTCTTATACACGGGACCTAGGCATATATGCCTGACCTTAACTTTATCCTTCCGCTGTTTCATTTTAACGACACCTCATGTGTACATTTGCCTTTACAGATATTTTGTTCTTCCAAAACTAAACGACGTTTTTCCTGGTATTGACTCACTTTTCATACAAGGCAACATATCCGCTCTTCACCAATTGCACAAATATGACTTGTTAGGACACATTTTTAATTAACGCTCCAATAACATAAGAAGTCAACGATCAATCAGTCCAAAAGTCGTGGCCCACGGTGCATTCGTCAACGGATTGGTTGCTTGGCGGGTAGCCAAATGGGCGCATGCAAATTCAAATAGCATTCGCCCATTTGGCGATTAGTCACGGCATTCTTTCAGAAGTACGAACATTGATAAAAAATGCATGTGTGACTATGATGATTGTTACGCACACCCTTTTATGTTACAATAAAAGTGATTTTGTGTTAATGTTATGGCTAGTGGCTATGGTAAGGCTATCCGGCGGGTTAGAACACGTGGCTGATGAGGCCGTTTTATCAGAGCAATCTGCCTTTAAGAGCGATCAAGAAACCCGTGGTGCAATCTACGTTCTCCAGTCGGAAATTGAGAGAGCTGTGGTAGAACCCAGAGGTCATATATATACAGCCCTTACTGGCTGTGTCAAGGCCTTTAACAAAGTTCTTCGTCACCTGCTGGTTAAACCGTTCGAACGAGTGTAATGCCCTCCCCTGAGCGTAATAGCAAGTCTCTTTGATAACGTCGCCTTAATGAAAGATGGTGAGCATAGTGTATTGAAAATTAGGCACATGTGGAGACTTCACAAGGATACCCGCTAAACTGCATCTCGTTAGCTCTTCTACTCTTTGACCTGATCGGCTATGTAATGCAATTCAGGCGTGGACATCAATTGGTAGCCAGAGACGTTATACGTAGCTGCGGCCAACTATTTTTGCCAACCGAAGTTTATTAACCCTTTCTTAGCCTTCGGGTTCATTACACATGAACGACGTTCACAGCGCATAAACAAAACAGTATGGGCGGCACTTGTCTTTCTTTATGAGAAAGTAGGCTGTTCCTGAGACTGTCCGTTTTCTTAGCAGTGAGGCTGTTCGTGTTGAGATTGTTTCGAGGCTGATGTATGGTCTAGACAGAGCGTGGAACCATCCCACGCTGGCAAATTTTAACCCGCGTGAGAGACGTGTTTTAATCATATATGAAGCGAGTGCTTTGTTTGTCTATCCTCTTATCTCTAAAACTGTGTCGGACCTCCTACAAGTTATTATTTTATACTTTTAAAATATGTTTGAATTTTTGGAAATCGTTCAAATAGTCAGTAGGACAATACCTTCCATGCTTTAACCTCTATACCAAATTTAACCTAAACGTGGCGCTTAATTTAAGTATTTAGGGCGTCTATAATTAGATAGGCCCGATTGATTGTAAAGTGTGTTGCAAAAAATTAGCAACTCATGTTTGTTAGTGATAATTTTGGCTTGGTTTATTTGAATTTCGTTGCAATCTTACAATCGGTTAATACAAAAATTAAAAAAGTGTGAAAAAACAATGTTGCAAAATATTAGCAACAATAACATGCTAACAATACAGCTCTTGTTTGTAGAGCATAGTCGATACTACAGTTGATATTTTATCCCGGGGATCAAATGTCAGGAATATTGTCTAGCTAAGTCAATCGTTCTATAGCTGCAAAATATTCTACAGCTTAGTCGTTGTTCTAAACTAACGGCGAAGCGTATGTTTAAACCATGGGTCGTACAAATTATCTTTGGGATAACGAAAAGACAAGAATTGAGGCATATGCTGAGCTCAGTCATACAGTTACTGTTATAGCAACCAGATTAGGACGGCATAAGAGCACCATCAGCAGGTTCTTACACCCTGGAGTGAACCAAAGGTGCAGATCTAACAGTGGGCGTAAGCCAGTTTTGTCTATTCGAGCTCGGCGAAGTATCATACAGTTGGCTACTCATGAACTTGGGATAACGAGTGGAAAAACATCGTCTTCTCGGATGAAAAGAAATTTAATCTTAATGGCCCTGACGGCTGTCAGTACTATTGGCACGACTTACGGAAGGAACCTAAATGGTTCTCGAAACGTGTGACCGGTGGTAGTTCTGTGAAATATTAGGGCGTGTTTGGATATAATGGGAAGTCCGATCTAGTCGCGATTGTGGGCCAAAACAATTCCGACAAGTACCAGCGTATCGTCGGTTCCCAGTTAGAAGCCCATTTCAGAAAAATTGGGGGATCTGACGCAGTTTTTCAACAAGACAGCGCCATGTTTCATATTTCGGCTAGCACTATAGCCTTTTTTCAGGAACAAGGAGTGCCTCTTTTTGACTGGCCGGGATTGAGTCCAGACCTGAATCCCATCGAAAATCTTTGGGGACATTTGTTGAACAAATTTACGCAAATGGTCGACAATATGATAATTTGTCGGACCTCAAAGAAGCTGTCCAGCAAGCATGGACTAATATTCCACTTTCGTACTTACAACAGCTCATTAACTCCATGAAAGACCAAGTTTACGATTTGATTCAGAAGAAGGGACGAAAACCCCGTTTCAAGAATATAATATGTAGTCTCAAATAAGTCATACAGCCCTGCTAAGAATCGAATACGCCGTAAGGCGTTGTTGTTGCTAATATTTTGCAACACTGTTTTTTCAAACTTTTTTTATTTTTTGTATAAACCGATTGTGAGATTGCAACGAAATTAACATCATGCTCGTGTTTCGTCATGTACATAATGCGCTTAAAATTACTTTGCGCACACCATGCGCTTAAATAAACCAAGCCGAAATTATCACCAAAAAACATGAGTTGCCAATTTTTTGCAACACACTTTAGAACGGGGCGCTACTTTCACCTTTCCCCCCGCACCACCAACCTGGTGCCCGGATTCGTTTAACACTAACTGGATAGGGCACTGGTTGCTACAAACCCTAATATCAGAAAGCTTCGATTGGGGTTGTCGTACCATCACTAGTAGAATGTGGTCCAGGTTCAAAAGTATCTCGGGCAGCTTGACTATCGGAAGATCGACGGATTCTATGGCGACAACTTCGGACATACCGAACCACTAGATTTTTGACGTTGCCATCCTTGTGGTTATCGATTTCGTGTCGCTGAAGGTTGACCAGCTCGTGCTGACTAAGCACTTTAGTATCATTTATGAACATTACCTCGTTCACGGCGACCGCGTAGCAATGTCGGCTGTATGGATGAATTCCCACCCAGCCCACCATTTGGCCTTAAGGGCTCCCAATCAAGTGCAAGGCATGCGACAGGCATACACGGCCACGGCAAGTGCGACTAAGCGTAATGTCGTTAGCTACTAAAGCCGTTAAAAGGCTAAAGCCGCTGCATGATGTGGCCGTAGCGCGGCGCGTCAAAATTGAATCGCACTGCTCCCAAATAGGGACTGCAAGCGCAATCTATCCACTAACGTTCCGGCCACTTGCGGGCGCATAGGCGAGGAATTTTGTCGATGGTTCCGGAGGTGAAAGTCGAGAGTCCCACTAGTCGATGTTCAGCGTTCATTGGACTGCAAGCGTGCAAACGCATTTCGTAGAACCCCCCATAGGCCACTCAACGAACGGCTGTGTGTAATTACATTGTCAGAATAACAGATCCTTGCCAAAGTGGTAATTTTTATATCTTGTTATCAAGTGAATGAGATTCCCAACTCGTACGTTCTAGGTAACTGCGGCGACAATATTCAACCCATTTAGAATAGTTGTTTTCTGCTATTGTGAATAGGATTTAAATTTCTAAATTGCTTTTCATAGATGGATTTTATCGACACTAGACCGAATACTGTAATATTCCTTAGTATATATATATATATATATATATATATACTAGACGTAACAACCGTGTGAACACCAAACCTACCAACGTGCTCCGTTTAAAGTAAATTTAGATTTTATTTACCATATTCACTGCTGGCAGCATATATATATATATATATCGAAGTGAAGTAGCGCACAAAGTATATATATAGTTGTACAACGCGGTTTGTGGTAATTTATATGAGATTTTCAACTGCGCTCCTCTGAAAACGTCGTCGTCATTACATTACATGTGTTCGGTGGTTCCTCTTGTTCTTCGTGTTGCTGACCGTTATCGTTTGTACTGTTGTGTGCTGTTGTTGTTGTTGCTAGGGCAGGAGACGCGTCATTCCGTGGATGGGAAAGGGGCAACATGACACTTAATAATTTACAAAGACGGAAGCGCAATGTACTACTGCCCTGTTTCAGCGTCCGAACGACGGTCCCTAACACGGCGCCGTTTTAGAGACGGCCCGGCAGAATGCATGACTGCATGCATATATTACAAGATGCTGGGTACCGCAGCCAGCAGGTTGTTGTAGATGTTGTCATCGCTCTGCTGATGTTGTTGTTGTCGTTGTTGTTGTCATTTTTGTACGGCTGTCGTTGTTGTGACTGTGTGACTGGCTCAATAGAAGGCGGCCGCCTGTGTCTGTAGCGCGTTGAGTCTTCAATAGCACGCAAGCCAGTCTGAGCTCTTTGCTATGTCTAACTGTTGTCAGCGGAGAGTGCGGCAGGTCGACGTAGGCTCGGGCGGGGTCGGCCGCCAGCAAATAACGCGCCGCGTTGCCTTTGACGGGCGCGGGATGGTCCCGATGTCGTGGCCGGACTTTCTGTTGCGTCGGAGTCTCCACTGTCGTCAGCCTGCAATCGCAGTCGGCAATTGTACCAAGGTTCGGTCACTTAATACACTGATCACAACTTACGATCATCAACGGATGTGAAACATTCATCAGTCGAAAGTACTAGTTTTGATCTGGGTGTTGTACACACATGCAGCCGTCAACCAATTCGGATTGGTTGATGTACGGGCCCTCCTCACTAACCCACGTCTCATAGTTCGTCACCAGAAAGTCCGAAACGTGGAGATTTACGTTACAAAATTAATTTTACCGCACCTACAAATGTGTACACAGTTATTATATTTTCGCGTGCACAACACTTGGATTATATAGATTAGAAAAAAACAGTTTTACAGCAGGTTGAAACCTCTCCGCGCGAGCAACCTATATGTGACTCGTTTCTTTACGACAGTGTAGACCAGTTTCGGTCCACATTGTCGGACATCTTCCGGTTGGACAAAACTAGTGATTAGCGTATGAGGCAGGCTTCGGATAAAGCACGCTTGATAAGGCAAACTTTAATAGAGAAAGGGTCTGCAAGTCCTATGGCTACGATAGTCCTAAACAAGATATTGTAGCCCGTTTGCCAACTGACATACGGAGACAAATTAAAATTACGTTTACCTTTGATTCCTCGACCTTGGCTTGGGGCGGCTCCACTTTAGCGGTTTCTTCCTGGGCGACTTTGTCCTTCTCTTCCGCCGTCTCACTTGGTTCCTCAGTCTTCTTAACTGTCAATCGCAGAAATGGCATATTCACTATCTTAAACTGTGCATTACAAAATACAATTAATCTAAAAAGGCTACATTACAAATCAATTTGTTCTAATAGCTGCCCACAACAGCGGCGCATTTTATATCACGTGTCGCCTCATTGAATTCAAGCCGCCGCGCCGTAAATATCTACCACCAAATATAGCGAGCGTGCCCTGATTACTCCAGGGTTTTTGAGAAATTATAAGGAACACTAAATAAACCTGCAGCATGCCTAAGTTTGTCAACCTATATATGGACGCACGGCGGCCCAGATAGGGCAAGTAGTAGATACGGTAAAAGCATACATTTTCGTACAAGTCTATAAAAACACAAGCCACTAGATTTCCATTAGTAACGCAGTGGGGCATAGGCTAATGCAGATGCACAAATAAACTAATCTAGACCTCCATCTGGACATGATGCCAGTAGCTGCGGCGGAGACTATTTAGTGGCGTGAGACGATCACGTAATCTCTTATTTTTATCCGGGTCATAAACTGTTACTTATTATACACGGAATTCTGAAGGCATTCCGCGCCGGATATATATATTATTGAAAATATATAGTTGGTGCTTCGTGGCTATATTATGTGTTTTCTTCTGTCTATCGACCTCTTCCTTCGATGACTCGCATAGCTGTTTCGTAAACGGATAAAGCTTCAATTTACTGGAAAGCAACTAGCCAATATGGTTATCAATTTAGCTGTCGGTTGAGGCCTCAAAGTAGACACTACTAGGTTCAGTTTCTTCGACGCTGCTCATGATTCTCAGCGTATCCGCTTACAGTCGTATAAGGGCAATCTCTAGGAAATTTGCCACAGTAAAAATGTGTTATACAATGCCCCGTCAGTCACAAAACGACGGTTACTGCGGTCTTTCCAAGTCCATCCTTGAAATGATGGCAAATGATAATGACGTTCTTAGGCGACTTACTTGGCCTTCTACCGGGCCTAGGTCGAGGACCACGAATACCCTGTCCTTTGCCGAAGAGACCGCCAGCGGTTCCTCTTGTCGGCAGTGGCTTTTTGGGCAGAACGGTCGTAGCCGTTGCTTCGGAGTCAGCGGCGACGGGCGCCGCTGTCGTTGTAGTCCTCTTGGGTCCACGACGATGACCGCCGGGTCCACCGAAGCGTTTCCTCGCTGGTTTCGTCTCGTGTTCGGTTGCGGCTGTACTGGTGCTCAGCGTGTCATCCCTTGCCTCGTCGGCGTCGTCCTTCGGCGCTTCTGTTGTCGTGGTTCTCCTGCGTCCTCCCCCGCCGAGCCGTGAAGGCCGCGTTGGTCGCGGCCTGCGGGAGGCCAGTGGCCGTCTCGACGGTGAACTCGTCGTTGTTGTTGTGGTCGTCGTTGTGGTCTTCCTTCGAGATCCACTTCCAGCGGGCCGTTGGGGCTTGCGGCGATTACCGAAACTCTTCTTTTGCGGCGCCTCGGTAGTCGATGTCGTTGAGGGCACCTCGCTTGTTGTTGTTGTCGTGCTTGTCGTAGTTGTCGTGCTTGTCGTGGTTGTGGTGGGTGATGACGAAGTTGTCGGCTGCTGCTGTTGGATGGGCACATTATGGCCAGCGTTGTCCGGAATAAGCCGAGCCCCAGTTAACGCCGAAATCTGGTCTGGCCCGGGAACTCCTGGGACGGCCACTAGAAACGCACGGTGACAATTCGAATGAAGAGTATGTGAGCATACATAAATTTAATTTAAAAAAAAACAATTATATATATATATATATATATATATATATATATATATATATATATATATATCGTGTCTCTCGATCTATATATCTAGCACACCATATTTGACATTAAATAAAGTTATATATATATATATATATATATTCATGCATGAATACGCTAAACCTACGGGTTGGCGCAGACGTAGCCGGCGGAACGATCGTCTCCTGAGCATTGGCTTTTGGCAGCGGTGTGACGGCTGATCCGGACGAAAAGGCTCCACTTGCCGATTGCTGCTGTTGTTGTTGTTTTTGGCTATTGCTGCTCGTCGTCTTTGGCTGGAAGCGTGTGACAGATTTCTCGTCAGTATCGAAGGAGTCCAATGAATCGACAGGTTGCTCTGTTTCCGTGTCATTCTTCTTATCGTCGTCGTAGTAGTAATAGTAGTACACGACATACTCTTCTTTCTTGCCGTCCTTGTCCTTTGTTACGGTCTTTTGTACGACCTGCACAGGTTTCTGTCCCCCTTGGCCAGCCGATTTACCCTAAATAGAATGTGGTACGAAACAAAGTTAGCCTTCTAGTAGAGAGTACAAAGTAGCCTCCGAGTCACCTGTGCTTCCTCGGTCGGCCGTTGTCTCGTATAGAAAGTCACAAATATAATATACGTGTCCGACGTATATATATATATATATATATTCGATTGACATGTATACCTTAAAAACAACAAGAATATATGTCACTGTTTCAGAGGGGCAGCATAAGCGGCCATGTTAAGATTTCTAAGGTTGCCCAACAGTCCTCGTGGTAGCATAGTGGCTGACTCTTAGCGGTTTGGTTATCAAGAAAGAAAATTCGATCAGGTATCGACCGGCGACATTCCGTTAGGTGACAACTAAGTCTGGCGCACTAGTCCCCTAGACCATCCCGCCATTATATCTATACATGTATTTCTCTATGCGTGTTACATTTTGTGTGTTCAGTTAAGGTGCGTTTTTAAGATCCTTTGTCGCACGTGGTACCTGATTCAACGTGTCGCCGCTTGCAATTCGGTCTACTTGGAACAGCGCGATGGTTATCATTGGTATACATTGACGTAGACTTCCTTATCACGGGGGCAATAAGGAATAGTGGGTGGGAAAAGAACACATAGGCTAAACAGACATGTTGCGACCAGATTCGCCATTCATGGTTTTCATCACAAGCTCTGTGCGGAGCGGGGTTTCCATGACCCGTGCGATAGTTGTAAATACTCTAGATGTGGGAGTTTCTGTGATAGATACCACGCGGCTAGCTGCCCCCTAGTACAATAGCTGGGAAGCCTGGCAAGCTGACTTGGCTAAAATGTTTTTATTCCTGAAATGACTCTAGTCTTGTGTTGTTACCCTTGTACTGGTACTTGCAGCCACTTCTGGAAACAAGTATTTGACTGCTACCTACAAAGGTGAATAAATGAAATTGATTGAAATTATGGTTATCACGTGGCTGATTAGGTGGCAAATAATCTGAACTGCGGTGGATTTCAGGAAATCTAGGTGCGGAACAGCTAAACTAGTGATAACTGTGGCGATCGAGATATCTGGCTGCACTTCTGTGTGTGTGTACGCGTGCAGTTTCTTTAAACGATCAGTTTGACACTAGTGGACGGCGAGCTGTTCGTGCGCACTGTTATACTGAACCCAGCCACTGATTGGCATGCCATACTCTGTAACAGCTGTGTGAGAGTAACAGAGTAAGGACATAGAGAGAGAAAAAGCTATACGGTGATTCTAGCATCTGTCGACTAGCCGACTTAGGAGCGAAAACAATCTGGCGTAAGACGGCTCCAAAACGCAAAGCGGTGACGACGATAGCAACAGCAACAACGGAAGGCGAAATGACGGCAATGTGAGCACAGAACAGGGCAATAAACAGGGGGCTAAGCCCGGGGCCGTGCTACTCATCGCCCGAGGGCCAATCGACGCTAATGGAACGGCCAAGATTGACAGAACAGCGGGTCGTGATCTGCACCATCACTGAGGTGTTACGAAAATAATTACCTGTCGATCGCTGCTTTCGACGGATGAGGTTGACGATACACTCATTTGGCTCTTCTGAACGGTGGCCGGCGATTGGGCCGGCTCACCGGCCAAAGCGGTGGCGGTTGGCGCTGCCAACGGCGCCTGTTGAGGCTGAGCCTGCGGGATCAATTGTGCATCGTTAGCGTTGGTTAACAACCGTCCGAGATTAAACGAGCGTTCATTCCGGACCGGCGTCGAGTAGCACAACTGACAGGCTGGCATTTTCCGAGACGGTGACGATCTACTCTCATGATCATCGAATTCACCGTTTCGGTCAACGTCGCCGCTCTCTACGACGACGTTGTTATCGTCGTCATCGTCGTCACGGTTTGTTACGCTCCAGACAAATAATGGAACAACTGGCGGCACCCGAGCACTGACACCGACCCACTAGACACGTACATGTGCTGAGATACGATTTGCCCGGTACAAACTCTCATTTCAAATTATTTCAACCAAAAAAAATTCATATTCATATCGAGCGAGCTTTGCATGATCAATTACGAACGTCCTGGTTGCCTTTCCCTGACTCACGCAATCGTGTCTCGTTTTCCGTATATTGATTGCCCTTGCTTTTGTAGAGGGTGCATAAAGGCAAGCTTAATCGCGGTGCTAGATGTGCGGAAAAGATGTTTATTGGTGCGAGATCGTGACATATATGTACTAGAGAGTACTGCTAGTTTCCACCACCAACGTCCGTCACACACGTCTACACTGCCTACGCTGCCTACCTCGGTGGTAGTTGGCCTAGGAGTTGTTGTTGTTGATGTTGTTGTGGTTGTAGTGGTCGTGGTTGTGCTTCTGGCTGTACTGGCCGGAGCTTCGTACACGAGCTGTTGCTGTTGTTGCTGCTGCTGCTGCTGTTGTTGTTGATGCGGACGATACAAGTACTCAGACTCGTCGATCTCTTCTTGAGGAACGGGATGTTGGGGCAGGTGTCTTTGCTGCTGTACAGGAACCCCAGCGGACGCCTGGTAGTCCGTGTAGTACTGACTGGGATACTGCTCCTGATACTGCTGGTACTGTTGAGGCCCTCGTACCTATAGGCCGGCGGGACGCAATGTTGGGTTACTGCGACTACGGCTGGCAATCCCACTTTGATCATCTAACGGTTGACCTTATCGCCGTGTTACACGAAGTGCACGAAGCAAGCCTTTGTGTCTGACTTTGCACATAGTAAAACCGTCTTCTGAATGTTTGACAACACTGTTACGTAGCGGCTCTTGACTAGAGCGCATAGCCACACTTTTGTCTTGCACATGGGGGCCAGGAACACAAACATATAATGCACTAAGTAACTGCACATCGCAGTGAGCACTATTTGAGTGAGTTGTTGGTCCCCTAATTGATCAGGTCTGCGAACCATGTGTTTCTTTTTACTTAGTTTAAGGGCTACCGAAGTAAAACCGTCTGTCTAATCCCTATGAGGCTTCGAATCTGCCTTGATGGCTCCCGATAGGCCAATTTGGCTCGAGTGCACGAAGCACGATAGCCAATGCCGCAACGTGATCTCCTCATTTCGCGAGGTCTGACGTTGGCCTGAAGGGCGGCCACTGATAAATCATCAGACCCAAATCTCGTCGTATTTTCCTTCTATCTGCCGTTTCTCTTCTATGCTCATCGACTAAATAAGATGTTCATGGAACATCTAAATAACTTACGTATTTTGTTTGCCTTCACGCGTAAACCCGTCGCCCTTGTACGAGTCACGCCCGAAGAAGCTTCCTTCTTGCTTAGTTTGTCATAGCCACAGAAGGCAATACGTCCACAAAGCATCTTCTTCGGTGAAGCAAAATAATTCACAAAGTCGATAAATCCAGTGGTGAACTACAATAATTTGCTATGTGCAAATGTAATATATATATATATATATATATATATATATATATATATATATATATATATATATATGCAACTCATGCCCACTATGTGGAGAAAAAAATAAGCATTTAACTGTCATTTTGTCCATTCTCGTTTGCCCTATCACTGGTGACTCTTTAATCTCGTTGTATGTCGCTTATATAAAAAATCACATTATGAGAATAGCATGCGTCTTTGCAAAATAGTATTTCGTTCATAGTTTTTTTAGCGTATCTCTTTTATCCATATCGTCGACGGGGTGGAATGGCGATGTAAAGTGGCTACCATTGAGTTATTAGGAGCGACCACGAGCTCGATCCCGGCACGACATATAATACCTTAATTTCTAGGCGAGTTTTCTTATGTTGCAGATTTGGGTTTAGACTATAGTAACCAAAACAAAATAAAACATGCTTTTCTATATAGACTTGCATTTGGATATATACATGTGGCTGTGTGATTTTCGGGAACGTGTTATTAAATCTGTTAGATAACCACAGCCGAAAAAGACGAATTTACAGTTAGCTTAATTTTATTTAGCTTGCAAATTAGAGTCTACTAATGTAAGTACTACTTAAATGTTCTATCAGAAGCATGCTGCCCCCCCCCCTATTGCAATGCTGCAGCTAATGTAAGAGTACTCGCGGTCGAGGCCCCAGTAACACGGTAACTAGTGCTGGGAAAATCACATGACTTCAGGAATTAGTCATCCGTGGCAGTCTGTAACCGTTTTACTGACGGCAGTAATAAAAACCATCGTATAGTTTTGCATACATTCTTATCTAAGCCCTTGTTTATATATTGTGGTCATCAGCCATCCTCCTGAAGTACTCAAAGGCTATATACATACATGTGTAGTTATATTTAAATCTTCTTGCTAACGCTGATGATTTATCTGCCCGCTGTTTATTAAAAATACTACAAATGACTTACTGAAGATCAAAGCGAATTGTTATCTAATTGTTGTGCATTTGCCTTTTACGATTCTATACTTCTTTCTACACGCTCGTCTACAAGCGTCAGATTTGATGCGTCACAATACTAACCTACCACATTACGTTTGAATTTTCTCTAGCAAGGTTTTATACCGGACTAAAACGTCTTAGGGTCTATTACTATATGTGACTGCCCTTGGTACTATCGTGGGTTTAAGATAATTCTTTAAGGTTTATCGGAGGGGGGGGGGGGGGGCGATTATGGTACTGGCTTGGGCATCTAGCGTACCGTCCGAAAAGGCCAGGCCGTTGTCATCCGTAGAATTTCTACTTGGGTCAAATGTTTTCTAATATATAAAAATATTTATTTTCATTAGCCTAATATGTAACCGAGTTAACTTCCTAAATAAATAGCTCAGTATTTAAATGAGCCAATGTTCTGAGCAGAACTTTCGGATCGATTTCTTGACAGAAAGTCGATCAAGGGAATAATCGGCTAGTTAGTACTTTAACATTTATATATCTGAATATATATATAACTGAACGTAGTTTGGACAACGGTTAGCCTCGATAATGCTCCAACGTGACGTACCTGCTGGTAGGGGTGCAGTTGCTGCTGTTGCGGCTGCTGCTGCGGATGGTAAAGCTGGTTGGCGCCTGATTGAGATACGACCGCTGGGTGAGTGGCCGGTGGCGGCGCTGGCGGAAGAGCCCTCACGAACACATTGTAATCGTTGGCGGACGCCTGGCCGTCTACGGGCCGTCCAACCAGTACGGTCGTAACGATGAAGGCTACAAGGGAGCAATATATTGCCGCCTCCGCATTTGCCCGCCTCAGTCGAACCCTGCATCAGAGCACATCAACATGACCTAGGCTTTAGCTATCTTGTTCAAACAAGCATGTCTAGCAGTGCTCACTGTGGTTAGCAGCAGCAGCAGCAGCAAAACAACAACGACGACAGCAACAACAACAAAAATAGCGACAATGACAACGCTGGAATTGCACACAAACCCTATCCTAGTTTAGGGCCAGTATACAACATGTCGTCAAACTGAGAGCATTGCGTGGCCCTCACAAACACACATATCTAATTAGGGAGCCCTCTAAACGCCATGAACACAAAATATAGAACCATCGATTCCGGGCCAATATTACAGAGTCTAGCATAGCTTACTGTTTTCATTACTGTACGAGTTTTGAACCGTAAATACATTAAGGTGCTAGCAAGCAAACCTTATATTACTCAGCTATCTGTTATAAGCAATCGTAGCGCTTATTTACATTTATTGGGCATGAGTGGATCTGGGCAGCGATCAAGTACCGCTATATTAAATATTAGAGACACACGCCAGAATATTGCTTATTTTTGGTATGCGTTTTTGCTTATCATTATACGAGGTTTGCGAATGTTTATTTTATCCACTGTTGCACCTATATTGATCCAAGGACCGGGCCTACTAGTTTTTACTATATATATATATATATATATATATTGCTAATGGATCGAAACTGAGGTTTTTATGCATTACTTGCGCAACTACCGCTTGTCAAAAAGCGTACCTCGCGTAATAGGTAACTCGTGGTAATAGGAGACCACACAAACTTTTTTCAACCTCCACAATGTTGACGGCATTGCCAACAAAGTCTAGCACCGCACACGCCGGACTTAGCCTGAAGGTTCCCTGCCCGGTGTGCCCCACTATACTACTACCAAGTGTGGCCCACCACGTTACACCAGAGTAAATCACGCAACATCGACGCCACCAGCTTCCAAGTTATTTGTTGTTCTCAAATCAGTCATCATTCGTCTCACAGCCAAAAGAAATGGTAAGCAATCATTAACGCAAATTATAATGAAGACCCTTCGGGACTGCCAGAGCGGCACCAGGCTACATAAATTGATGGCCTGCAGAATCACTCCAGTAAACCAGCCAACTCACACTGAGTTCGCTGTTGCTCGGACAAATTTAGGCAAACTGTTTAAAGGTAATGCTAACACTGCAGCTAGACTACTTATATCTACAGACACGTTTTCCTCTGTTGTCATCATCACCCGAGTCAACGCGGCCCGAACCGTCAACAACAGACCTCAGATTCACGTAAGATATTTTTGCCACGATTCGATCCCTTCCAAGAAGTGTCTCGGCACGATTGGACTTTATCCGCCCGAGGCTACCGGCCGACTTGTTCTCCCCAAATCTCGGAGAGGCAGCAATTAAATTGGCAATTTCGATTGCTAAGGTTTCTGATATAGTTAGATTTGAACAACCACCAGCGGAGCTTCTAACGGCTATTTTTGGCGCTAAAAATTTTCCTTAACGGAGAAATGTGTCTTAATTCCACCGATACCATCTTCACCATATCTACACACAATTGCATCGAAGGTCAGCGTGAAAAAATGACTAATTATCATTTACACCAACCGACAAATAATTTATTTTCTTAAAGACGGAGTGAAGACGTACAACTCGGGCTCCAGGGCTGGCCCACGTTAATTAGGTTCCTCAAATGCTTTCAATTCGACGGTGAGGAGAAACCGCTTACTGCAGACATTCAAGGACTCCGCTCTAAATATATTTCATGATGTTGAGTTCTCATTTAGACTTCTAACTTGTTTTGTCACACCAGAGTTAATATACTATCCTAAACAGAGATACAAAAGGAAAGTCCTTAGCCCACACCTGTTCTGCTTAGTAGTATTTACGTTGGTCATATTGCTTGGAAATCTGTTTAACATCTAGTACTTAGACGATGGAGTTACTGGCCAGTGACGCCTCCGTGATCTTTACCGGCTTACAGAAGATTATACATTACGGCAAGGTCGGTGACTTGACCCTAAGCTCCATGAAATGCAAACTATTCGTCCGGAATGCTAGCTTCAATTCAACAATTTGGGAGATCATGCACATAATACCGGGCCGCAATATACTGAACGCAGGGATTACCGGGAAAACTGAGTACTGCTTCAGATTGCCTTACCTAAATAGGATATCATAATGGCCTTTACCTGCTAAGATGCGAGTTCCTTACACTATAAAATTAAATTATAAATTGTATTGACCTAACTGATGAACCTAACCGACAAGCCAACGGAAGCTGAGGGAAATATGGCTAGGACAGGCTCTGATATTTTGCACTCAATTCCAGAGATCGCAGTGTCGATATCGCACCGAGCTATGTCCTTAGGGTAATGTGTATAAGAAAAGAAAGGGTGATAATAGCCTGTAGTCTTAGTCACATATACACTCGATGCAACCTAGAAGAAAATAATGCAAGAGAGAGCACGCCGGTTAGCAGTTAGACTGCGCTAGACAAAAGCCTACGGTGAAGGAAGGCCTTAGCGTTGAGAAATGACACATTTATTTTTTAAGCAGATAGTTTACACTGGGGACCGACTACCAAGCGCTATCAAGAGAGCTGTACAGTTCTTACGCTAGACTTTGCATCGGCGTACCCAGCGGGGCTCCGATATCTCAATTCTAGGATCGCTTGTGGAATGGTTCAGACCAGGCTTGTCATATGGTTAAGGCAAACACGTTCGGTTAGATACAATTGCAAGACCTGTTAAATATATATATATATATATATATATATATATATATATATATATATATATATATATATATATATATATATATATATATATATAATATATATATATATATATATATATATATATATATATAATATATATATATATATATATATATATATATATATAATATATTCAATGTAATCAATTATTCAAGGTGGGAACATGACATTTGAGTCCCTGCGAACGTGTGCACCGTTACGGGGGGTCCAGTGTAGGGACCAGCCATTTCTGGAGAGTGCCCCGAACCGAGGCCGCATTGCCCCGTTGCACATCCAGCGACAGGCGCTGTCTGAGAAAATCACCCGCTCGTTTGTCTCCGCTGGCTAGAATCAGGCGTTTCCCGACCTTTTGTAGCAAACTTCGAGTGGATGGACCGGGCCCGCCAAGGGTCTCGAAGGCAAAGGGATAAAACTTGTACGGGTACCCGATGTTCTGGTACTTTCTAACCTTGTTTGCCTCGGCGAGAGCCGAAGCATGACTAGCCCGGGCCGCGCCAGCACTGACCATTGAAGGGGCTAATGAGTCAGTAACTGTCGCGTCCCAAACCAGCATGCATCCGCTCTCGAACGGAGTTAAGGTCAGCCCGTCAGGTCTCTTGCCGCCCTCCCTGTCTAGCCCGACGGGTTCAAGGACGCACGGCAGACCACTGGATCGTAAAGCTCGACTGAAGGTTTCATTCAGGGCTTGGTGTCTTGCTCGCCTACCTGCGCTGACGATACAGGACAGCCCGTGGCGTCCGTCTGGCCCAACGACGTCTCCGCAGACGCAGGTATGAGTGTATACAATGTCTGTTCCCAAACGAAGTCCGACGGCAATCCTTACCGACTCATCATCTAACAGGGTCCCGATCCGGGCACAGGGAATGGCGTGTAGCCATGCGCCCGCCCCCTTGGAGGAGACGGCGCGCAGCCTGGCCTTGTCGGCGTCCGTCGTGCATCCCGCAATGAGGTCTACGACCCTTTGCCCATATAGAGCTGTTGACCATTCTTTCTGGTGTCCTGCTTCGGCGGGCTCGTGGCCGCACAGGGCAACTGCTCTACGGTGGCTTGTTTCCAATCGGGCTTCTAAGTCTGTGAGGGCAGCCGAATCGAGGAGGGTTCTAGCCTGTTGCATAGACCTGTGTAGAGAAGCTGCCAGAGCTATCTCAGATAAGACAGTCGCATCAGGTAACCCTAGGCCACCCCAAAGAACGGGGAGTAGAGCTTGTCGGCGTGCACCCGTGGATAGACTGAGGTTCAGCAACGCCTCCACTGTAGCTAGCATGCTGTCGTTAAGTCGTTCAAGAAGTCCGGAAGCCAGTGAACAATCTGCACCTCGAAACAAGTGGTTGAGACGTAGGGCCGAAAAGGAGGATCTCAGAAGAAAGAGGCCTCGATGAGAACCCACCAAGTGAATGCGTGACATCGCATCTTCTAGCTTGGCCAGCCACCTCTCGAGGGCAGCCGGAACTCCTTGCGGGAAAAGAGGTACGCCTAGCAACTCTAAATCCGTGCCGACAGTCTTGCACCCTGGGAGAGCTTCTAGCACTTTAGAGTCCGCAGCACCTCCTACAGCATGGACCTCACACTTCGCAGAGTTTAGAGCCAGGCCGCTCCGTTCAGCAAACTCCATGATTCTGTGGATGTCCCTCAGAACTGCATCGGGGGCGCCACCCAGTACACCGTCGTCCAAGTACCATACGTTAAGCGGGCACTCGAGAGAGTCAACCAAGTCTTTGACTGCCAGGCAGAACAGCGGCGGGCCCAGCGGGTCGCCCTGCTGTACCCCAGTCTGCGACATTATGACATCGTGCGGCAGAAGAAGGCAGGATGGCTCCTTATAAGCAAGTTCCACCTGGTGGAACATGCTCGGGGCCCAAGCTTTCACCGCGCTCAACAAATGGTCCCTTCGAATACTGTTGAACGCGTTCCTGAAGTCAAGCTTGACCACAAGGGTAGCTTCGGAGCGTGACTCCAAAAAGGACCGAGTCGAATGCACTGCGGCCTCGCATCCTCCCGGTGTCGCAAACCCAAGCTGATGGTCACCAAGAGCACATGAGATGTCTGCCTTGTTCTCAAAGATGCCGATTTTTGCCGCTAGCCTCCGGATTGCAGATGAGCATGCGATGGGCCTCACGCTGCCATCTTTCTTCTTGAGGGCGAAAAGTCGGGCCCCAAAGATGAGCGGTCGCCATTCGGAGAGCGGCGAGCCCCAGCGAAGAAGATCAACGACTTTGGCGAGGGCGGCCGCAAGGCGGTCGGCGACAGCTCCTAAAGCGGGGGACAGCAGGTCTTGTAGTAGCCGTGGTCTGATGAAATCAAGGCCCGCGGCGGAACTTCGCGAAAACGTTTTTATGGCAAATCGAACATTGTCGGCTGATGTGGTTGATGGCAAGGGCACTTGAGGAGGGCTGGGCCAGGACAGAGGTGACGGCGCGGGCGGGTGCTTATCCAAGAGCGAAACCGTCTCGCTAGGCTTCTGCGCGAGCGTGTCTTCTGAGATTAAGACCCTGGCCGCCGAAGAGACGTCGCCTTCCGAAAGCTTGGTAATGGCTAGCCGGACGGTATCAACTGTCCGCTGTCGGGGACGTACGTTTGAAAGAGGACTACTGCCATCGTCAAACCGTTTCCCCTGAGCAAAGTCGCGAAGGTTCTTCCGGACAATAACCGCCAATGACCGGTCATCCTTCCCACCATCGGGGAGGCGGAGGACAACGGGCGCGAAAGAGAAGAGGGAAAGCCAGGCCGTGTCGTCGTTGTTCTCTGCGACTGAGCACAGGACCTTAGTGAACTCTTCGGCTACTTGCCTACGCACTGACTTTGGCAAAATGCGGACCAACCTCCAGCGGCAAAAGACGTCTTGAATAACGCCGATTAATCCATCCGCGGTAAACCGAGAGTTTGAGGGCCGTGACTCATCGTCAATGTTGTAGGCAACCCCTCCGTGCTTGGTCGTTATGTGTCGACGTAGACCTCTTCGTGTAAACGAAAGCCCGCAGGTTGGGCAGGGAGCCCTGTTGGGGTCCGACTGCCCGGACCGCGGGCTGGCGGGCCCGCGGTTAGGCGTGTTGTCGCCGTGGTCTGTCATTACAAGGCGAGACCTTTTAACTTGCCCACCACAGAAAGCAGTCCCATCAGAGGTCGCAACGCTTCCTCTAAAGACCTCAACACCGCAGATAATTCTGGTCTGATTCCCTGTAGAAGATCAGCTAGCCCTGAGAGCGACGAACCGGTGCCGGCGCTTGGGCGGGTCTTACTTGCTCTTGGGGCCTTTTTCGGGTGGTTGTAGCGACGGGTCCTGCTCGTTGGCGACCTATAGCCGCGCTTCTTCTTTTGAAGCTTCGGTATAGGTTTCGGCTTGGGTAGGACGACCTGCGGATCAACCCCAGCTGCTGGCGAAATCCCCCTAACCACGGTTGCGTAGGTGGGGCCCTGTACTGCGGACGACGGATCCTCTCGGGCGGAAGCCGGAGGACAACGTACAGCTTCGCCGATGACCGCCTCAGGGTAATCTGCTCTGACCTGCTGGAGCATGCGACCCTCCAACATAATTTTGCTTTTCTCACGCAAGTAAGCCAGCCGCGGGCAGAGAGCGGATCCCGCCCGGTGAGGTCCCTGGCAATTCACGCACTTTGGACTGTTACGACAGGACTCGGCGGTATGATCCGGGCCTCCACAGTTCTTGCAAAGCTTTTTTCCTAGACACTTGTCGGCGAGGTGTCCAGGTTTCAAGCATTTAAAGCATATCCTTGCTTGGCTCGGCTCGAGGATAACTGGGTGAGATCTGTGGCCGAGAAAGACGGATGCGGGGGGCTGGCGAGAAAAGGTAAGGATTACCTTCGTTAGCGGTACCTTCCCGCCTGCGGACGAACGATATAGTCGACGCGCTTGAGTAACTCCGTGTTCCGCCAGTTCGCCGGCAATTTCGCCTTCGGTGAAAACTGGGCTGACCCCCTCAATCCTGGCGCTAAATGAGGTGACGGCCGGGCAAGCAGCCGATACGGGGCATATATATATAATATATATAATATATATAATATATATATATATATATATATATATATATATATATATATACGGGGCATATATAATATATATATATATATATATATATATATATATATATACTGGTTTTGGACGCAACAATTACTGACCCATTAGCCCCTATAATGGTGCGTGCTGGCGTGCCCCGGGCCGGTCATGTTTCAGCCGAGACAGCAAATGAGGATTTACCAGAACATTGGATACCCGTACGGATTCCACCCACTCGCTTTAGTGATTCTTGGCGGGTCGGATATATATATATATAAATCTACATAAAACTGCGGGCATTGACAAATATGTATACAACACTAAGAATTCTACTTGTCGAAAGCGTTAAAGATGCAGAGCTAAGGCTGCGGACGTTGTTGGGCTTCTTCTTAACGAAGCTTGACACATTTGCACCTGTCTAATCACCGCCTCTGGATTTGGAGATAGCCCGACAGACTGCAGAAGCGTACCCGCAATTAAGCGGCTTTACATGTGAGTAGACTTTAGTTTTAAGGAGAAGCAGCCAAAAACTGGCTTATCTAGCAAACTAGGATGAGTGCAGTAGTCGTCCGAGCGAAGGCTGGGTATTACGCCGACACCCTGATAAACCTAAAAACTAAAATTTGTCCGGACCAGTTTGGAGTCGAGAGTATGGTTAAAACAAACGAATCGTGAGATAGGAGAAGTAAAAGATTCACAAAGTTTATACAAAATTAAGCCCTTACGAAGCACGCACGTGAGCTCCTGTAAATGGGGTGAAGATTACTGGTCATCTACGGCCTCGAGCAAGACATGTAAAACATGAGTAGGTGGAGCAGCCCGAAAATGACAGACCCGGTGCGAAATGACGGGCAAGGCTCTCCAAAAGATGACAAATTGATACTGTATTAACTGTGCAGTTAATTATAATAATTCATGTAACTAGGAACATATATATAAAAAAAATGTGTAATGGTGGGTACTCAACGTATCAGATGACTAAATGAATTGACCTCCCGTGCTGTATAAGATGCCAGATGATAGCCCAAACGAGAAGTGAATGCCAAATACATTTTATAAGGCTGCAGATATTACTGTTGAAGAGCCATCTGATACATGCAAACAACAGTGTTGTTAACAAAAAAAGCTGTGTATGTGCTACGGAAGACCTTCAACAAACACAGTGGCACGCCAGGTTATAGATAAGATGTGGACAATCTGCGGTAAATGCAAATAGGTCCATTCCCACTAAAAGTATAGCCAAACGACAGAGGTAGCCGACAGGAAGACGCAGAAGGTACAGAATAAAACACGTCACTCTTGAGGTAACAGCAGCTATGCTGACAATGGCACAGATTAGCTCGTCACATAAGAGAAACAAGGCGCTGTGGGTGAATCTCAGTAGGAAAAGAGGCGCGCACGATATCCTTACGGCAGTGGAAAACTTGAAAGTGGAAGTGCCAAATGAAGCTTTGGCGAAGGCGGCAGGCAAAATGATATGGCCAGTGAACAAAAGAATAGAACACGGTGGTCTGTTTGATGATGAACCGCTGATAGCCAAGAACCACAGCTCTTACCATTGGGGAACAACAAAAGTCAGGGTGTTCACTATAGCCAAGAAGAAAACACCCAGAAGAGTTCCAACGCTCAATATTCTCTAAGGAATGCCCCGTTCGAAGGAAGACTGGATTTGAAAGACTAGCTTTTTAAGCTCGTCACGAGGGCAAAAATGAAGATGCCCTAGAAGAATTCGTATCGCATGGCCGCCGCCAGCAGATAATGAGCTAAATCCAGACTAGAGACTCTCCTCCGATGTTGAGCTTATACCACAGATGTGGCGGTCATGCAGGGAGAGCACTATGGTTTTAGGTTTTAAAGTCCCACGCTACTTAGACCACTTGTTACTGGCGCAGAAAAATATATAGACCGATAAGATTCTGAGACGAATTGCCCAAAAAGAAAGGCAATGCTCAGTTGTTTCTGTTGCTATTCTATTTATGCTGTTATTGTTGTCATTGTTGTGTCAGTTGTTCAATGGTGTTGCTGCAGCTGCTATTGCCATTGTTGTATATTTTGTGTTATATGCGTTTTTGTAGTGCTGTTGTACGTTACAGAGGTTGGATAGCGATTGATGCAGGTATGTGCGTTGATGCGTCGGCGGGCGACATTGGACGATCGCATGCGGCCGCTTGCAGAACGGATTGCATAGACGGCTATATCCAATATGCATGATGAAGTGAATTTGTCTCACTTATAGGTAGACAGCAACGTGCCTTCGACAATGACTGTGGGTGGCGCAACACTATCGCCGTGTAATCGACTCTGCCACCGCCTCCCGGACGAGGGCGTCCTGTCATTCGAACCACCTGGAACCCCGCACCACGGGATGGCTGGCGCATCCAACTACACGCTGTTGGCACGTTCCGCACTAAACGGCGGAAAATCTCAGATTTGATGCAACGAGATACGTTGACCAAATGAACCAGTTCTGGACTGACCTTGGCCGACGAGTTGCGCATAATTCGTATACGAACGACATCTTTAACTGTAAAGGACCGATAAACTAAATAGGTTTGCAGAGAGGGGTATATTTGTCTGCACAAAGAATATCAAACAAGCGCTAGAATTAATTAATAGCCAACTGATTTTTACTATATATATACATTTATATATATATATATATATATATATATATATATATATATATATATATATATATATATATATATAGTTGTAGTTCGTCAATGATAAAATCTAACTACATATAAGCATGTACTGCGTGTCGGTGAATGTGCTTGTCTTGCAATAGCGATGTCTGCGTCTCCGCCTCATGCTTTTGGCGGTCGCCCAAAGCATAAGGCGAAAGGTAGCGTTTCTGTTGAACGCGTCTTCACGTACGCCTCGGTATGCTAAACAAAGAGGGCGGCATCGTCGTCACCATCATCATCAGCAGCAGCAACATCATCATCACCACCACCATTATCCGCATCATGAGTCTGTTTCATTTTCTTGCCAATCTTGTACTTCCCACAATGGTACCAATTGAAGGAAGGCCGTTTGTTGGTCGGATTACGTGTTATTTTAGTTCCACCAGTGGCAGCTGCTGCAGACAATGCTGCTGTTGGGGCGCTGTTGCTGGTGGCGTTCTTGTCGTCACGACTGTGAGCGGGCGGCTTCGGGCTGCCCCAGGCAGGCCAGTACCACCGCTGCCGCCTTTGCTTTTGTTACTACGGCTATGGCGACTGTTGCTGCTATTATTATCGTTATTATTATTATTATACGATGTAACGCGCCATCGGCGAAGGCTGCCAAATGAATGCCACAATGCGAAGCACGACAACATGTCGCATGTTCAACAGGCCGGGGGCTAAAGGCAGGGGGTGTCGGGCGGGCGGTCGGTCGGGCGAGCGGGTGAGTGGGTAGATGGAGGGGGGTGCGGAGGAGGTAATCGGAATGATGGCGATGGCCGCCGTCACGACGAAGACGAAACGAACTACGACGGCCATGAGTGAAGATGTCACTTTCGGCCAACTACAAAGGCCGATGCGTCGCTGTGATTGTTGGTCGTTGCTCTGCTGCTGAGTCTGCGATGACGAATCATGTCTGGCTCCTCTGGAGCCGGGCCACTTCTACAACCGTTACGACGACTGTTGCGGTTGTAGCGACGAGTCTAGCGCCCTGTTTCCTAGTTCACCTCAAGCCACTAAATATATAGCCAAGAGATGCTTGCTCGCAAAGTGCGGCTCTTTAACGGCATCGGTGGGGCGTTGTGGTGGGGATGACGTGCGACTCATTTTGCGCGTTTTAAGCTTAATCCCAACAGAACGTATAATGAGTAGCTACCAAGACCTTGTTCCGCGGGTACACCCAGATGTTCCTATTAATTTAATATAGCAGGAAATACTAAGTTTTATATATTTATATATATATACTGGGTCATTCATATTGTTGTGCACGCATTTCGAGGTTTGATAGAACTCGGCAAGAAAATAAGTTTTCCCTATAGAGGGAAGACGTGGAAACGTCTTGTTTAGGAGAGAGAGTGAAGTTTATAAAAGTAGTTTTTCTGCCTTTTTTTCTTACCTAGTTGTGCGAAATCTCTGTTTGCGGGATAATCAGTCAACGCATGAAGGAACCGATTACATCGGCGTGTTCGGAAGACACTTCACTAGCTTGCGTAGCAAAAAGCTAATACCCAGATTAAGGAAAGTCATGAAAAGTCGATATTTTACGTTAACGCATTTTCATGAAAAATCGTAAAATGTTTCCGTTGCGACCAAAAATGTACGTCCGAATAACCACTCTCACGCAATAGCAAATTTAATGCCCATCATTTTCGTATCAAGGTGATGGTGCTGCGTTACGTAGTTGTCAAGTCACTAAGCTTTTCCGATAGCCATATCGAAAGCGAAGGCATGCATATTTCCATAGGGCGTATGAGAAAGTTAGGTACATATTTTGAGGTTTGGTAGAACTCAACAAGAAAATAAATTTTCCTAGTGGAAGGAGGAGGCGGAAACGTCTTGGCAAATTTTTACGGTTCTGACCGTGAAAACTTGCACGTAAAACATAACAACTATGACTGTCGAAAAAGCTTAGTGACTTGACAACTACGTAACGCAGCACCATCACCTTGATACGAAAATGATGGGCATTAAATTTGCTATTGCGTGAGAGTGGTTATTCGGACGTACATTTTTGGTCGCAATGGAAAAATTTTACGATTTTTCGTGAAAAGGCGTTAACGTAAAATATCGACTTTTCATGACTTTCCTTAATCTGGGTATTAGCTTTTTGCTACGCAAGCTAGTGAAGTGTCTTCCGTTGTGCAGAATTGTCCTCCGAACACGCCGATGTAATCGGTTCCTACATGCGTTGACTGGTTATCCCGCAAACAGAGATTTCGCACAACTATGTAGGAAAAAAAGGCAGAAAAACTACTTTATAAACTTCACTCTCTCTCCTAAACAAGACGTTTCCACGTCTTCCCTCCATAGGGAAAACTTATTTTCTTGCCGAGTTCTATCAAACCTCGAAATGCGTGCACAACAATATGAATGACCCTGTATATAATTATGCTAGATGATGGCATTCAGGGACGCCAGCCCTTCTATTATATCACCGGCTACCTCCAAAAGATAATCTCAGCCTTCTTTTCTCAGCCTTACCTTACAGTGACCATCATACATGACCACTACCCTTGTGTTTCCATAACTCTCTAGGCCGATGATTTACTCGTACGTAGTAGAGTGTTTAGGCATTTAAAATGATTTTGAGGCGAGCGCATCGGTGTAATGGGTAACGTATCGAAGAGGCCGTAAAGTTCAAATCTGGTGGGCCTTGAGGAGAAGTAATAGGCTTAGGTAGAATTTGTCTTCGAATTCACTTATCTGGTTGTTAAGCTAACGCCACTGTTGTGTAGCAGTCATTTTCTTCAACAGAAGCGTCTGCAAAAAAATAGGACGAACATTGATATGTGCAGTTAAACTTTTGACCAAATCTTGTTGTAAATGTTAGGAATTCTAGTATCGATTTCATGGCCCGCTGCGTCGTTTATCAACGCGGAGCTCAGCGAAGGCTCGCCATCTACGTGCCATCAAGTATTTCACTGACATCAACAAAAAAGTATTATTGTGGCCGTTAGTATGGTCATTTTATTTCACGTTGGTGAGGGGCCTAAATGACTGACACCGTCTTCACTGGTTACGAAACGGTATCTGTGTCTGGTCTCTTGCCTATGTTTTGGATTGCGGTTACAGAGCCAGCTAGAAATGCTCTAATCAGACAACGGAACACAGTCGACAGTAATACTTTCCCTGCGATGGCCGAATCACCCTAGCAATAGGCATCCACGATACCCCTCAGTAGATTTCTCACATAAAACTTCAGAGTATAATTATGTAAACGGTATAAATATGTAGGTTTGTTTCGAACGTTGGCTCATAACTTTAAGAGTGATGCATTACTTCTGTAGGTTTTAATTTAAATCCAGAAGGGAATTATTTGATCATAGTCATACTTTTTACGTTTGATAGTTTGATATTAGAAGTAGTGCTACCCCCCGATTCTTGCGACATTGGTCTTGGTCGCATTTAACTACTTCTATGAGGTGTTTCATGTTTGTTGCAAGCGTACGGTGGATTTTTCAGTATTGTGTGTCGTATACAAACGATGCTGTCACTCGTAGTATTGTGTGTCGTGAAAATTTTCAACTCCAATCCTACAGGAATAAAGTTCTATCAAAGAACGAACAGCATCCACCATATCCGATTTAGTATTATTGCCGGATGCAGTGAACGGAACCCATTGTAAGTGCATGTGGATGCGGATAATGGCTTGCCTTTACCTTTTGGCTTTTAGCGCACTCATTCAGAGCACTTAAACTGCACATTTTGCATTTTGTTTTTAATTTATGTAAGTGGTAAAGGTAAAGATCTACACATATTACAAATTGTTGCAGCTTTCAACGATCACGCATGTGTGCTACATTTGCCAAGCATCTTATTAATGACTACGTGTAGCGCTAACGATTCATTGAAGCTGTTTCGCGTATGGTTGTACACATGATGGTTCCAGACGCAATACTTTACCATGGTGCTTAAGTTTGTTTGTTTTCAGTGTAATCCATACGAAGTAAGATGCGATCAGCCTGCAGGTTCAATGACGTGCATTACGTATATTGTGTTTGCAGCATATATATATATATATATATATATATATATATATATATCCGCATTACGTTTGCCGATTGGCCATTACCCTAGGTAACTTGATTTGACCCGCGAAAGATCATTGCGGCGATTGCTGACTTGGAAAATACGAGCAACACATTTCGACATTAATTTCATACATATATGTTTATGAAACGGATTACGAAAACAATATTGGTGAAATAATGGAGCTAATCCCAAAAACCTTGGAAACAGTGTTAAGGATAAGCGCTTCTACGTTCACCCCTGCTGCTGTTGTATTAAATAAACAATGATACTATATATATATATATAATTGATTATATGGACGGTACAGTGCATTGATATTTTTTTCTCTTCTGCGAGAGGTCAAGGGTTAGTCGTAATGTATGATCTTATTTGGAAGATGCAATACTCTATATGTTTCATTGCTGCAGTGCAATTTTTTCGCCGAGTTAGATATATATATATATATAGTTTCAGGTGTGTGTATATATATGTATATATATATATATATATATATATATAGTTTCAGGTGTGTGTATATATATATATGTATATATATATATAAAAGAGTGCGTGACTAATGAACTACGGAAGTAGCAATACGCTCGTCACCGTTCACGCTATTGAATTTGTATAAGCTATAGTGAACACAGCCGGCAGTTACACTAAAGGTGAGCCCAACAGTTTCGTGGTAGAATGGCGGAGTCAGTATGGCACATAGGTGGTCGGATTCAATGTGTTTGCGCTGATCGCGGCGTACTCAAAGCTGGCTGATGTTTCCGCTGGTTATAGTTCAAATACTTTTTGGGCTAAAATTCAGCCAAGATTTAACGTCCACGGGACGCTTTTTGCAATGCTTCACGGAGACGGACCCCCACAATTACAAATGTGCAACGGTGGAGCTCGAACCCGCGCACCTATGTGTCTACTCAGGTCGCGAAGCGCAGACGGAATGCACCCCCACTCCACCGGGCTCGACGCTGGTTTTAGTTAACGCCGCTTACGCTAACTAACTCAACTGGGAATGTGATATGCTGCTTCATCTACCCTATTGGTGACGACAGTGAAAACGGAGTAGCGGAGGACAATGAGAAGGATACAGAAGAGAAGCTAATCTCGAGTCTTGAAGGCGTCTAGTGAGTGAGATTGCGGAAAGACAACGACATGGTCTTGAGAAGCGCGTAGCGCCGTAGCTTCTGCCGCGGATGGCACACGGCGGCGTTGCATGTTTGCATAAGTCAATAAATTCGCTGCAGTTAGCACACGTTGCAACCTCCCATTTCTTGGCCGCTTGGTCCAGACAGCGCTCGTGATCCCCACGGCAGGGTGGATGACAGCAAATAGTAAAAAAAAAGAAGAGTGAGAAAAAAGGTAATAGACGGCACGTGGTGAAGAGAGAGAGGGGGGGGGGGTTATCGGCCTATGCAACTGACGGGCGTGTCCTGATCAGCGTTGGGCATTGGAACGAGGAAGCGACACTCATATGCTGGCAGGCGGGCAGATAGATAGAGGTGCGCCGACATCATCGTCATCAGCATTACGGGCACCATCACCGCTAACGCCACCCCCACCACCATGACCAACCACCATGGTCCAAGCAAGCGATAAGAGACAAAACGACCGACCGACCGACCGTGCAACGAATCAACGAATGAACGAACGCCGTAAGAAAGCAGGAAGGTCACCACCATTGAAAGGTCGCGACACCAATCGCGGCGACGGCCAACATCGTGGCGCCGACGAAACGAACACGGCGACAACGACGACGACGATTCGTTGTCGTCCACCAGTTCCTTGTTAGCCAGCCTGGAGCCGGACGGACGAGAGATCTTCCAGCCACCACGACAGCTGTTGCTGCTGGACGAACAGGATCGACGGGAGCGACGGGAACAACGACCGAATCGTGCTTGCGCATATGATCGCCTGCCTATGCTGTTCCCCCTGCAGCGGCGTTGCTTATGATGGCGACGACGACCATGAAGATGTATGTGGCGGCTACTGTTTCTGCTGCAGCAGCATCAGCGTCATCCTTTTCGTGGATACTTCGTGGTTCGTACAACGCTACGAACAACGCTACCAGGCGGCTGGCTCTGGGGCTGCCTGTGGTGTGTCTGCCGCATCAGGTCGACACAGCGACACTGGCTCTGGGCGAGAGGGTGAGAGCGAGAGTGAGAGAGAGAGAGAAAGGAAGAAAAGGGCAAATGGAAAGACAGCAAATGCAGGTGCCCGTCCCCCATTCAGGAGCAGCCAGTTCAGGAATCCGTGGCCGCGGTCAGCTACAACTGCAACACGATGGCCCGCGGATGGGCTTCTTATCGTTATTGTTGTTGTTGTTATCGACGTTGTTGTTGGTGCTACGAACTGCTGCTGCTGTTGTTGTTTTTGTCGTTGTTGTTGTTGTTGCAGCTGCTGGTGTTGCTGTTGTTGTTGTTGCTGCTGCTGCTGCTGGTGTTGATGATACTCATGCCGCTGCCGCGATCGAGACGCATGTTATATCTTTAACAGCCGCCATCAATGTGACTAGACAACGACGACGAAATATTGTTAAGCGGTAGAATTGGCCGGGACGACGGGAAGACAGTAGTGGACGTCTGTTTGACCGATGGTCGAATGAAATGATGGTGGCAGGCGGCGGCGACGACGACGACGACTTTCAAGGCGGCAGTGGCTGTTCGCACAACCAGCGTGTCTACTGCTCGACCGTCGCCTTTGCCGTCAATGTAGATTTTTCGGTTGTTGCTTGATGATGATGACGACGGCCGCCACTACATCGTCGACTAACGCCGACTAAAAGAAAAAGAGGAACTACAACAACAGCTCCAGCTGCAGCACCACGACCAGCGACAGCTACCGCTGATAATAATAGTATAAATAATATCAGCAACTACCGCTGCGCCTGCTTCTACTTACGCACTTGTTTATTTCAGTTGATTCAACCGCCGCAAGGCTGACAAGAGCTTCAGTATACAAGTGATATACAACAACAAACAGTGACATACAACAACAACAACAACAATAAACAGCAACAACAACAACGAACAATAAACAGCAACAACAACAATGAACAACACAACAGTTGTTGTCGTCACTTGCTGTACCTCTGTGACTACTGGTAGGCACGGAGACGACGAGTGAGGTGAGGAGCTACAATGAACGCGATGTTTACATAACGGGTTCTGCATATTTATACAGGCAGCTGTAACGACCAAAACACAACGAGAACCAACACGTCAACCATCACAGCAAGCAGAGGCGGAGGCGGAGGCGCGGGATAAGGTCGGCCGGGGGAGGAAGGGGGGGGGGAGGAGTGGTTACTTTGACCAACATGTTGCGTACAGAGTCGAGACAGAGAGTTTCCTTCGATTGTGACGTAATCATGACGACGCCGGCGTTTACGGCGCGTCTCGGTGTTGTCATCGTGGTGACAAACTGCTAAAAAGTCATCAGCCGACGACGACGACGACGAAAACACCAACCATGACCGACGATGGTGGCCCTCGCACCGCAACGACAAATACGTCTTCTATAGTAGGGGATACGAGGGGGACGGGGGGGAGGGCAGTGTTTGCTGTGTACCGCATACACTGCAGAACACGCCGCCTCTCCCAAACGCTTAGGGCTATTTGTGGCAGCTAACGCCTTGCTGACAGACAGACAGACAGACAGATATACAGACGGACTGCCTCACTCACTCTGGGGCTGACTGGCTGGCAGGCAGGCAACTCTATGGCTGGGGCATATCTGCTCGGCCCTGCCGGCCCGCTGGAGCAGCATACAAGCAGCTCGATAAACAATCACAGTCAATCTACAGATAACAACAGTCAACATCGACGGCGAATCGACGCCCCTGACACAAACGCATTTTGTGCGGAGGACGATGCTAATGCTGTGTTGCTGGGCCAACAACGAAACGGCATCCATTGTACGCCCGGCGATGGATCGATGGATGGATGAAAGGATGAATGATTGATTGCATGGATGGATGGAGGATGCTAGTCATATGCATTAGCGATTGTTCAGTTTAGCACCTGCAGCTCTAGCAGTTGGTTGTACCAGTGAAATGGCTAGTCAGATAATCACACACTGTGCGTCGTAGACTTATAGCTGTAGTTGCCGTCGTTGTGTCATGTGAGCGTCTAGTGACATAGTCGCAACAATCGTCGTGCTGGTAGATGGTAGTAGTATGGTAGATGCAGTCGTAGTCGGGGGGCAGATGGAAGCAGGCATACAACAGGTATGTAGGGGTCGGAAGGTTGAAATGCTACAAGCCAAAGTTGAAATTGCCGTACAGATCCGGATGACGACCGGGTGGGGGGGAGCACAGGTGTTGGTGGTGATAGTGGTGGTGGCTGCAGCACCCCCACCACCACCACCACCACCACTAAATATGAGCAAAATCAAATGTATCGACGTAGCGTGTCGACATTCGTGCGGGTTTGCCTAGCAAATGGCTCGTACGTCCGCTGTCTGGATATTATGTCATGATGTGCCTCTACGTTCAGCCACGATGTCCACCATCACAATTACTTCGATGCCTGGTAGACACAGTACAGAAGTATGTAAATATTGACTGGCCTGGCTGGCCTGGCCCAACGTTCGGCAGCACTTGTACGACCCATGGCCATCTTGCCCGATCTTGGCCTTACGCGCGCATAATGCTAGGCGCATGCCAGAGCGCCGCTTCAATCCCACGGCCGCCGCCAGATGCCGATGTCGATGTCGATGCCAATTCCATCGTCCGAACAGGCCCGGACGTTGCGGACGAGCACATTAACTATCATCGGTTGCCGCTGCTGCTGCTGCTGTTGCTGCGGTTGTTTTCCCCTTCCAGCTCAAGAACCCAGGCTCGCGGCCATACGGTCTAATTGGCGTTAGTTAATATGGCACTCTCGCAGCCCGCTCTTTAATAACAACGGCACAGACAGCATCAAAAGCATTAGCAGCACCAATAACACAATATGTATGTCCAACAACACCATTTCATTATATATATATATATATATATATATATATATATATATATATATATATATATATATATATATATATATATATATATATATATATATAATATTGCAACGCTACCGTAGCACATACATAGGAAGCTTCGGCAAGAGGATAACTGCATAAAACGAAACCTGTCTAGTCTAAACGCAGTCAGGGTCAGGACCATCAACTATATCAATATTGAGTACGACATCAACAAAAGCGGAAGAGAATTGCTAAGTTATGCTGGCCAACACTTTAAAAGTTTACACAAAAGAGATGATAATGATAGTTCATATACATGCATGCCCGGCAAGATAGTCACGCATGTATACGTGTTGAAAGTCAATAATACCAAGTCTATAATTCAAGCGGATTTCGTTTAGTACCAATGCTTATTTTTGCAGGAAATACCACCAGTTGGCAGCGCATTTTCGAAAATCCTGTGAAAGGCAATCGATAAGAAGACCCAGCAGATAAACAAAACGGCTTCGAGAAGAAGCGAAAAAGGTTGAGTGGCCAGCCGGCAAACCATTTTCTTCCGCGGTTTTTGCCGGATAGATTTGCAATTTCCAAAGAACTGAAGCGTAGTCGAAGATAGGAACATAAGCGCAACTACTTGTAGACGGTCGGATAATTTTCGTGGAGCTTTTAAGCTGTAGAAAATGAAAGCGATTACCAGGAACAAATGCGGCCTAGTTTAGACAATGAAGTTCTATCCAAATGAACATATTTTCAATGAGGATTAGTTGACTAGCTGGCCGGTGGTAGGTCAACGAATTTCGATGGGAATTGGCTTGGTTGGTTAACTGGTAGATGAATATGTCGGTCAAACTGTTGGAAGAGGCAATCTGATTAGGTTTGTAAATTTTTGAAACTTTGCAAGCATGTGCAGCCCGTTAAGAGGCAATATCTGCTTAGTGAAGTATTCAAAAGTCTAATTTAATGCGATGAACTGAAGTACGCCGTCTGCTTCTTGCCGTAATGCTTTATACACAGTACTGCAACAGTGTATGTAGTGTATCTGTATGGCAATTGCTGCCAGTGGGGCAGACCATATGGTACAAAAAACCCGCGTCGCGTGTGCATACTTGCGGGCGGAGTAAGATGTGTTTAAAGCGAATGCCAGTTTCTATTTAGTTGGCTCTATATAGAATACACCGTTGTAGGCGGGGGAAGAAGTTAACCGGTGGCGAAAGCAAAGATGAAAGACAAAAGACCCCTGTAGGGTCACTCTGTCGGTTGCCCGGTAAAAATTGCTAAAAAGAGGCCACGTGGCGTAAGTTTGTATCGACGTTTTTTTTTTGCCAGGCCATCGCCTATTAAAGGAGTCGTTTCATAGCAGCTGAGACTACATAAACATCTTTTTATTGTGATCTTACCTGATAGCCATGCTGATTGGGAGGAAGAGAGCCGAACAAGACTCCGCTAGTGGGGCGCACGAACAGTATCACCAAATCCACAGATGCAGAGTGAGATGTGTAAGAAACTAATACTTTATCGCTGTAACGAATACACACCGCGTCACAGAGGTACTTTGGCACACTCACTTCACATGGAACCTCGCATTGCGACAACTAGCAATCAACACGGAGCTGGTAGGTAGGTAGGTAGCCAGTTAGGTTAGACAGGTAGCCGCCGTACTAATTCGTATTGCAAGTAGTACCGAACGCGGAGCGTTGAGCGTGCAACTCCGCCGAACTGTCTTCAGACGAAAGTGAGGAGCAGTTTCGCCGATTGATGGGTGAACAGGTGTGCGGGTGGAGGGCTGGCTGGCTGGCTGACTGGATGCGTGCGTGCGTGGAAGCGCGCGTGTCTGTTGAGCTTACTAACGGTAACCGTAACGGTCGTGGTGGTGGTGGTGGTGGTGGCGGTGGCGGCGGCCGCAGCAGCAGCATGAACTCGTGACGACCAAAGCCGGTGCCCTCCTCCTTTGACGGCAACGCTGATAGCGCGACGACAACGTCCGTCGGACGAGTGACAGCTCCTG
Organism: Dermanyssus gallinae; assembly: GCA_003439945.1. Classification (NCBI taxonomy): domain Eukaryota; kingdom Metazoa; phylum Arthropoda; class Arachnida; order Mesostigmata; family Dermanyssidae; genus Dermanyssus; species Dermanyssus gallinae. Next base: position 173,750 of record QVRM01003937.1, read on the forward strand.
AAGCTAACGGTCCTACGGTCCGTCCTAACGGTCGTCGCTTTCGTCGTCGTCGTCGTCGTCGCAGTCGTAGTATTCGTGGCGCACGGTTTGCTCTGCACGTCGCTGCTGCGGACCAGATGCCGCAATGCCGCCGCAATGCAACGACGAACGAACCAACGACAAAGTGCGGGAGGAGTCGTTTTCTTCTTCGTCGTCGTCGTCGTTGTCGTTGTTTTCCGTGCTGGCAGCGGCACCAGCAGCCGCAGGAGCAGCGCTAGCGGTTCTTCTTGCAGAAGCAAGAAGAATCGCCTTGCCGCCGCCGCCGCCACGGCCGCTGCCGCTGCCACTATAGCTAACGGTTGCTGCAGCTGCTGGTGCTGTAGCAGCAGACGCAGACGCAAGAGGCTCGACGGAGGCAACCAGTTGGAAGGCTGGACGGACGGACGGACGGAGGGAGGGAGAGACGTACGAACGAACGGTCAAACGAACGAGCAAGTGATTGTGTCGGCGGGAAGGGCAACAACAACAACAACAACAACAACAAGAGACATCGTTTTCTTCGTTGTTGACGCTGTGACTGGCGTTACTAGAAATATCGCTGTTGTTGTTGTTTTTTGCTATGCCTGCTTATTTTGTTGTTGTTGTTGTTTCTATTCTTTTTGGTATTGCTGCTACTGCTGCTGCTGCTGCTGCTGCTGCTGCTGTTGTTGTTGTTGTTGTTGTTGTTGTTGTTGTTGTTGCTGCCATCGCTATCGCTATCGCTACTTCTACCACTACTGTTGTATCGTTGCCACTATAGAACAACAAAACATAACGATCCATCTTAGCTATTGTAGTGATCTGCCAGGCTGATATTGACCATGCGCAGAATATGACGCGTAGCTTCAGCGAATGATGGCCACAAAGATGGGGAACTCGACACAAAAATCATCGAAACAAATGATCAAACAAGCTACAACAGCAGCAGCAGCAGCAACAACACAATCATCGTCATCAAATCAATATAAACGGCGGCATTTCGAAAAACAACAGCAACAACAACAATTATTACAATGAAAATAACGGCAACAACAACAGCCAAACTACCACGACGACCAACAACAACAACACGAACAATAACAAAAAAATACAACAGCAGGAGCATCATCAACAACAACAACTAGTGTCACGAACCTGCAAATTGGTCACGTGGGAGAATTTTCTGTGCTACCTAATCCCGGGAAAGGTCGACGGTCGAATGACGTATTCATCGTCCCGAACGACGATCGTCTCGGTGCCGGCAATCGGTAAAGCCCAGAAGTAATGTAGCGTCCGCAGACCCGTTATCGATCGCGGTATCGACTGCTGCATCATTTCTTTTTATCTGCCAAGGTGTAGGCGGTCATAACGTTCAAATGCGCAAGGTGTTCGCTTTTGTTTAAAACGGGAGAACAACTGGCTATTTATAACCAAGGCTGTTCAACTGTGTTTCACAGAGGTGTCTAAAGCACTTGTCCCTTGTGCGTATTCTGTGAAGGTCAGAGGAACCCAACTTAATCCTGATGAAGGAACATTTGTAAGTATGATAACGGGACTTCGTAAAACTGTCGACATCACATTCGGAGCTTTCAAGACGCGTCTCCAGTGATAAAGCGGTGTGAAGCGGAAGTGACAACTTGCATATTCGAGATCATCGAGTGCTGTGTATGCTCCACACTAAACGAAAAGGTTAGCATGTATAAAAGGTACGGATCACGGGGAGCGTGGAAGAACAAGAAGGCACGATTGACAGAAGGCAGCTTGTTGTCAACGGTATAAGTCATAACAAAAACAGCATCATTGACTTACTGTTTTACAACCTTGTCGATGCCGAAGTTAAAAGCTTCAATGTTTTCGAGGTGGCTGCAAGGTTAATAGCCGCAGGTAGGATGTAATGTAGCTGCTTGCTGTGAATTGCTAGAGAGAACCATTAAAAGTGCAGTCAGGTGGAAGCGACCTGAGTAGAGGAGATCAAAACAGTGATTTTCTCAGGTTTACTATCTCGCCCGCTGTGGAATGATCTCTTGCGTCAAATGAAGGTAAAGGCACTACCGCAGCTGCCAGCCAGACGCAGACTTGACTACTTCAACAGTAGAAAAGCTTACATAAAGCAATGCTATGAGCACAAACTGAACTGTGAATACGCTAGACGAAACGGATAATTGGGCGCTCGCTTACATTGGAACAAGATACTATAAATCTGCCCTTTGAGGTAGATGAAATATGTTACGTCCGACAAAGTGTAGTTTTAGCGGACCTCACCGCTATGCCAGGCTATGCAAGAAGCCTGGCGTAGCGCTGGGATGCCTCTGCTATTTAAGGGCAGCATGGCGATGACAGACAACCCAAATTTATACTGCGGTATAGAGTCTGAAAGAACGCTGAAGAATATCTTCTGCAAATTAGTTATTAAATAAATCGAGTACGTTGTCGACTAAATCCTTCCGCCAGAGCAATTTGGCTTCAGTCAGAGATGCAACAAGCTGTGGTGGCAAACCCGGAGGCAATTTGTAAACGGCTTTTGTAGACTGCGTCAAAGTCGTGATGTATGCATAGGGTCGCTCATTACGACCCTGTGGCAGAAGCGTTCCTTCTCTGGAGAAGGCTGGAAATATGTGCCATGAAAACCAGGGCTGTGAAGTTCAGAGGACGACGTCGATTGGCTGCCAAAGACGTCATATGTTGCAGCGGTCAACCCCCAACTGAGTCTGACAACGTTCTTGGGTATCTAAGGCTTCGGCTCCATTAAACTGGGGCAGTCTTTACTGCGCCGATTATCAAAACAGTGCGCACCGCTCTAGTCTCTCTTTATGGAGAGGTAGGCGGCGTCTGGCGACTGTCCATCCCGGCGGCAGTAGCATTCTTTGGCCTTAAGGTTGTTTCAAGGCTGACGTACGGTCTTGGCAGGGTATGAGGATATCTCACTCGCGCAAACTTTAGTTTCCTTGAGAGGTGTTTTACAATTTCAATAAAGCGAGTACTTTGCTAGCCAATGCGGGTATGAAGCCGCTTTGTGTACCTCCTCAAATATCCCTATACTCAAAATAAAAAATAAAATTGTACAAGTTTGACGGGAGGTTGAAGACCCAGATATTTGCAGTGCCTCTTACCTCTGCTCTGGTCTTGCATGTGACAATTGCCATGTCTATACGACATGCATGGTTCATGGCATTACCAAACTGTCTGATCTGTTCAAACACAAACTTCTACGAGGAGTACACCAAGTGCGTCTTTCAACTGTGTTCCGAAGCGTGTCTGGAACGCCTATCTGGCTCTTACGAAGAGATAGCTGCATTCTCAAATGACAGGCCAGGAGCAGCTAACAACTGCAAACTTTTTTATGTTTATATGCATACTCAATATAAGCGAAATAAACGCGATGGTACTGCTGCTTCGCCCCGAGGGGCGCAGCCGTCCCCGAGTGGATAGATTGCTCGGAAGAGGCGACACCTTCGCCAATGCAGATGCCACCGGGAGTTTATGATTATTATTAGTTCCGTTCATATTTATGTTGGTACCAAAAATGTATTTTTTTTACAATTTATATACAACTACAAACACTACCAAAATATGGATAAGTACACATCTGGTTTGCACTATTTTTTCCCACCAAACTCAGTAATAAACTCCCATATTACCCTATAGGCTGCTAAGTAAGAGTAAATCTCGTTCATCTTAATATTCTGGAAAATTCGTTTACTTTCTTTAGCTACCCTCTAAGTGTGTGCATAGCACAATCATCGCTGATACGGTTGTATATCTATTAGGAAATCTTCCTGGAACTAACAGAAATACAAACGCATTTGCATAGATTTATTTTTGACATTTCGTTACGCATGCATTTCCAACGCCGAAGACAGCGGTATGTCACAATTACCACAATTATGTGTAAAACAGACTGACTTCATAACGCGGACCGAAGAAAACGCGGAAGACGATGCGAGTGTGATGTTGTCTAACATCGTTACCAGTCACGATCGCGGCTCTCGTTCGCACCTGCTCCTCAATGTTACTCGCCTGGCTCATCAACTGCTTCTGGGTCGCCTTAACCACATGCAAGTCTAAAGCCGATGGAGATGTGCCTTTACGAGCTTGACCCTTAATACGTATTTTCGTAGTAGTGGCAAGCTTATTATAGTTGATAAAACTTGTGTAAGCATCCGGTGGTACAATCTCCGACACCAGACAGGCAGAGACGACAATTTGCGAAGTCATACGAATCTCCATATCATTCCCCATAAAGATGCAACTGAGACAATTGCATAAACTGAGAGTTTACGATACTCTAGATGACACTTTCCAAGGTTTCGTCAAACGAATGAAGCAGGTCTGGTTTGGCATTGGCTCGCAAGCAACGAAAAAGCTACATCAGCCGGGGTTAGAACTTTTTTAGTTACAGATATGCCGAGTCGCTAAAAATGGACGACCCTAAAAGTTCGAATTTATAAGCAGGAATTAGCCTGACAGCTGGCAGAACATGGCACACCACTTAAAACGCTGAGCACAACATACATTATTTACATGGCGAGTCGGGAACCAATTATATGTGTACTGCGCGTCGCGTTCGGTGACGTGGTGCATTGGCGCGCGCCTTGTGACTGGAGGTGACACAATGGTGAACAAGCGCTGTTACACATTTGTATTTATGGGGTCCGTCTTACGAAGCAGTGCGAAGACGATTCTGTGGACGTTGAATGTCGGCTAAGAGTCACCCTAAAAAAAGTTTTAGGTGTATGGAGCAAACAAAAGGGTAATTAAAACACGTCATTGATATTTTCCCGTTTTCTTCTCTAATGTATATCGGCCGTGCAAAATGATTATCTGTATGTTAATGGTTATAAAATCTTCAAACGAAAACGAAGTGTAAGGAGGCGCTAGAGTAGCTCCGAATCACACTTTTTGTGAAATTTACTTGGTTTGCAAAACTCTGCACAAAGAAATAATCAATCATTCAATCAAGCGTTTATTTCACCATAAATTGGTAGATTAGGAACAATACAACGATTTAGGACAGTACATATCAGTATTATGAAAGAAATAAAAGCACGGCCAAATCCGATGGCAGCCTGTAAGCTGTTTTTTTTTATTGACCTTAAGAAAGTGTACAACAGATTTCATCTGCAGCTGGCTCTGTCTGCCCTAAGTTGTTATGCTGGCGAGGTAAGCTACACAATCAATGTTTCCAAAGCAGAAGCCATAAAGAGGCCAAAGAGGTGACAGACTTCCGGTACATATCAGCTACGTATAGCATCACTGAGAGTTCCTAAGCGCGCGAGGGAATTTACTGGCCGGCCAGCAGTAGACTGATTTAAAGCAGATCGGCGTTCTTCACCGAAGAACTACAAATGACACATGCTCTCTTAGTGGCGGAGGGATTGCATCTGAGATTGTACAGCGCATGATGTGTATTTAGTGCTAAAATTTAACATGCAGATATTACCCGGGAGAAGGACAGCTATACTTTGAATTTAGTTTTTGATCTGTGTGATTTTGCACAACTTTACGCGACTGCGTGTGTGAATAAATATTTGATTGATTGGTAGTTATGGCCACATCACAGCATTTTTAGCAGCGACGGAGTTAGCAGATTGCGGCTCCATACTTTCTGGAAAGTAGTGATTTTTGTTTGGTGGTTGCCCACACATCGGGGCTACAAAGAGCGTCATGATAACCCGAATTAGCGGTCAACAGGAAAATACACAATCGACATTGAATGCACGTTGTGAAGCCGATATGCTTAATCAATATTCAGTTAGTTCATTATTACCTTTAACTTTTAATTGTGTTGCCTGAACGTGTGAACTAAATCAACTGTGGACTTATGCTGTTTCACTCTATAACACCTATTAAAGACGCAGGGTTCCGTCTACAAATAGCTGGCAACAGCATATGTCTTTGAAATTTGGGTTGATGAAATTGCGTCACGCAACCTCACTTGTAACGCGTTGCTCGAGATCGCTACAGACCATGCACACACAAGGGTATCTGATTTCCTGAAACGTTATTCGCTCAACGTTTGTACGGGCTCTCATAGGCTATTCTAACGCGAGCATAACTCGGTAACGAAATAGTTTATAAGCACACACAAGCATACTTTGCAGAAATAAAAGGGGTGCTAAAATGAAAAAGAACGAAACGTCATGAGAATCATATCGGTTGAAATTTCAATATGCTGCCATAGGATAATGCAGTGAGACATAGAGGGACGCGAATGGAGTGTCCGACATGGCTGTGCGAATGCGTGGGCACCTGCACACGACGGATGAGAGACGTAGGTAGTTGCGTGCCCCGTTCAATTAACGCGCCATGTACTAACTTCTAGCGTTCCCATTGCGAAATTCGACGATTGAGGAGCAGCGAGGTAATATTATCAGATGCATGACTGCCAAAGGTGTTCGAAGGAGGCGAAACTAACCGGTGTTAACTGTCGAATGCTAGCCGTATACGACGGAGACTGTGTGTTCGACAAATCAGTGAGAAAGCGGAGTCCCCGTTTGCGTAAAGGCCGCGAGAAGTTATGTGATGACCCAAGACCAGGCCAGGCAAACATGACTGAACTCATCGACAAGGTTAACAAGATAGTAAAAAGTGTAGCCTGTCACAATGCGCATGTTGGCAGTTATGAGGGGGCAGCGTTGGAACAGTGTGTGCACCCGTGCACAACGAGTTGAGCTACCGGAAGGTTTTGGCACAGTGGGTTCCGAAAAAGCTCAGCAAACTGCACAAGGGAGTGCGCAAAAGGGCTAGCACTGCAACGTATGTTACGGTATCATATAGGCTTCGCGTTTTTTGCAGCAAATTGTCACCAGTGACGACAGTTGCTGCCATGACTTCGAGCCAGAGACGAAACAGGAGAGCATGCAACTAAAGCATGCTTCCCGCTAAAAAATCAAGAATTTAAGTTGTGCTCTCAGCAGGCAGTGTGATGCTTAATGACTTTTTCTACGACTTAGAAAATGGAGCATCCGCCCTACAATTCGGACATTTCGACGTGACATTTCCACCAGATTGGTTCGTTAAAGAAATATCTAAAAGGAAGGCGCTTCAATTCGGATGACAAACTGAAAGACACAGTGTAGGACTGGCCCTTGTTTCAGCAGCAGGAATTCTTGAAACAGAGAATCCTTCAGCTTGTGAAACAGTAGGATATTTTGTGCTCAGACCTCGGGTGATTACTTTTGCATAAAAACTTCAGTTAAACCCACAGCCTAGTTTTGTACCTTTCCGTTTAACCCACTTATATATATATATATATATATATATATATATATATATATATATATATATATATATATATATATATATACATATATATACCGATTCTATAATCGGCGCGACGTGATGAAAAGATAATTAGTATTTGCTGACACGTTCAAACCTCACAACTATAGACTGATAACGTAAATAAACATTTTATATATATATAAATGTATTGTGTGAGGTACTATTCCCGATGCAACTGGCAAGTCCCGTGTATTTGCACAGCTAATTGGTTTAGTAATTAGTCTAACACGTTATCGTGGCCATGAAAATTAAGCGCTTAGATAAACAACAAACCCGCGCTGAAAACCCCGGAGGGAGTAACCCGTTTAAAGGGACCAAAGACAATCCCGCCGAAAATCAGGTAGGTACTCCTTGTCCCATAGGCGTTGACAGGCAAGCAGCAGATTCAGGCACCTGGTGAGCACGACTAATACAAGGGCGGTCTGGCGAGGCAAACTGCGGACCGCCTGCAGGTAAGCAGAGCTAGGAACGATGCCCTCGGAGCGGCACGATCCTTATTGGCTAGTTTCGCCCGCAACGCTATACCTTGTCAGCTTGTGCCACATCTGCGCCCTACTAGACGTTAAAAGGGGATGGTTGCCGTCAGGCTGGTTGAACGTCGGGGTCACCCCCACCATACAAGTTATCACTACCACTACCAGCTGGGCTCCACCAGGCAAAGAGAATACGGCACAGCAGTTAACCTGTGACCTGGCCTTTCCTCCTACCGAGTACAAGGCCCCGGACCGCCGCAAAGCTTGACTGCCGGGGCGCTTGCAACACGCTATAAGAGGAGCACCTGCTGGGATTGGCAAGGTGAGCAGTAAACTCTAAATATTCCACTCTGTGCATCTGGCACATGAGGAAGTTTGCATCTCTACCTTAACGGGTACATAATTATTAGCACGAGGTAAACAAATCCACTGAATTACCTAAAAATAATGAATGCTCTTGGCGACAAGCTGATTCGGCTGATGGCCGGAAAAGAACGTAATGGCAATAAGTTTGGAAGGATGTTCACTGGGGTAGATTTTATTCCCTTTTTCTGTTCGGATGCAAAAAATGTTCTAATTATTTCGGGTTTTGCTATGGAGAAGACAAGCATTATCTGGTCTATACACGGATAAACGATGACACTGACGGCAAAAACAACGCAGAAGTTTTTCCAAGTCGTTGTGATATGACGGCATATCAGTGAACTAAATCGAACACCCTACACGCGCTCCTAATAGCCTATAAAAAAGTCAGCAAGATTATTCAAAATTTGCTCTCGGAAAGAACGAAGCATCGCAGAGCGCATGGTATAACGCTAGGTGAGCGTCGATTTACTTTATTTGAGGTAGCAAAATGTTACAAAATCATGTCTGTCATAATGAGATTACCATGTATCGTGTATGCTATAGTCAAGTGAAGGGATATTACTTGATTAATTCTGAAAACAGAGAATAATAGACGGACCGAGTAAATTGACTTGACAGTGTCATGTGCAGTTATAGTCTGAGGAAAAACACTAGCACCAGGAAAAGCTATGTAAAAGTAAGGAGGGCATCATATACATCTATATCATATCATATCATCTATATTGAGTGGACCCCTAAAAAGGGTATTACAATAGAAGCAAAGTCGTTTCGAATCTGTGAGCGACGTGCTATCCTCCAGGCAAATGAGTTGTTCACAACGTCCACACGAGCAACCTCGTGAGGGTGGATGGAGACGCCGCTCCGGAGATCATTTGGTTTTAGAACAAAATACCTAGTAATAAGATTTTGAAGCGTTAGCTGTTTACCCATGCAGTAATCGGCGTGGGATTGATATTCGCTAACGCTAGGTAATGTGATACGCTCGCGACATTACCCCAAGGTCTTTATAGAGTAAGACTTTAGAAATGGGTTGGCCATTTAGCATATACTGCATAGTATCTGGCATTATCGTGAGAACGGCAGACTTGGAAGTAGATATTTGCATGCAGTTTTCCTCTGCCTATCGTCTGCATACAGCTTATACGTTGGACGGGTGACACTGGTTTGTATGTGTAGCGAAATTCAAAATGTTTTACCTGGTATGATGTCGGCATGCATCCGGTGCGTTACATGTCTTTAAAGTAGCGATCTCTTTACTTTATTTCGTGATAAAACAGCTAGAGCTAAGCTACTAAAATGCATAATATTTTAAGAAATGTTAGAAATTAATGTACTACTTCAGAGTGCCAATGAATGTCTACGAAAAATTGTCATGCCTCTGAATCTCTTTTACCTATTAGAAGTTGTTGTGACTCGTATTGGAAAAAACTCAGAGTGTCGCTCAGTCCCGTATGGCCATCTAACAATGAAATATGCATGTTCAGACGCCCTTGACGGTCTCCTGTACTCTACCATAGTCGCTGTCGCGTGTACACAAATACACCTCGATCATTTTACCGCAATCTCTAGTCATTATAGTGGTAGCTATGTTCTAAAAATAGATCCTCCTCTCAACTTATTTGACGTGCTATTCCGGTCGCTCCCAATTTGTCTGCCCGCTGCAAATAACAGGCACACATCCACTGGTGACCGGTTCTAGGCAGGTGGGATTTGCTTCTACCGATTAATTAAGACGCGCATTTATGGGTTTCTTCGTATATATATAAATATATATATATATATATATATATATATATATATATATATATATATGTGAACAGAGAGAGAAGCTATAAATACAGCACATATATTTTTGTAGCAGTTTCCCGTTCGTGATTAATCGCCACGGACTATTTTGAATTAGAGCAAGCTTTCTCTGCGCGAGATTGCTGTATATGTTTGCTTTGGGATAAACGTAGTTCGTTAAATAGTTAACCAACATTTCTACGCGGTGGCGTCACAATAAACTCTGTAGTATATGACAAGGAGATACCACTCTGTACACTATCACTGACAAATGCCAGGTAAAAGCGACGTTTAGATGACTTATGACAGACATTTAAACTACGCGGCTATGTGGTCTAACGGGCTAGTGTGCTGGTCTTAGCTGTCATTTAACGGGGTGTCGCCGGTTTAATTTCTACTGTTAGTCTGCGTTTCCGTGAGCATGCGTATTTTTCAAGCATGTTCACCTTTTTCTTCACCTTTGTTTTTCTTTCGTTTTACCTTTTGGGTCACGTTGAGCTCACTACGCTGGAAATTGTTAAAAACAACAATCGTATCATCATAGAAGATTGCTGTGAGTAAAGGTGCATGAGATACCCGAGATCAAAGGCATCTCAGTAAGTGGGATGTCCAAGACATTGCACAAACTATTAGATATAACTAAGCTTTATGCAAAGCGGGTGCCACCATTGCTGGCCATCGATCCAAAGTCCACACGAAAAAGCATTTCGCAGAGATGAAATTGCTCGAGTAATGGTTCAATTTGCTACTCCATCCACCCAATGCCCCGCAGTTGGCCCTCTTGTCTGATGAAGAAACCATCGCCGCTGTGGATGCGTATTTTGAGGGCCTTAAGACTTCCTCTATTTTTTGAAGAAATTATAGGGTTGGAACGCCGTTGCACTACATTTACAAAACTCTAAGACTACATTAAAAAAACGAAAACTAGGTGAATTTGTTGCCCTTTCCCAAAAATGTGTGCGACTTGTTGATCGGCTAATTATATACCGAGCTGCCAGTTACCTGGGCAAGGACGTTTGGGTGATGCGCTTTATCAAACAAAAAAGAGTACAACAAGGTAATATTAACATTCAGCTTAATACGATGGAATGTTCAATATTTAGTTCGCCCTAAGTAAATTATCCATTACATTGTTGGCAATGATATGAGTGTATATAATAGCCTCCCCCTATAGGAAAAACTATTACGATTATTTTGCCAAAACTGGAGCCACTGACATATGTACATGCATTTCATAGCGTTTTTATAACGGAGATGTTGCCAGTGATTTGTCACGTGACAATAAGTATAACCGTTTTCTTTTGTGACCGTGATAGGAGAGGTGACGGAATTTGTGTACCTTTGAAAGCTAACTTGAAATATAATGTGCTAAATGTTCCAACTGACATGAACTTTGTTGTATAAGGTATGTATTTTGTCAAAAGCTCTACATGCCGTAAAGGATAAATGCAAGCGGTTTGTAATACCGCCTAGAATACTTGATTGAACACTACTTGTCACCACTCTTCATTATACTTAGCGCTCTGAGTCTTTATAACATTGATTGAACTAAGATCGCACTGTTGAGCTTTAATGGAGGCTACTGTTGTAATGGTTGGTGCTATAGATGGCAGCGGCAGGTAAGTAAAGTGACGTAATCAAATTGGCCCTTAGTTGATAACATAACTAATCAACAGTTTATAGATGTTTAGAATTATATTATTCATGTCTGTTAGTATTGATATAACCTGTTAAATAGACTTTGCCATTCCAGAAGTCGAAAGTTATAATTTTGTTTGCCTGTATGCCGTGAGGAGCGTTATTTTCCACGTGTGGTATTATTGATGCGATGTACAACACGTTTACAAACTCGCTAAATGAATAACCTATACCTAAACGTCGAACTGGACTAATCCTGGGTTAGCGAACTCGTGACTATACGTTCACGCGGAGACAATTGTTCACTCCAACGTACTAACATAAAAAAAACAGATATAAATAAATGAATTAAGTCCGGGAAATTAAACCAAGTTTGACAATCTCTAGTATTATTTGGATTATTAGCACTATTATTGCATCTCATCGTAGTTACCTGCAGTTCTGATATTAACTATAGCAGCCATGTGCCTAGTGCCTCCAACCATAGCACCTTGTAAACGTTTTGCCGCTATGGGCAAGCTGCCATAAAAACACTCAGCAGTGGACCTATTCACAAATTTCTTTGTTTCATTGTCAGCAAAACTTTACGATCTGGGAATTTGTAAGGTGTTCCTCTAAGGTGATTAATAATAATCTTTCTTGGCCTCACGAGTGGGTCTAACTTACGCAGGATTGAAGTTGCGGCGGGAAGTTTGACCCGGCGTTTTGTCTAGCAACCGCTCAATCTGTCCTCTCGGCTATCTGGCTAAGGCGTTTATCGTAGGGGCACGCCTTCGGGACTTTGCGACCTGCTGGATGCAAACGGCGGGGCATGCGCTCGCCCCCCCCCCCCAAAACGAGGCGATACCCCTGTTAGGCCGGAATAGATGTCCCGCCTTTCAGCTACGCCTAGAAGACAAGGAGGTTAACTCGTCAATAACGTAAGATACCTCAGTGTCGCCCTTGGCTAAGGTCTCCGTGGTACTGAACACGTGCGGCGCGTGAAGAAGAGAAGGCATCGAAGATAGCTTTGTTGACTTTGCACGTCTTACGCGAACAGGATTCGCCTACGTCGGGTCATCGCAGCGTATAGAACGCTCAAGGTGGCGGCGGCTTCCGTTCTCTTCGGAGAGATCCCGTGGGCTCTTAACGTGACTCTAAAGAATACGAGGAGCCTCAGCGCATAATCGATCTCTGGCAGAAGAAATGGGACGGTCTACATTAGGGTGTTCCAGGCGGCATTCGCACCCAATTTGATAATTACTACTATTAATCTAAAGCTTTTATGGCTTTTTCAAACGGTTTATAATCAACAGCAATCTTGCCCTCACCTAATTGTGTTCAAGGTAGAGATTTTTATTAAAATTAACAAATAAATAATTATTTAGTTCTGTTTATTTCACTTAAACTATGAACGATACATACATTTGTCTTCATTATCATTTATCTTCATTACGCTTTCGGCGAGAGAAGTAGCGCAACGATTCGTGCTCCAGTGTTGTGTATTTTACTGCATACTACTTGGCGCACCCCCTGCAAGTAGAACCGGTAGGTTTACAGATTGTACTCCTTGTGAAAGGCAGCGTTTGAACATACCAGGTAATGGTAACTATGCACTATGACGACTGTCACATGCAGGACCAGACCAAAGGTGCAAGACATTGCATGCGTCCAAACCCCCAACCTCTCGTCTGGCTTGTTCAACTTTAGCTTCCTACTCCAAATAAAACGTTCGTAAGATACTGTTGACGGTATTTTCAGCCCGAGTCGGATTGTTTCAGTAGCTGGTGAACAGCATGCCATGAGATGCACAAAGGCGCTCCTTTGTCGGATAGACAATTGAAGCATTCGCTTCATATAACATGAAAAACACTTCTCAAGCTGGTTCAATTTACCAACATAAGGTGGTTCCAGACTCTGTTAAGACCACACAAATGTCCTGAAACAATATTAAGCACGAAGAGCCTCACTGCTAAGAAAGCGAATAAGCTTTTGCCTACTTTCCGTAGAGATAAACAAAAGCCTCCAACGGTTGGCCGCAGCAAAGTACTCGTATAATGTCTCTGGCAGCCAATCGACTTTCACGCCTGAATTTCATGTCTTTGGTGTTTCTGGTACTCATCTCATAACTCCTCGAGACCAGGAACTCCTATATCACAAAAGTAATATGCTTAATGACATCTAGATATGCAATATTAAATAATATTTAATGCAATATTAATAAAATATTATCTGCACACATATATCACCATGACGTGCCATTGGTACTCCTGTTGGGCGAAACCAAGGAGGTCAGCGAGGAAAATAGTAAACGAGGCGCAGCTTAGCGGGCCCCCTTGCATAGTTCATACATTTTGCTCAATCTCCAATATAGCGCAATCACCGTTTATCAATTTTGAATGAGTTCTTACCAATGAATCTTGCTATTACACTTAAGAAGGAACCACTCGTTTTGCCTGTTGGAATAGTTCAACCAGCAGATGATGAGGGTCTTTGTTAAAGGCTTTGACGTGGATCGGATAACTGGTTTCTCGACCTCTTCTAAAGCCCAGTTACTCCGATGTATGTCAAGGCCTGTTCGGCCACGAGCTTATTCCGCCAAATAACAAATTTGCAGAAAATTTCATTTTCAATATACGCTTTGACGCCACACGACATGCCCGACGTTGAGCATCCGTCCCCTTTACATTAAAAAAGAATTTCCGCCAAAAAAGCTGAGCTCTTTCTCGTTTAGGATTAAGCACATCTCCCCTATCCCAAAGGCAGATTCACGTTGTATTACTCCAGTGTAAGCGGATGACGCGCAATTGGAAACACGGCCGCAGCGTCACTATTGATAAAGACTAATCCGTCACTGAGTAAGCTCACCACCCTACGATCGAGATCGCAAGGGATAAGCTAAGGGCTCTCGTTCTGTTTGTGTTATGGTGTTGCTTCCATTGTGACAATGATATGAATTTTCTTCGCGCGCGTTCGCACACCTTAGAACCGAATTTTCCATCAGCTAAAGCAGCATCTTGCCTTTTTTATCGCCGACCTCACAATCAACTCTGGCATTGAAGTCACCGCCGACGATAGTTGGCATGGTCAGGTTTAGTTCTGAACGTCCAAAGTTTGAGTTTACCGTCTCAGCAAGCTACGCGGAATCGAATGTGTGTGGGAAGTAGATTACAGCGACAGCAGTTTGCCACGTCGCCAGTATCGGGCCTATCATTGAAGCGTCGCACAAAATACACAACCTCTGCAGGTAAATACACAACCCCGTTCCACTTTCGCACCTTACAAGAATCCCAGTAAAGTTTTGTTAGGCGGTGGCAAATATAGTTAGGTCTGACAAAGAGCTCCCAAGACTTGCTATGACAACATTCTATTGCTATTTTTCTTTTCGATATCGATATTTGTTTATTCTCACCTTATTGATTCTTATTCTAACGATACCTTATTTATTCTGACGATATGACATTATATAAGTATCGGCATGCCCTCAAAGAAAATATTTGCATTCCGATTTTCAAAACGGTTGCACCGTAGCATGATTGTATCACAAAGAACAGCTCGTCAAAAACTAATGAGAGTTTTGCAAACGTTATTTACTAAACCACAATACGTGCTCCCACCCAGCGTATAGTGCAAATACGGGCTGAGAATACAGCAGCTGCTTAGGCAGTGCGAGTGTACATTAGAAATGAACAATGTCAGAAGTATGTAGACAAACGTACCGCTAACAATGTGGTGCTCAGACAAATTTAAGATCAAGCCAGTCGCACGAGAATAGCGATACAAAATAAAGCGTTACGTGTGCCAAAGCAAGCAGTGCTGGTCATAGTGCCCCCTGGTTGAGTTCCTGGGGCCATAGGCTGCACACGCAATGGAAAGCGCAGCCACGAGGGGGAAGGGTACGGAGTTTAAACAAGACTCGTGGAACACTTTTGTGCAGCCTTGGCTGCACGCCACTATTTGTTCACCTGTCCTTAACGGGACCAAATACTTCGAAAATTCGGATATCACAGCTGCAAGCAGAATAACCAAATGAGTACAGCTGAGTCGACGATATGTCGTATTGTTTTACAAGAAGATTTGCACATGTTATCGCCGAACGTTTTTTTAAATCGCGTGTATGAAAGGTCATAGAACTTGACTACTAAGTGGTATGCCAACTAATATTTGTAGCCCGAATTCCACGATAGGTCTTTCTTTCCAAATCTGTGTATGTTTTGTCTCTTCTATTTGACGTCGAAGTTTGTTTCTCTTTCTCTCCAACTGCAAGGCATCTTAGCTGCGATTGTAGCAGCACGGGGCCGGCCAATAGCACGCGCTTCCACCCGCGCTTACCAGCGTATCGTTAACTAGGGTGCAACCTTTGCTCGCAAAATAACTCTTACTTAACCAGAATGGCCTTGGGCCATTGTGATTACGTGCGATCAGGGCAAGAGCTTCTTCGGTTCACAGTGCCGTCATCATGCGCCGACGGACCGAGCCCACCTTCCCGTTGTATAACCGCCGCTTCTACGGCCTATTTAAATTGTCCAGCAGTCAACAATGAGCTGCCAGCCTAGCATACGTGGGCTGCAAGTACTGCTACAGCTGTTATTTTATGACCAGCACTGTCTGTTTTGCCGTACGTAACGGTTTATCTTGTATCGCTGTTCTCGTGCGACTCGTCTTATCTTAAATTTGTCTGAGCACTACATTGCTAACGGTACGTTTGCCTGCATACTTCTAACACATGATCAGGTGGCTTTTCGCCACTGTATCGTACTCGGTAACGACGCAAGACTGGTAGTTATTTTTTTTTCGTGATCTTGGTGTGGTTGTGACCCCCTAATTAGCCTTCTCTAAACATATTACTGCCACCGTCACTTCTGCTTCGCAGTTATGTTATATAAGATTAAAATGTTTCATTTAAGAAAAAAATCTGGTTTCTATGTGAATTTGTACAAAGGACTAGGATTACTCAAATTCCTCTACTTCAGCCAGGTGTCCGCTCCTTAATCTTCTCCGCAAAAGATATAAATGCCATTGAGAGGGAACAGGCCAAATTTATGAGACGAGTGTGAAAAATATATAATATTCCTGGTAAAAGCCTATTTATTGTGCCAATACGTAGGTTACAGGAACGAGGTGATCTATCGCTGTCTAAAAAGGTATGCTGTCTCGGGACTGGCCAGACCATGCTGAAGATAAACAACATATCGTCGTAGAGAGTTCCACGAGGTCTGCAAAATCAACAGACCTGATGTATGTTATAATCATATTCAGATGCTAAATATTTTGTTAAAAACAATGTATATTTAGGCATATATTAGTCTTGAAGAAAGGTGCTTTTGACTTGACTTGACACGTTTCAGTTCTAATGTACACTTGCACAGCCTAAGCGGCTGTTGCATTTACAGCCCGTATTTGCGCTATGGCGCTGAATGAGAGCACGTGTTTTGGTTTAGTGAAGAACGCTTGCAAAACTTTCATTAGTTTTTAGTGGCCTGTGCTTCGTAATCCAACCATGATACTGTTTAACCGTTTTACAAATACAAATGCAAATCCTTTCTTTGAGGGTATGCTGATCTTTGTATACAGTCGTGTTGTCAGAATTGGTTACGTAAGGTAACATTCTGTAAATGTATGTCAAGAAACGTACAGTAATTTAAAGGTAATTCAGCTCTAATTTGCATACATGTATGTATATATACATTAGCCACAGCCTAAACAAAGCTTTACTGAGATTTTTGTGAGATCCGACTGTGGAACGTAAACGCGGTAACGTCAATTCAATAACAACAAATTAATACAGAAGAGCGTCAAGACGATAAGAGAAGCACTAGGTAATCGTGCAAAGTAATAATGCCCGTCCTTTATGGCTGGGGTAATAACCTACTACAGCGGTTGTGTATTTTCTGCGTAGCTTCGACAATAGGCCCTACACCACAGTGACGCAACCAACCAGACCTGATGTGAATATACAGATACATCGACAAGAGAATCGCCGGAAAGGCAAGCGTAAACGACACACGCGCAACGGTGGAGATCGTGTTAGAAAATGATCCACCAACATCATTCTTGATTAGCCCGGAAACCCTTCTGGTAGAGTAGGAATGATAGGCAGTGACGATTTTTTTTATTTTTTATAAGGGGTGGAAAATGCATTTACGTACACCCGCCGATATAATGACGGGTAGTGTGGGGGTAGACGCTCGGAGAGGGAATACGCGACTCACTCTAATCCGAGCGCACTACCCACTAAAAACCACCCCCCCCCCCCGGAACCCCCTCCTGGTTCGGAATTACATTCGGAATATACATTTATTTATTGATCACCTTTGTTAGGTATATAGTCAAATATTATACATAAAAAAACGGTCACTGAGCCAGCCTGGCCAGTGATTCAACTCTGGGGCACTCCCCTGCATGATATCTCCCACAAGCTCTTCCACACCTGTTACAGATACATTCTTCTGTCGGCTCATGGTACCCTTGGGTTTTACAGAGAACATGGTGGAAGTCATGCACTGCATAGCGTACTACCACACTTCGGTTGGTGCGATGCAGTCCCCTCCACGCATTGTTTGTCATTGCACCCGTACTAAAGAAGTCGGGGTCCACGTCTGACAATCTCACCTCCCACTGACAGATAAAGTCCCTGTAGGCCTGTGTTTCCGGCAACCGGAACTGGCGTTGCAGGTCCTCTATGAAGAGCGGGGTACCGGCGAGTAAATAGACCAGACGATTGCGGCATGACGTGTAGAGGCCGAGCACTCGCTTGAGAAAGGCGGGTTTCACTCGATCAAGCCTCGCGAGCTGGGCCACGCTCAAGTTCTCCCAGATAAGCTGTATGCCGTAGGATGCCGTGGGCGCAATCTTAAGGTTGAAAAGTTTTAGCGCCGTGTTAAGGGAGAGAAGCGTGGGCTTCTCAATTCCGACGCCTGCCACGAGGGCTTTTCTGACCCTCTCGGCGGTGTGCTCCGTAAACGACGTACCGGAGGTCGGGAGAGAGAGGCCAAGATACGGAAAGTTGTTGACATACTCCAGTGGTGTGGAGTACAACCGTAGCTCATCGCTGGTTGCAAGTCGACCAGCTTTACGGAACTTTATGGCCTTGGTCTTGCCGATGTTGATCTCGAGTCCTACATCCGCCACGTACTGCTCGAGCCTCGCTAGGCTCTGCTGCACCTCGAATCGGCTTGTTCCATATATCGCGAGATCGTCTGCATATAACAGAATGTCTGGGCGGACGGACTCTCGAGTACCCACGATGCGTCGCGGAAGATCGTTGAGCAGGATGGAGAACAGCAGCGGACTTAAGTTGTCCCCCTGCGCGACTCCCGTCGTTTGCACAAAGGGGTACAACTCAGCCACCCCATCCTGTATGGTGATCGGGTTTTCCTGCAGGATTGCCCCGATGAGCTGGAGGATGTTGGCAGGCACGCCCGCTTCAGCCAACTTGAAGATAATCTTGTCTGTGGGAGCTCCATCAAAGGCCGAGCGGAAATCCACAAAGACGGCGTACAGGAATTGCTTGGCGTGCCTAGACTGCATCACTCCCCGAACCCTGGCCAGCAGAATCTCACACGCAGTCAGTGTGGACCTGCCTGCGCGGAAGCCGTGCTGCTCTTTCGGGATGGCGTCGAGAGCCTCGAGGAAGTGAGACAGGCGGGCCGTGAGGATGGCAGAGAGCAGCTTGTAGCAGCAGCTCTTTTTGGCGATCCCACGCGACGAGCTGGGCTCTCTGGGGTTGCCCTTTCCCTTCGGGATGACTGCTAGATGAGCACTCTGCCAGTCGCTAGGGAGGCGACCTTCGCGCAGACTAGCGTTGAAAAGGGCGGTCCAGCAAGGAGCAACTACCATGGCCTCCTTGAGGTGCTCATTACGGACTTGGTCGGGACCGGCGGCCTTGTTGAGACGGAGTCGTTGCATGGCGCCAAGCACCTTGGTGAGAGAAAACTCTGCGGAGAGTGAATCCCGTAGCAGCATTGTTTTCTCGTCCCAGGCCGCTTCGTAGTGGAGGATGCCGCGCGGGATGGTGTCGGCCGACGCAAACATGCGGCTGAAGTGGGAGATGAGCGCCGATGAGTTGATGGGGCAGGTGGGAGATCCCTGTCGGCGGAGCCACTCGTACGGTTGTCGCTCTGCCTCATGCAACAGCGCGGACTCCTTTTGTTCCAGGTACTTGGCGCGTTCAGCTTTGTACGTTCGGCGACACCAACTCTTGAGAATGATGAAGAGTGGCCGCATCCACGGGTAAAATGCGGCTAGGAGGCGAGCGCTGAGCTGGGCCTGGTTGACTGCTTTGCACGCACTGTTGAACCATGGACTCCCCCTTCTTGGCTTACTAAGACCAGCTGCGTATCTCAACAGCTCCGTAAGAGCTTTGGCATATTGGTCAATGCCTAGAGCTCCCGGCACGGGGAAGACCTCGTGAAGGCGTTCCCGTAGGTGGTGCAAGCTAATATGCTTGGCCAGCGGAGGTGGGCGGGGAGCAGGAGTCCTAGCAGCTGGCAGGAAGACTCTCACAGCCGTTGGCAGATGATTCTTGAAATGTCCTCCGCTGCGGAGGGGGTTGTCAACACCGAGGTAGGAGACCTGCTCGGATGGCAAGCTTACCGCGAATACATCTATGACAGATGATCCCATGTGCCCCTCGAAGGTTGGGCTTGCAGGATCGGTGACAACCCAACAGCCCGAGTCGGCCAGGGTGTCCAGGAGAATTCTCGTGCGCAGATCGGCCGGGCGGTCCAGCCTACTGTTAAAATCGCCGGTGACGATGATTGGCGCATCGCTGTCCAGCGCACTGAAGCGCCGGGTCAGCTTTTCAACCAGCACCGTCGAGTTCTCTTTGGACGGCGGACGCACGTAGCCTGCGATTATGTTTAGCCGCAAACCCTGGATTACGACCATGTCTTCCTCAGCAAGAAGTACCTCAACATCGCCCAGCCGCTGGTTATAGCACACGGAGACACCGCCGCTGGGTCGGCCGGGACCTGCAGACCGGATTGCGGGGGAGTGCGCGCAGTAGAAGCCGGGGATGCTGAAGGAGGTCGTGGCCCAAGTCTTTGTCAGCACAAGAACGTCAATGCCCTCAAACGCGGAGGGCGCGAGGAGGTCGAGTGTCCGAATCCCCTCGCAGTTCCATTGTGCAATTAGGAGCGGTTCCCATTGCGGCCCCTCCCCTTGCTCCGGGGCCTGCTGCGGTGGGTGCTGTCCCGAAGAGCCGCAGCGAGGTGGTCGTACAGAGTGTCTCTCGGCGGCGCGCGGAACTCCGAGTTGTCCTGCCTGTCCTTCTGGTGCTTCGCTTCGTAGCGGGGACGGTGGCGGCGCCGAGTTTGAGCACCTCGGATCTCGCCAGGAAACCGGTTGGAGCTCTGGGAGGAGCTCTCGCGCAGAAGCTGCCGGAGAGCAGTCTTGATGTCGTCCACGGCGCTCTTGTCCACGCTGTGTTTGTCCTTCGTGCCCGAGTGCTTGGACTGATGGGTAGTTTGGTCGTTGCTGACCTTGGAAGGATCTCTTAGGGACACCCCTAAAAAATCCTTTACCCGTCGGGCGATCGCCAGGGCCGCTTTCTTGGCCGGCTCACCCTTGTAGCTGTAGGAGCCGCGTTCAACCACCTGACGCTGGATCTGGGTAAGGGGCACGTACACGAAGCCGGCAGCCGCGGCGCGCAGCGAGAGGGCCTCGTTGGCAGCCTTGCAGTCTTGGTTGAAGAGCGGGACGGAGACCACGCTCAGCTGGGATCCAGGGCGGACCACCTTAAGCTGCTTGGCGAACTCCACCGTGGCCTCGATGAAGTCGTTGCCCTCAAAGTTGCCACACTCGTGGTAGCCGGCGTGAAGCGCTACGCAGGCAGGACCGGGGGCGGCCTTCTCGATGGCGTCCTCGGCCTCCTTAATGATGTCCTTGATGCCCGGCTTTGAGCAGCTGCGGACGATCATGGCAGCCTTTCGCGGGAGAAGTTGCTTCAGTGCCGGTCTGAAGGCCCCAACAGCGCTGTCACCGATGAGAAGCGAAGTCTTTTTGGGTGGCTGAGCGAGAGGCTGGGCGCCGGCAGCCTCTTCTCAAACAAGCTGCATGTCTTCCTCCTTCTCCTGGCAGGGGCGCTTACAGCTGGCGACCTCCTTCTCGAGGGCCAGCATACGCTGACAGAAGAACACCATGCAGCTCATCATCTCGTGAGAGATGGCCACCTTCTCCAGACTGGATATGAACCCCCTGATGTCCATGTTGGCCGCTGGCATCGCGCACAGCCGGCACTTCCACCGAGCGGTGCTGCTCATGTCCATTGCCTTCTCGTCCTCAAGGAGGCACGTGAAGTGAATCGCACGCTCGCAGACCCCGCAGTGCAGCACCAGTTCATCAATCTTTTCCGTGCATCGGGAGCAGGATTTCAAACCGTCCGCGTTTCCCGCCATGGCGTGAAAGTGACTGCTGCTACTTCTCTAAAAGCGTTCTTTAAAAGCGACCTTTGTTCTGTGCCAACTTTCGTTCGACACCTGTCTTTCTCTATATGATATGAGCTATAATATAATCTGCGATTGTGGGCTGACGTAATGAACGTCTAAATATATGTGCAGTCGGTTTGGAATTGTGAACCATTACCTCGAGACCAGGAGGGAGGAGCCTCACGCTTCAACCCTTTCCTTAGTCTGTAGGTGCATCCCGAACAGGTAAGTCCTGCTGGGTTAAATCAGGGGGGCTCCGGGCGACGAATCGCGCCCGGCGATTATTCTCCAGCCAGACCTTTTCGCGCATGAGCCCGTCGAGGTATTTTAGGCCAGCACCCCAATTAGTCGTTGAGTCGACCATGTGCGTGACGATCACTTGCGCGGTAGATGCCCGTAGGGTAAACGGTGAGCTATCGCGGTACGCAGACAACGCCGTGCATGCCTCAATTGTATGCGCGGCATCATCGGGCACTCCGGCGTCGCAGAGAACGCATAGGTCCGTCGCGGCTTTTCCGATCTTCATCATGTACGCCTGGAACTGGCCATGTTCGCTCAGCGCCTGGGCAGCGTAATATGTCATTGGTCCCTGTGCCGTATACCACTTGCGCAAGTCCGTGATGAGGAAGCGTGTCCACGTGCCTCTCGTGTCTCCGGCAGGCGGGTGGGTCCACATCTCCGCCCAAGCGGCGAGTGTGGCCTCTCGAGCCTCGGTCCATGATACCTTTCCGTTTAATCTCCGTCTACTCCTCTTCTCCGCCAGCATGTCCCATGGAAGCAGGCATGCGAGAACAAGCAGGACGTCCGTGGAGACCGTCCGGTACGCCCGGCTAATCCGAATTGCCACACCCCGTTGGGAGCGGCGCAGAGCCTGGCGGGCCGTGACCGTCCTGAGTGCTAAGTCCGCCCACACTGGCGCGGCATAGAGCGCGACCGCTTCTGCAACAGCAGCTAATAAGGCAGTGACGATCTATAGGCGATGAGCAGCAAACAGTCACCTCAGTCTCGGTTTGGCGCCAAGACGTGAGGTTGTGTGTGCGGAGCTCTGAGCACTTATTTGCTCGTTGCCCGGGTGTAAACCCAGAGAGTGCATTCAATTGAAGTGCAATAGCGTTTAAGATTAGTGGCAACCCTACTGGGTAGGCTTCGAGCGAAATTACAATTCAAACGGCTGCTAAATGAATTGAAGGGAGTATGTGCAGTAGATAGTCAGGGCGTTTACTTGCACAGTGTATATTATAACATACAGATGGATAACACAGTATATTTCCAGTAAGCAACACGGCATATGTGGCATAGATTGCACTTGGGTGCAAAATAGTTCTTGATATCTCAGTACTAGCGTGAAATCACTGATTTTTTTTGTTAGAAAATGTCTGCCCTGACCCCTGGTACATCGCCCCTGATCTTCGCAATTGTAAACTATATTATAAATTTTGGGGCAGAGCCGTGTAGTGAAGTCATCTCTGCTGGCTTCGCCGGTAGAAACGCCAGTAGTCTTATAACGGTCGTGCACGTTGAGTGGAAACGACTAGCACAGAAACTGCCATTGACGGCAATATAATTGGTAGTCAGGCTGCGGGGAGAGTTCGACGGTAGCCCGAACAGAAGTCCAGGAGGAAGCCTTGTAAGGCACGTTCTTGGCCAAGTGGCTAGGATAGCTCTAAAGAAACCGCAGGGAGACACGCCCTCTTAGGCAGTCTAGGAAGCAATGCTGCAGGAGCAAATCCGGGAGCAAGAGATTTAGGATAAGATCAAAACGGCCGAAGACCGAATAGTCCAGGCGGGGACCTGTGAGAAAACACTAGAGGTCATTAGACGGGATTGGCCGAGATAGAACGTCCACCATGTTGAAAGTACCGTGATCATCACAGCTCAAAGAGAAGTTTGAGTCATAATGGTGAGAAACGGATTGGCAAAAACTAATCGGTATAATACAGGCTGTCGCAGACGTTTACGTCGGTCGGGGCAGTGGCAGATAAAGCAGCCAGGGGCAGCTGTTCTCCTTAAGAAGAAAGATGCTATTGAGCTGCTATAGGGGCGGCGGATAGGGCCACGGCGGTTCCTGGTAGTGGGCGCGGTGGGCCCCGATGAGAAAGTTCGAAAGTGTACCCGTGAGACACTCTACGTTTACTGGAAAGTTGCTGCAAGTATCGAATGGCAGGGAGTACGAAGCACGCTCCTTCTAAGAAGGTGGAAGACGCAGTGACCCTAGGGGTTGCACTGCCGAGTGAGGGTGAAGCAAAGCACGACGGCTACCATCCGGATCAGGGTGGGGGTTTTAGGTTCAGAGTCTCTCAAAGCTTAGCGGGCCAGAACCTAGGAAAGCCACGAGAGTGGCACATGAGTTACGATATGAGGACCCATTAAGAGCAAGAACGGCAACTTCATTCTACAGGTGAATGAAAATACTTTGGGAGTTGCTGGGAAGAAGTTCGCACAACCATCAGGGAGCCCACAGGAATGCAGGTAGGTTGATGGGCAACGGGACTACAGCTGGTCACCTGTGGGGGTAAGCCCTATGATGGACGAAACTGGCGGTCTAGAAAATGCATGATGAACTTACGCCAGTAGGAGCTAGCAGTGACAATCTAAACTCCGAATGTTCTCTGCTTCACCCCTAAGGCTCGGAATTGCATGACATTATTTGGGCAGGCGCTAGGCATACCGGCCATCAATTCTTACTGTCAATCTGGTGTACCCGTAACCCTAGTCAGCGATTTCACCCTACCTCAAACTGACTGGACTGCTGTTAAAATATCCTCAGCTACAAAAATGAGTGCCCTTTTCGGAAGCTGCTGTTTTGGAAGCAGTCTGGTCCAGCTGATCAGTTGAACCACGCATCAATCTGGGTCCACCCTCGATCTCATTTTACCAACACCTCGATACATAAGAAGGGGCCTAAGAAATGCGTCGAGAATTTTTGTCCAGATGTGTTTGACTAGAACTCTCTCAAACGCAGCGCTCCGTCGCCTACACAGCGTTTGAGAGAGTGCTAGTCAGACACATCATCAATTATTGACTGCAAACTAATTATTCGCTGCGGCGTGACATGACTTTGCGCCTCGGCGATCTACGTGTACGCAACTGGTAGAGATGGTACGGGCATTATACATAAAGGCCAAAAGACATTTCCAGTGTATTAATTTTGATCAGAAAAGTGACTTGTGACTGGTTTGCAGAGCAACCGGACTCTCCGTGTCAAGTCGGGAAACGTTTTAAGCAGCCTGCACCCGGCACCGTCTGGCGTGCCGCAGGGGAGCTGCGTATTTTGTACATAACATTTGTCCTAAATATGAAACTCCAAATACCATCATCAAACATACCGCGATGAACGGTGTCAGCCGGTGGTGCGTTGACAATGGTATGCAGCTCTTCGTTCACAAATGTCGCGCTGTGAAACACGTCTCTTCTGAGCTAAACTACTTACTCAACGGGTCAACACTACCAACGGCCAACGTGACGCGGGAGTTAAATATTGCATCTATAGTTTTGTAAAAAAGTTGACACCACCGTAGACATCATGGAGAGTCCTTGTCACCACACAAACGTAGAGCTCGTAAGATCGGAACAAAGTATTGTGCTGCGGAACGTGAAACTACCAATTTAAATAAAAAAAGTATCATTGTTTATTTTACCACATTTGTTTGCTAAATGGGAAGCCAGTGTAACCTTACATAGCCAGTGTCATTGGACTAAACTATTGAAAGAAGGCACTTGTGGACAAACAGCCGCATAGTACTAACGGCGTAAGCTCTCACAACGAGTGCACAAGCGATAAATGCACGCAAATTGACTACTTTTCGCCTCAGGAGAACCGACCTCAACTACGACAGAGGCTTTAAGTATATGCATCGACTAGGCATCAGTTTTCCCGATTATTCACGTACATATCTAAAATACTTTTCGGGACTGCTTTTCGCAGTGCTTCATAGACGGACCCCCGTAAATGTGCAAATGTGCAACGGTGGGGCTCGAACCCGCGCACCTATGTGTCTTTAACGGTCGCGAGGCGCAGACCGAATGCACTACGCCACCGAGCTCGACTAACGTACATAAAGTGCGTTGCAGAAAATTAGCAACTCATGCTTTTTGATGATAGTTTTGGCTTGAGTTATTTGAATGGCTTAAAATGAATTTTAAGGGCATGATGTACATGACGAACCACGAGTATGGGGTTAATTTGGTTACAATCTCACAATCGGTTCATATAAAAAATAAAATAGTGTTGCGAAATATTAAAAACAATAACTCCTTGCGGAGTATTCGATTCTTAGCAGGGCTGTATGACTTATTTGATACTACATATTCTATTCTAGACACGGGTTTTTTGTCCCTTCTTCTGAATCAAATCGTAACTCGGTCTTTTACGGAGTTAATGAGCTGTTGTAAGCACGAAAGTGGAATATTAGTCCATGCTTGCTGGACAGCTTCTTTGAGGTCCGACAGATTATCATATTGTCGACCATTGGCGTAAATCTGCTTCACCAAATGTCCCCAAAGATTTTCGATGGGATTCAGGTCTGGACTCAATGCCGGCCAGTCAATAAGTGGCACTCCTTGTTCTTGAAAAAAAGACTATTGTGCTAGCCGAGGTATGAAACGTAGCGTTGGCTTGTTGAAAAACTGCGTCAGGTCCCCCAATTCTTCTGAAATGGGCTTTTAACTGAGAACCGACGATATGCTGGTAGTTGTCGGAATTATTTCGGCCCACAATCGCAACAAGATCAGACTTTCCATTATATCCAAACGCGCCCCAATATTTTACAGAACCACCATCGGCCACACTTTCGAGAACCACTTAGTTCCCTTCCGTAAGTCATGCCAACAGTACTGACAGCCGTCTTCTTTTCGTCCGAGAAAACCATATTTTTCCGCTCGTTATCCCAAGTTTAGTATCTATGCAAAAATTCACGCCGTGTGACAGTGTGCTTCGGTTGCAGTCGCGGCATAAGCTTCATTTTCGCGTATCGCACGTTTTTGTCAGAGCTTAACACTCGGTACACTGTGGATCGGTGCACTGGCACTCCCAAAGTAGTCCTGATCCTGGAAGAAGACATTTGGTCATGAGTAGCCAACTGTATGATCCTACGCCGATCTCGAGTAGTCAAAACTGGCTTACACCCACTGTTAGATCTCCACCTTTGATTTACTCCAGGGTGTAAGAACCTGCTAATGGTGCTTTTATGCCGTCTTAATCTGGTTGCTATAGCAGATACTGTATGACCGAGCCCAGCCTCAATTCTTGTCTCTTCGTTATCCGAGAGATCCTTTATACGACCCATGGTTTAAACATAGGCTTCGTTGTTAGTTCGGAACAACGACTTAGCTGTATAATATTTTGCATCTATAGAACGATTGAGTTAGCTAAAGTTCTGACCCTCAGCCAGGATTTAACGTTCACGGGACTGCTTTTCGCATTGCTTCATAGACGGACCGCCATAAATACAAATGTGCAACGGTGGGGCTCGAACCCGCGCACGTATGTGTCTCCTCCGGTTGCGAGGCGCAGACGAATGTACCACGCCACCGGGCAAAAAAAAAATTAGTTAGCTAGACAAAATTGCTGACATTTGATCCCCGGGATCGTATATCAGCTGTAATATTGACTATCCTTTACAAGCAAGAGCTGTGTTGTTAGCATGTTATTGTTGCTAATATTTTGCAACACTGTTTTCACACTTTTTTTTTGGTATGGACCGATTGTGAGATTGCAACGAAATTAACACCATAGTCGTAGTTCGTCATGTACATCATGGCCTTGAAATTGTAAGCCATTCAAATAAATCAAGCCGAATTTATCATACAAAACGTGAGTTGCTAATTTTTTGCAACGTGTTTTATCTGATCACGTAAAAATGCGCTAGTAACGTCAGTTGGTGTAAAACGCCGCAGATGTTCTCGCTTAAGAAGGCCCTCTGTCTCTTTGACCTTAAACGTGCACCCATAGCCGCGTACGGCGTCATAGTAATATGGTTTCTACTTTATGGTAATATAAATCACTAATTAATTACTATATATTTGTACAGTCATTATTAATAACAACATTACGATATTAATACTGTATAGCAGACTCTTGTGAGTACTATAATTCATTGGGTCAGTTGCATCTCCTTTGCGCTTATGTACTACAAGGACATTTTCCCAGGAAATTTTACTTGTCAAATGTAGGAATGTGTAGCTGCACCAAAACAGGACATATAACATTCGTTTTTGACTTTACGTGTTCAATGTGAATGCGACCAAGCCCTGCCATTTTTTGTTCTTAATTGGTATTATCACGATTTTGGCATCGCGCTTAGTAAAATTGCATTATTCTGCAATTTACTATGCGATATTTGTATTTATTAATGCAATAGAGAACGGTCAAATAGACTTGTTCTGACTATACGACGTCTTTGTTAAAATAATTGTAAAGGTTTTTTTCATTTACTATAATTGTTGAATTACACCCTTATTGAGTAAATTTTATACATTTACATTAGACACAACCAGTGTTACTTTCAAAAGACTGAAATTTCTGTCATCTTGTTAGTCCAGGTATTGACTAAACCGCTAGACACACTGCTCTGTCTACAGAAATTATCTACCCTTTTATGAAGAAAAATCTAAGCAATCCAGCAATTGTGGATATATAAGTATATAGTAAGTATTTATAACACTCACAGGTTCTTATCTGTTTCTCCAATTGCTTTTTCCACTCAGCTCTTCATATGGTTTAGAAAACTGCTGCCATTCGACCCAATAGTGACTCCCAGATGAGTACATGTATTTACAACGTTTATTTCAATACGTCGTCTTTTACCAGTCGACCACTTCTTCGAATCTCGAAAGCGTAAAACAATTCAGTTCAGTTCGGATCATTTCTTTAATGTGCGGCCGAACAATCGCAGAAGCCAAATATTGTATGTGCCCACATGCGTTGCAAGAACGAAGTGCATCAATATAATGTCCGCCTGGCGCGTGGCTAGGGATATTCACAACAGGACGACTGCACAAGCCCCGCCTGCGACCTGCCATTCCTCACCCTTTAGTACATGATTAAAAGAGCTTTGTGTTCTATTCTAAAGAAATCTACCACAAATTGTTGCCATCTGGTTCTGCTCTCAATAAGAAACACAACTGCTAAATTTTAGGAAGATTGAGCAAGGACGTCCGACGCAAGGGGCCTAAACTCTAGGCAAACAATCCCTGGATGCTCTGCCACGACATCCCTTGTTTGAAAAGAACACTTTGGAAAATAAATAAATAATTGTTGTTTTTTTTCGATCTGCCCTTATATAATTTAGAATCGTGTTGTTAATATCCGTTATTATTGTACGCGCGTAAAAGGATTATAGGTAGGCGTCCCCCAATATCGATTTGGTAGAGAGTCATTAAAAATACCGACTTTATAAAATTATAGAAAATGTATTGCCCAGGTCAATCAATTTTCGATTTATTTCTATGCCATGCGCCCTCCAAGTTTGCCTAGACGCTTTTGACGCTATTGACGTTGTATTTTTGGCAACTGCTTGTTCGATGTAGCTGGAGTCATGTTCACTGCCATTCGATTGTACTCCAATGTTAGCGAGTGTTTTTATATACAATATATTTGTGTTTCACTGGCAACACGCTAGATCGATTGTTGTGTCAAGAAAACTGTGATGTAACATAAACACACTTACCCAGCCCGGGTGTTAATAAATAAATAATTAAAAATATTTGTGTTTCGCCTTCAGATAGGCACCAATCTGGGTTCGGCAATTGTTGCTAGAAGTCAATTATTCCGCGCGACTCTCTTTTTACGTTTTGACCGACAATGAACGCTGATGGTGACAACGGAATCAGAATGCCAGGAATGTCATCATCGCACTAGCCAAACATGATGGAATGTTTTCACCAACGAACCGAAATGGGCGATTTTCGATCGAAAAACTATTTATGTGACGTTTCTGTTGCCACTTACGGCTGCTACAGCTGTAGTGCTTCTACAATATCAACAATCTCTACTCGGTACCACATGGGACATCTGTATTAGCTGTTTCTTAGCAACCTACTGGCTCAGTGATCTGTTGCTGTTTCTTCTTCTGTGTTGTTGTTGTTGTTGCCGTTGTTGCCGTTGTTGTTGTTGTTGGTGGTGGTGTTGTGCATCCAAACTGTTATTCACGCCGTTGCTACTGGCTGTGTGGGCACCGGCCGTGGCAATGGCGACGCAGCCTAGCACTGGATCCACACGTCGCATCCATATCACTCCACCACTGATGCTGGGGCTACGCATCAACTACATACTGCATTATTTTTTTCGCTTAGTTCGTGGGCCGTGCCGGCTCTACCTAACGCTACTTCTGCCACTGTCGGCGGCCCATGGTAGCTTAAAATATTCGGTCTGTTGGACTACCACCATCTCTGTTCAGTCACGTGAAACAAGACATCTTCCGTTTAGCAGTTCGTCGTCATTCGGTGCTTCTTTGACTTTCTGTGTTTTCCGTTCTCTTTTTCACTCTTGGCAGCTTTTGTGAGGTAACATCAACAACAACTACAACAGCTGTTACTAAAGGAGCTTCCAGAGTTGCGATAACGGCGACAGCAGTAACCACATTTATAACGACGTTGCCAGGCAATTTCCCCCCTCCCCTAACAAGATCATCATCATTACTATAATAATCTTTTCTTTTTGTCGTTACCGCTTGTAGCACTTTCACATATCCGCGCACACACTCATATATATATATATATACTCCATTAGCCCTTGTTCTTCGTCGTCGGCATGCTCTGGACTTTCACAAACACACGAAGAAGAAGTAGTTGTAGCGCTTACAATAAAAGAGGGAACAGTGTTATAGCCGTCCACAAGGCTTTGCTGATCGTCAGTTCGTGTTCTTTTTGTGCAAACCGGCGAATCCTGAGACAGCCTATATTCTTAGCCGCTTATCTTCATATAAGCCAATTGTAGCAAAGTTAGATTTTTTTCTATCACTAATCCCAAACAAGAAGTGAAACAGATTCGCTCTAATTAGTGCTACTACCAAACATGACTTTAGATTACTTCAAATGCCTAGACAAGTCATACGTTGCAGAGAAGAACGTTTGTAGAACATTTTGCGCTTAATAATATACTGTTTAGTGCGGAGGTATTGGTCTCCTATCGAACATTTGGGGAGGCCAGGCATTAACACTTTTGTGAAACCACAATTTCTGCTGCATAAGCTGGCGAACGTGTATCGCTACTACATGTGCATAAATCCGAACTGCTTTAGCGTTAAGTGCTGCATCTGAAGTCTTTGTAAAAAAATTGACACCACGGGTTACTACATGCTTGTGTGCGTGGAAATGATGGAGAGTCCTTGTCGACACAAATAGAACTCGTTGGATCGGAATAAATTACTCTTTTGCGAAACTACCAATTTAAATGATAAAATTATCATCATTTATTTAACCATCTTTGTTTGGTAAATTAAAAGTCAGTGTAACATTACATAGCCAGTGTCATTAGACTAAACTATTGAAAGAAGGCACCTGCAGATAAAAAACATAGTATTTAGGGCGTAAGCTCTAACAACAGGTGCACAAACGATACATGCACACTTTTGACTACTTTTCGCCTCAGTAGAACCGACCTCAACTATGCCAGACGC
The DNA here is from genome assembly GCA_003439945.1 of Dermanyssus gallinae. Taxonomy (NCBI): domain Eukaryota; kingdom Metazoa; phylum Arthropoda; class Arachnida; order Mesostigmata; family Dermanyssidae; genus Dermanyssus; species Dermanyssus gallinae. The sequence continues at coordinate 205,316 of QVRM01003937.1, forward strand.
TTTAAGTATTTAGGCATTTTTTTCGTCGAACGGCAGATTACCTACAGAGCACATATCTGGCCGTGGCCAGATATGTGCTCTGTAGATAAAAATGCACCAGTTACTTCAGTTGGTATGAAACGCCGCAGATGCTCTCGCTTATGAAGGTCCTCTGCCTCTTTGGCCGTAACTTTTCACCCATAGCCGCGTACAGGTCTTAATAATATGGTTTCTACTATATCATGAAATAAACCATAAATTAATTTATATTTGTACAAACATTGATAGCAACATTACGATATTAATATTGGCGGCTCATACGCCGCTGCCGACCATCGCGTCAAGATCAACAGTACTTGCCTTGAGCTGGTTAACCGTTTCTCGTATCTTGGCGTAACTCTGACACCGCGACTGACTTTTAGCAGACACATCGAGGAACTGCGAGCAAAGGCCACGGCGGCGATTATGCTACTCAGGGATATTCGAGACGTAGATCTTGGCACAGCAATGAAAATATTTAATATGAAAATTACCCCGATACTCCAGTACTGTCTCCCAGTAATTGCGCCGCACCTAACATTACGCGATCTCAAAAATTTAGACCGCGTAAAAGCGTGCTTTGTGAAGCGTGCGCTGGGATTACCCAAGAACGCGTCAGCTACCCTAGCACTAGAACTATGCGGAGAACGTACTCTGGTAGAAAACTTAGTCCTACACAAATTACCGACCAGTGCAAATACACAGTATGTACAGAGCATTCAGGGAAGACCGAAACGTACATTTTGTTATGTGTAACTACACAGATGGACCCGCTTTTCGCTCAGAGAAATGGAAACGTGCCTTCCAAAGTAACCGACCATTATTGTGCAGGGTAACATGGCATGGTTATCATCATTATATGTGCCTCAAAGGTGAATGTTATGATATTAACGACTGTGTATGTAAGTTTTGTGGTGAGTGCAATATCTGTCGATATCATGTTCTAAAATGTTCGGCATTAGACTCTTACTCGTTACAGGCGCGTGTGAACGAGATATTCATATAATTTCGTAGCAGGCCATGTGTGTCAATCCAATCCTACTACCAACAACTATAGTGAATAAATATGATGTATAATAATATTGTAAAGTCGATTCTTGTGAGTGCTATAATTCATTTGGTCAGTTGTATCTCCTTTTCGCTTATAGACTACAAACCCATTTGCCCACAATATTTCACTTGTCAGACACGTGCATGTATAGCTACGCCTCCCAGCATCGCTCTTAGTGAAATCGCATTATTCTGTAATTCGCTATACAATATTTTTATTTATTCAATAGAGAGCGACCAAAGGTTCTTATTCTGGCAATACAACGTCTTTGTTAAAAAATATTGTAAAGGTCTTTGCCATTTATTATTAATATTTAGTTACACCCTGATTGGCTGAATTTCATACATCTTCATTAGATACAACTAGTGTTACTTTCACACGACTGAAATTTCTGTCATCTTGCTAGCTCAGTTATTGGATAAACTGCTAAACACGTTGCTCTGTTTAAAACATTTAGAGAAGGGAAACTGCTGCCATTTGACCTAGTGACTTCGAGATGAGTAAATATGTTTACAAAGTTTTTAGAAAAACGTCGTCCTTTTTCGCATCTTCGAAACTTAGCATTGTTTGCTTTTAATGTTCGTTCCTTATCAGATTGTATCCGATATCTTTGCTTTTAGACGCCCTTTCAATGGCCCTCACTGTGAATCACTCTAGCAAAGTGTCCCCCATTTTTCACTTGGCAATGCCGTTTTATTTTTGTTTTAATCACTTGTGAGGTGAATCCTCTACTTTTTGCCGCAGTTTCCACTCCCGTTTTCTAGTACGTTTGCGTTTTTATTCTTACATGAAATTTACGTAAATTTTGCTGCTAACTTTTAATTCCGTTTCTTAGGTGCATGCCTTCTAAGCCTAGCTTTGTTCCGAAATGATGTATTTTCTTCCAGAAGCGTTACATAATCTTGGTTTTGCATGAAACAAAAACATTGGTTACTGACGCGCCAGTGATATTTAGGTCTCTTACTATCTTCCTCTTTTAATGTCAAAAAATGCTTGAGTTTCTTCTCCATTCTTGTTCAACCTCTTATTGTCAGTGGCACCACTGTCCTGCCCCGTCCCCACTTTTCCATGCTAGTGCGTGATATCCTTGGAGTGCTTCCTCACAGTTTCAATATGCCATCAATTTCTCTAAAAAACTATTTTGATATCCTGTGTAAGCCATTCTCCCACTTCTTAGGTTTGAAGTGGTGCGGAGTCCAGATGTTTGTGTTCTGCGCACACATGAAGAAACGCTTTGGAGATTAGGTCCGGGGTAGTTGTGATGTCACTAAGTCTTTGATCTACGGGCGTACGCCTGGATCGACTCGGCCGTCAAGCTAGCGCCCACTGAGCTCTTCTGCAGCTGTGCCATCGGCCCGCCTACTGCCCCGACGGTATGCCAATATGCAGTACTGAATGCAAGACCTTTGAAATAAACGTCGTGATGGTGTTCTGTTCGAATGGGGATTGGCTGCGACGAACCTCTTCTACGATACCGATAGGCGTGGTCTGTATTTTGACGAGGCAGTCGGATTTGGTTTGATGCGGTTGGCGTCCGTCGTCGAGATACAAATTCCATAGCTGGCGTTTTTAGGCCCTTTCTTCTTTACGACCAAAGACCAGCTGTGTTGTTTTAAGTATTGTCAGATGCTTGAACTGGATGGATACTGCTATGCAGATCGGGATTAGCAGGGCGTCGGTCTGCTTCTGTATTATGCTTCGTGGGACTCTCTTTAGTTACTCCATACGAATCAGCTTTTGCAGGCATGCATAGCTCCGTTTTTCCGTTGCACAAACTACAGCGGGCCTGAGTATTCGAATCTTTTCCGAGGCCGCATCTCTGAGTTGGGCTTTATGAGTAGGGCCTTGCAAATAGCGATAAAGTGAACCAGACGATAATACTTGCAGCACTGCGAGGGTTTATTATGTAACACACCTTCATGCTGTTTAAGCTCCAGACGCGCCTCAGCCACAAGGCAGTGGCCGAAAAATGTCAATTGATATTGAGCTCCGATTGCGAAAGAAAAGTCACTAGGTAATCTTCCCTTTCTACCACTATGATAAGTTCAAGTCAAGTCAAAGGCACCTTTATTTTTATAACTGCTATATATTCCTAAGTTCGCTATATTTCTAGCGGCTCCTTCTCTTGTCGTTTGTTGCCGTTCGTTGCACGGGCATGACCAGCTATTCCTGTCGTCGTCATTTATCAGTAATTTGATGTATTTCTAATAAAGTAAATATATATATATATATATATATATACAGGTAGTTCAACAGGTTCTTAAATTGAGCTTTTCAGAATTCGAATTTTGGCGCGCTTTTACCGCTATTGGAAAATGCTAGCAGTCAAAATATTATAGTGATTGGCCGTTGCGATTTCGTATAATCGCTTTTCCCGTACAACGTATCGGCGTGATTTTGAAAAATTAAGAAAAAATAGTTTCGAGTGGTTATCAAGCATTCTTATTTCAAAGGTTGGAATGCGACCCAAGTGAAAACTGAGTCAGACGAGATGTACGGCGACTCTGCGCCATGGTTTGCTACTGTTTCCAACTGGATTAATGAGTTAAAAAGAGGTCGCAGGAGCACCGAGGATGAACTACGTTCAGGACGCCCAAAAACGGCAACTGATGAGAAAAACGTGGAAAAAGTGCTGAAAATCATTGCCGCAGATAAGCGAGTGAACATTGGGGAGATAGCAGAGGCCTTGGGGATCAGTTTGGGTAGTGTGCATTTCATCCTGCACGAGAACTTAAAGATGAAAAGGCTCAGAGCAAAATGGGTGCCGCATTTGCTCAACCAAGGCCAAATAGACGCGCGTGTTTCCGCTTCAAAGCGAAATTTGGCCAAGATGTCGAAAAATCCGTCGGATTTTTGGCGCAGATTCGTGACCGTCCATAAAAGCTGGGTCCATTACTACACTCCCGAGAACCAAGAAGCATCTCGCCAATGGTGTGCACCTGAAGAAGATCCTCCGAAGAGGGTGCGGACAACGGCATTGGCCGGAAAGATGATGGCCACGGTTTTTTGGGACCAACGTAGAATAATTCTGGTCGACTACCTTGAGAGTGGTAAAACGATCACGGGAGAATATTATGCAAGACTGTTGAACTGCCTGAAGCAAGAACTCATCGTGAAACAGCCCGCTTTGCAGAAGAAGGTTGTCCTGTTTCACCAGGACAATGCTCCTGCACACAAGTCGCGGCAATCATCGGAGAAACTGGCCCAACTGAGGTTCGAACTTATTGAACAACCTTCCTATTCTCCAGACCTGGCTCCCTCTGATTATTTCCTCTTCGGACATTTAAAGAATAATCTCGGTGAAAAGCGTTTTTCCAGCACTGAAGAGGTTAAGGCTGCTGTCAATGCCTATTTTTAGTCTAAAGACGCGGAATTCTACTCAAGAGGTAACAATGCTCTGAATTCTCGGTGGGAAAAGTGTCTTGAGCTTCTCGGGGATTATATCGAATAAGAAAAAAATAAAAGCAAGATTTGAAAAATTCTTGGTTTTTATTTTAAGAACTTGTTGAACTACCTGTATATATACATATAGCGGTGTGTTTACATAGCTTTCACTAAATATTTGTATGTATTCAGTAGGGCTGTTTTACCAATTTGGCGTTTTTAGTTCACTTTTGAGCGGACTCGAACTTGGATTGTAAGAAAAGCAAACACTAGCAGTTTGAAAGATAGTAGAATTTTCCGAAAGTATTGCTACCTCGGTTGATTTAATCACATATTTGCCGTTACTAACGTACGCGGTACTACAAGTGATTTTTTCTATAGGATTTGGCATGTTAAACTTGTGCAAGCACAATAGCCAATGCACAGTGGCAACTAAATAAAATATGGATCACGGATGTAGACCAATTTGTTGTTCGTTGAGTAGTTTTTCAGAAAGCAAAAAATCGTCTTTTTTAAACGTTAAAAGATGTTGTGCTCTGAAATGTGAGCCATGTACTTCATATAAACGATATAATGTTTCTGATTGCTATCAGTATCAACTTTTAGAACAATATATAAGAGAACACACTTTTACTAAAGTAATAGTAAAATGCTTGTATAAAGCGGTCTAAAAAATTATATTTATATATATATATATATATATATATATATATATATATATATATATATATATATATATATATATATATTTATTATTTATTCAATGTTATCAATCATTCACGGTGGGACCATGACATTTGGGTTCCTGCGATATATATACAGGGTGTTCCTATTTGTGTGTCCAAAACGCTAGGGTATGGTCAAACTCGGTGAGAAAATCATTTTTGCCAATGGGTGGAAGCCGGGAAAACGTTTTGTTTAGGAGTGAGGATGAAATTTATAAAAGCAGTTATTCTGTCTTTTTTCTCCTACATAGTTGTGCAAAATCTACGTTTGCGGGAGAACCAGTCAACGCACAAAGGAACCGATCATACCGGCGTGTTTGGCGGAAAATTCTGCACAATAAAGTATACATTACTAGCTTGCGTAGCAAAAAGCGAATAGCCAGATTAAGGAAAGTCATAAAAAGTGAAAATGTTACGTTAACGCTTTTTTGTGCAACATCGTAATTTTTTCCATTACGACCAAAAATGCACGTCCAAAAGACTACTCTCAGGCAATAGCAGATTTAATGCCCACTACATTCGTACCAAAGTGATGGTGCTGCGTTACGTATTTGCCAAGTGACTAAGCTTTTTCGACAGTCATAGTTGTTATGTTTCACGTTGAAGTTTTCACGTCCAGAACCGTAGCATTTTGCCAAGTAGTTTCCGCCCCCTCTTTCCATTAGAAAAAATTATTCTCTTGCTGAGTTCGATCAAACCTCAAAATATGTACCTAACTTTCTCATACGCCCTATGCAAGTATGCATGCCTTCGCTTTCGATATGACTGTCGAAAAAGCTTAGGTACTTGGCAACTACGTAACGCAGCACCATCACTTTGGTACAAATGTAGTGGGCATTAAATCTGCTATTGCCTGAGAGTAGTCTTTTGGACGTGCATTTTTGGTCGTAATGGAAAAAATTACGATGTTGCACAAAAAAGCGTTAACGTAACATTTTGACTTTTTATGACTTTCCTTAATCTGGCTATTCGCTTTTTGCTACGCAAGCTAGTAATGTATACTTTATTGTGCAGAATTTTCCGCCAAACACGCCGGTATGATCGGCTCCTTTGTGCGTGTACTGGTTCTCCCGCAAACGTAGATTTTGCACAACTATGTAGGAGAAAAAAGACAGAATAACTGCTTTTATAAATTTCATCCTCACTCCTAAACAAAACGTTTTCCTGGCTTCCACCCATTAGCAAAAATGATTTTCTCACCGAGTTTGACCATACCCTTGCGTTTTGGACACACAAATAGGAACACCCTGTATATATATATAAACGTTTAATTGGATATAATTTTTATCCGATGTTATGTTAATAAATGCAAATGTATAAATTTATATAAGCTGCATTGATCATTGACAGGCAGCTCGATCAAACGAAGTGCACTAAATGCACTTTACTCTAATAATGTGCGTATTAGTGAAACCTTTAAGCGACTATATTATTTTATAGAGAATCAGCTTTCCTTGGTGTTTTCCTCTGGTGTAGGCTTCTGTAATCCTCGTAGTGGATATAAATGAAAGATGCGTCATATCTTCTCAGGAATAGATCGGCTAGCGCGCATTAAGGGTCTTCATAATATTATCTGTAACAACGTCGCCGGCTGGACCGTTTTGAGGACGGTGACGGCGGCAAGCCAAAAGACGACGCTACTGCTAGAATGACTACGACTATAATTATTGTCTAGTTTATTTAGTCACTGCTGTTTTTACGTTGATGCCGCGGATGCGTGGATATGATCAGCATGCGACTGCCCATGACAGTTTGGGTACAACAAAAAGAACATCACATAAAAAAACGGTGATTTAAATTCGTGATGAACGGGACTGTCGACAATTTTGAACCATCTCGTTGAATCTCGTTTGTCACCTTCTATCCCTCGCACTCGTTGAATCTTGTCAGCAGAAAAGACAGACTGAAAAGAACTCGGTGAATAATTCAGAGCTGAGAGATTCCTCGCGTTTCAGCTCGTGAGAGCTGCAAGCAGTTGGCTCGTAGCCGATTTCGGAACGTTTCAGACCCAGAAGACATGCACGAATCATGTAGAGAAACTTACGATGCGAATCTACACTAAATTAACGTACTGGGCGGAGTGCCAGTAAACATTATCTGAGAAATCTGGTAGGACGATATATATATATATATATATATATATATATATATACAAGAGTAGTGAAGAATGAAGAACACAAGACAACAAGCATTACAAACCCTGAACGATGGCCAAATACATGCCGAGTTCTCAAGACGCTTGCCTATAGCGTCGCCACTCGTCAAAAACAAAATACATGTCCTAAAGTCTCATCTGCACTTAAGCAATAAGCAGCCAGGTCAACGCTGGTTTGTGATTTTTTGCGGGCGGATTCATCGCTTCGGTCAGGAATATGCTCGTCACAGAATTCGCTCAAATATTCTGCAATATTATAGCTAACGACTTTCGATCGGGACTATATTTAGCCGTGGGATGCCGTGCCATAAATAACGTATAGTTGCTGTACGAATAGCCGCATAATAGACGCATAACAAGAGTGGTAGTTGAATAAGGCTGTCAAAGACAAATGTTTGTCTTTTTTAACGTTTTCGTGCTTGTATTGTTTTGATACATTTACGTCGATATTAATTCAATTAATTTAAAAATAGACAGTGACGCCCATGCGATTAGAAGCTCGAATTTATTTATTATATTGCATTTACGAGCGTTGTTTATGAAACAGACTACATGTTGGAAGCCGTCTTATGAACATACATGGGGATTCATTTGGAATGTGAACGTTCCCACGATATACCAGTGAGTTATTTCATTACGTATGAACAGCCGTCGCTATTTTTTTGCACGCAACAGTCCTAGCTCAAAAAGCTCAAATTCCATGCAAATTCTGCTCCAACATATAATCGGTATGGGGTCTCTGGCATGCTCCAACCAACTCGCAACGTGACAAGTGAGAAACTACTGCCGTCGGTGGAGGATCAATGCAAAATGTCTCGTACTAACGGAATTATTATTATTATTATTATTATTGAGAACGGTTATTATAAGCTGAGCGGGCGGCACCCATGAAGCCGGCACGCCACAACGCACTGAATTATGTGCTTGCCAGAGCCTTCAGACAGACGGGCTTTGCCGTGCACATCAAGCCGACACATCTGTATGAACAAGAAAACATTAGACCAGACGGTATGGCTCTGACCCCCTAGGACATGGGGAAACTGCTGATCTGGGACGTGTCGATTCGGAACACTTTAGCGACGAGCTATACGGCGATCTCCCGCAAGAAAGGTGGCCTTCCACTCAAAGTGTAGACGGACAAGATTCGTTCTGGTGTATATCAATACCAAGCCCTGGGGAACGACCACACTATCTGCCCGTTTATCATTGAGACTTCGGTCATGTGGGGACGTAAAGCCATAGCTGCAACGCGAAAAATTGGCCAGACCAAAAGACGTCGAACGGGGACAAACGAGCGTTCTTGAGGTAGCGTATCACCTTAGAAGTTCAGCGCGGCAACGCTAGAATATTCCTTGATACGCTGCCTAGAAATGCCTGAAAAAAACCGACGTGCATATAAAGAGCTCGATCTGTACACTTACCGGCCGACAAATTAAATAGGAAATTATATGGTTTTTATTCATTTTTCTAATATTATTATATATTTTTTTTATTATTTATTCAATTTTTCAGTATTTCCCTACAATTGTGGGATACGAATATTATTATTTTTGGCACAAGGGATTATTTTTTTTATTAATATGTACAGGTATCACAATTACATTTATTGATTACGGTAGGCGTGTACAGAATTCATTATCAATTATTATTACAATTAAGTTATTACAATTACGAAGCCAGCATAGTAACTTTTTTAAATTATGACTATAATTAGTTGTTTTATAATGGAAGCAGGTGCTCAAAATTATAACTCTGATGAGTACCCTTAGTGGTCAGGGTGTGGTTTGTATATATATATATATATATATATATATATATATATATATATATATATATATATATAGATTCAATAATAACATTTTTTTACTTATATATGTACGTAATTAAATTACACATACGCGTATGTATCTCAGACAATATTTAAATTTAAATAGGTGATGCAATACTTCCTTCAATTGATACGTTTGTATGAATAAACGGCTATTTATATGCGTTCGATATATACATACTCGGATATGACCAAGAGACTGTTGTTAATATAAAATGGAAGTCTAAATATGTATATAAAAATATTAGACATACTACCACTTACAGTGTCATCGTAATTCTGTGAGGAATATTTGGCGACGCTGGTAAACTGCGTTCCTACTACACGTAAAGGCTGCCCGAGGCTACGTTGGCCATCATGACCGGAGTCGGCGATGCGCGACGAATACTGCAACGTAACGGCTCTACGCAGAAATCCTCAATTTCTATAAAGATACACTGCCGCAGTTTATAGAAACTAGAAGAAAAGAGTGAAATATAGTGCCTTGAAAAACCTGACTGGCGCTTCGGGTTTTCGGAGTCGGTAAAGCTGCCTGCAAGAGAAAAAGCCAGCAAAAGATAGTCACATCATACCCGTATGGCGTGCCCTAGTTGCGTATTTGCCTATTCCTTTGCACAGCAGTGACTATCAAACACCTCGACTACCGTGTTCCTTCTTTTCCGTCTCTCCGTCGTTCATGCTTGCATGGGTGTGTGTGTGTGTGTATATCTGAAAGCCTTGATCCTCTCTGTGCCGCCCAAGTAGAGCGCTTTAAGGTTGGCCTGGTCATGAAAAAGAAAACGTGGTAGTGGTGGTAGTGCTACGCAGGGATCGCAGCGACAGTAGAAGGCAAATGTCGCGCAGGAAAACCAAGAAACGGGACCGAGGCTTTAAGAGGATCAACAGGATAAAATACAGCCCGTTAGGGCTATCGAAGAGCGGCGCTCACCCAGCTAGCGACGAGCCCTACGAGGTTAAGCAACTCGTATGCAGTAGCAGTCCTCGTGTACGATAATGCAGACGTTCACACTTTCTTCTTCCCGGAGTACACAAGCAACTGCTATACATATACTATAGGCACAGACGCACTACGCCTGTATTACGCGTATGCCAAGTACATGCTTCCAAGTGCTGCAGATACTGTCTAATGCACGAGTTGCAACGAAAAAGTTGACTACGCAGTGATCGAAGAGATCTGCCCATTCAAGAATCACACTTGGTTTATGAACAGATAGGCATTCGTTTAGGCATAAGATTACTGCTTGGCAAAAACGTTATATAAAGAGACTTTTGGTAGCGAGAGCGTTTTCTGTATGTAAATATATATGATCCCCATGCCGCGCGCATTTTTGTAACTTTTTGCCTCTTAAATGTATTCAGTATGTCTTGTCTAACTGTTCACTATTTCTCTTCTCTTCCGTGTAGCCCTTCACAGTTAACCGTCGGGACACGCGATCCTCCAAGATGGATTTTTCAGGTAGCCGAAAAGGCATTTTCGACGCCTCATCTAAAACGCTTTCGGGTAAGATCAAAACAGTGCTAAAGCAGCCTGGGATAATGTTGCCATCGTCACAAAGAAGCATGCGGGTGCGAGAGTTCACACTGTGTCGTGCTGATTTCCTTCAGAAAATAGTTAACTACATTAGGCAATGACATTTGGCATTCATGGCAAAATTAAGTTGATTTGAAAAGCAATTAAAAAATGTTCATCCTGCATAAAGATGAACAATCCGTTAATTTGTATTTGTGTAGATGTATGTATGGTGGTCGTCTGTAAAAATATAGAAATAATACTCGATTCGCAGCAATTAAAAGTTTCTTCTTCGTTTGTGAGATTTGATGCGTTGTTGGCACGCACGTTGTTGGCGAGCAGACTCATGCGTCAATTCCTTCTATATATTAACGGCAGCCAGCAGTATCAACACTATGCGCCTAAAATACACAAAGCTACCAGTACCCACTAGTTACATACACACACAAGCACACAGTCTCACATCGCCACCATCGCAAAACGAAAAATATCGCATATTAATCCATACGAAAAAGTTTTGCAGATAAGCGCCATTATCACAGTAACGTGTCGCCCTATGAGAGGAAACATCAACGACAACATTTGTCTTATCTCGGCAACGACGGGACTACCGCCTGCAACAGCACCAGCTGTGCCAGCCACCTGCCGTGACGACGGTGTTGACCAAAGTGGCGATAATCAAAATAATAGAAATAATAACATCCACGGTGACGGTGCATCAGGGTCGCACTGTCGTCAATATATATATATATATATATATATACATATATATATATATATATATATATATATATATACATATATAAATATATATATATATATATATATATATATATATATATACATATATATATATATATATACATATATAAATATATATATATATATATATATATATATATATACATATATATATATATATATACATATATAAATATATATATATATATATCGCTAACGATGAACGCTGGCGATCATTTGAGAGGAGGTGACAAAAAAAACAGCAAGCATCGTGGATCTACAAAATGTGTTAAATTCATATACATACAGGTACCTTCTTCTCTGGCTGGCACCACCCCCCGAGCAACATTCGGAACGGCAAATTTTGCGACGCTGTAACAAACCCGCTTGAACAGGTGCGCGTAATACTGCAGCGCCGTTTGTATTATACTACGACGACTTGTGGTATGTGTCTGGTGATTATCACCTGCCGTTCTCGGAAAGAAAGGCTCGCTCTTGGTCTGCTTCCGCCACCGTTGTTCACCAGGGATGGCTGTGAATCAGACCGAATCACGGCCAAGGACGGTCAGTGAGCATGCCATAAATAAAAGCATACACACACACATATATATATATATATATATATATATATGAGAGAGAGACATTAATAGATTGTTACACGAATCGCCGGAATCGCTATAGTAAATAGCCGGTTTACTCAATCGATAACGCCGTTAACAACATCATCATCACCAATTACCTGGCCGTTAATAAGAGCTGAGCATCATCCGTCTGTAAAAAAATAACATCAATAAATTCCGTCGAAATCATCACGGCCCGCTATCCAGGCGCTAGAGTATTTCTGAGAAAAATCCACCAAAAATACAAGCGATCGACTTCATCTCCGGCCCAACTGTTAACTCAGAACGCACGTGGGCGAGTCAAGCAGAAGAATGACCTTGTTCGGACGCTACTTTGGCAGCGATCAGTAGAAATCAATAACCTGAATGAACAATATAGAGTTTGTGACATAATGTTTTTCAATCTGCTTTCAATCAAATTTTTACCATCTTTTACGACGGCCTTCACGTGGATAACGACTGCCATTTAACGAGTCATCTGTTTATTGTTCTTCTAGAACCGTTGTCATTTTTTTTTATTATTGTAAAAACCGTTGTTGCGAACGTTGTTTAGGGATCTTTCTTGTTAACTATTGTTATCGTTTTCGGTTTTTCTAATTGTTCTAGTATTATTGCCGAGTCTACGAATGAACACTTAATGAAGCATATATACAGGGTGTTGCAGAATTTTTTTAATAATAGAAATAGGGTATTGTAGAACTCGTTAGAACAAATATTTTTTCTAATGGTACATGGTCTCTGATAAGTCTTGTTTCGGAGTGAGAGCGAAATTACTACAATTTGTGACACTAGTGTTTTTGCCCGACATAGGAGCATAAAATGTGCTGTTGCGAGACAACCAGACAGAAACTTCTGGTTGGCTTTCTCCTAGACAGAAACTAAATACACTGTCGTGTTCCTGAGAAAATTCTGCTTCTTCTGAAGGACATATAAGGCCGGTCAGAAGATGCGACACGGTCGTTTAAAAGAGAATTCGTCAAAAATGAAGTTCTTGATTAGCTTTTACGCTAAATACTTCAGAATCATAACCCTACGACCACCCACGTGTTCAAAGCTAACATATTCAGCAAATGCGCATTTCATGACGATGATTTTGGTACCAAACTTATGGCAATGCGAGCTGTAGTTGCGGAGTAATTACGATTTTTCGGAGGGCATGTCCAGATTAAGTGCATGAAAAATGACGCGCTGCATCTGTCGCGCGACACGTCGGCGGTAGTGAACGTCGCCACAGTCGCACTTAATCTGGACATGCCCTCCGAAAAATCGTAATTACTCCGCAACCACAGCTCGCATTGCCATAAGTTTGGTACCAAAATAATCGTCATGAAATGCGCATTTGTCGAATATGTTAGCTTTGAACACGTGGGTGGTCGTAGGGTTATGATTCTGAGGTATTTAGCGAAAAAGCTAATCAAGAACTTCATTTTTGACGAATTCTCTTTTAAACGACCGTGTCACATCTTCTGACCGGCCTTATATGCCCTTCGGAAGAAGCAGAATTTTCTCAGGAATATGACAGTGTGTTCAGTTTCTGTGTCTAGAACAAGTGGTTGTCTCGCAACAGCACATTTTATGCTCCTATGTCGGGCAAAAACACTAGTGTCACAAATTGTAGTAATTTCGCTCTCACTCCGAAACAAGACTTCTCAGAGACCATGTTCCATTAGAAAAAATATTTGCTTTAACGAGCTCTACAATTTGTATATTCAATTTAAAAAAAATTCTGCAACACACTGTATATATATATATATATATATATTGTTTTTTTTCTAACTAGTGTGTAATGTAACGAACAAGCTGGCCACTCCTTAGCATTCGTTTGAAGCGGCCGTTATCGTGCGATCGCTATCGACTACTTTAGGTATGCAACGCTAGCCGGATCTGGTCCGTAGATCGACGTGTACGGCAAGCACGTTCGTCTTGTCCAGTTGTTTGTACCGGCCACGAACGGGCCAGCCAATTTCCTTATTTCGATCGTTCCTTTTCTCCTGTTGTGGTGCGCCAACCACGGTTACTTCGTAAGACACGTAACGGCAGCTGCAACCCCTAGCAGCGGAAACAACGACAGCCTGCTTGTTGTGATTTAGGTCGGATGGCGTGGATACGAATACTTAGATCGAATCGCCACCAACGGGCTGCGCTGCTTTTCTGCCGTCGTCTGCTCGGACAGCGATGAGCGAATTTAGCGAGAAGCAGCGTTACTTCTTACACGTGGGCGAAAACCACAAGCTAGCCGAAGCCAGTTACTCAACGTGCGGTTTCGCCTAGCGCGTCATCTGGATGGTGCGTTTCACCTTCATTGCTGCATTGGCGGTAGCGGGCCGCTACCAGCAAAGTTGCTTGATTGCGAGCTGACAGTGAGTGACTCGGTGGTCCACGTCCGGCTACAAACGACAAACAAACGTATAAACCTGGCTTCCGAGTGGACGGACCGATATTGTCCCCAGATGAATAAGTGTATCATTGTATATATATATATATATATATATATATATATACATTGTATATATATATATATATATATATATATCAGCTTGAATAGGTAAATGTCTGAGATGACCGCTGTTACACGTCCTACTTAACTGGGTTGATTAGTTGCAACAGCAGCCGTGATATATCTGGTGCCGCCAGATCATCAACGAAATGTGACCTCTGGCACGGCTCTCAAAAGGGAGTGCTACTTCCTGCTCGTGATTGCCTTAATGAACGAAATAGCGGAACTAGCATCAGGAACCGCCACGACCACCACTATATACCTACGCAAACAACAGGAGTCAAACTCGGTAGGTGACAACCATGACTAGCGCACTATATATACCTGCCAAACTCAATCTGAAACCTATTGTCAATTTCCATTTGCCTGTATATGACTTGTTTAGCATCAAATCCACAATATTCTCCGATACCCTCGCTCTTGTCTATTGCTGACTATTGTACCCAATTTACCTAGCTACGAACTCTACTCTGCAATCCCAGTTAATTTTGATTCTTAATGCCGTCTTCACCAGCTGCAACTGTTTAACCCACAATTTATTTGTAACAATTTTTTTGTCTTAATACAAAATTTTAGCATACTTTTGTATTCATTTTGATATCCCCCCTTCCTCCTCAAGAAACTCCATGGCGCACTAAAGACGGCAACCCAATGTAAATCTTATCGCTTTCTTTTTCTATGGTTTCTAACGTCTTTTCCTACCTCGCTCTGTGGGTTAGAAAGGCATTAGCCAACGTCAATCCTAGTACATACATGGCCCTTTTAATATTTCTTGATACTATATATTTATTAAACCCCTAAATGCCCTTACACCTTCCTGCATTTCTTCCTTTTTTAACCTTTTTCTCCGTAATATATCTTCTTCATCTAAATAATCATCCCCGGTGGTCAATGTCACCCCAAGGTACTTGTACAAAGCTATATATGCTTAATTCAACTAATTTTTCATCAGCCGGTTTTAAACGAACTCGGCATCTTCACAGGTGAAATATTAAACGGGTTATGATGTATTGCAAGTCTCTACCAGTCTTCTACAATGCGACTCTTACCGCCTTTAAGAAAAAAGGTCGCGCTATTAGGCCTACAGGTTTGGCCTTGATTGACCACGTCTACCAATCAATCAGGTTTTATTAACGTACCCAACATATTGGTAATCTGTCACCTTTCATTCAAAATATACCCAAGTGCGAGCATATAAACAAACCAGTAGTGTGTAAACCATTAAGCAACGAAATAAAGTATAAATAACATAATGAAAGTTTAAAACTTTATAACCAACCTAATACACGGATATGATCTATATAATAATAATGGTAATAATAATAATAAAAAAAAATAATAATAATAATAATAATAATATAAGTTTAAAACATTTTACTATGGGTCAAGTGTTTTTCGTTTTTCAGCTGTAAGAGAAGATATCGTTAAAAAACAACGGCCTGCATTTAGAACAGTGGTAGCTCATTTCAGATGGTTGGCAGCATGTAGGCCAGGGAGTGCTGAAGAAGGGTGAGTCCGAACCCTAGCACCCTTAGTTGTCCCCGTTTGCGCTGTGACGAATTCAAATGCACCTTATAGGTTATCACCGCTAACTTCGACCGTATCAGTCGATCTAGCTTGAAAAGCCCAAGCTTGGAGTACCGTGGGGTCAAACCTGCGCGACGAGGAAGACCTATTATAGCCCTAACCGAGACATTCTAAACAACCCTTAGCTTGTCTAGAGTCATGAAATACGTGGCGCTCCACACAGTAATTCTGTAAGTTAGAATTAGCTTGGCAATAAAGATATGGCTGTGGAACTAACGGTTTCAACGTGCTACTAGTAATGCGTCTTCTTGGACGATTGGGAGGGTGAGACACAGAACAAAAGAGTGGTATCGTCTACACAGACAATTGAGCGGTAATCTACGCACCTCTCGATACCCCGCGGGACAAATTCATATAGGTGATGAAGATAAAAGGTCTAAGAACCGACCCCTGGGGCGTGCCCGTGGATACAATTCCCGTCGCAGATCACCTTAAAAAGCAAAGTCAAGGCAATCGAACGCTTTGGCTATGTTAAGAAATGCACACAGGCACATCTTTTCATCTTTCGCAGTTTTAATGATCTCTCACCAGATATGTCCTAATGCTCAGTTGATCGTGCCTCTCTAAAACCAAATTGATTTCTAGAGAATAAATTTAAATTGTTTAAATGACTTTCCAGCAGTTGTTTAGTAAGCTTTTCAAATATCTTTGGGACGAAAGATTGGAACTAACATACATAATAGTTTTATTAACCGATGGTTGGTTTACAATAGTGCGCGTACAGAGAAAGCACACATTTACATATACATATATTCATCACGGTTCTAAAAGTCGAGTCAACGGAACTGCTCGATAGCATTGTTGAAGGTGGTATAAGTCACACTGTCTCCCGCAGAGTTTGCACAAGCATAACGAGGAAATTTTATGGAACTTCTCTCGAATAATGGTTCGTGTGGCAGAGCCAGAAAGTCAGTGGAACTTCCCACTACTCTGGAAGCCAGTTCTGGGCTTGTGACTGACCCAACGGATATAGTGACGGAGCTAAATCACCATTTTGCTACGGTGGGATCCAATACAGTAAAAGCTCTCCAAGTCAAGGAAAACGTTCAACCAGCTCTGGAGGCCACCTGGTTCAAGAGAGATTTGTCATTCTCTTTTTTGCCGGTAAGTACGCCGGAAGTACAGAGAAGTTTAGAATCCACAAAGGCTTCCTGGAGAGTTGGGGCTGCAGGAATCCCAGACCGATTGCTGAAGCTGTCCTCCGTCACTCTTTCTCATCCATTGGCGCATATTATAAACCGTTCCCTGACTACTGGCGTTTTCCCCGCTAGACTAAAGGTGTCCACAATTATTCCCTTATTTAAAAATAAGGGCGATCGTAAAAATCCGAATAATTACCGACCAATTTCTTTAGTGGATTACCTCTCAAAGATATTTGAAAAGGTAGTTAAATCCAGATGCGAAGGGCACCTTAGTTCGATTGGGTTCTTTTCGAGGAATCAGTTTGGATTTCGTAAGGCACGCTCAACGGAGCTTGCCCTCGCTCATCTTTATCAGGAGGTCGCCAATTCTTTCCAAGACAACCAACTTTGCCTTGGCGTCTTTTTGGATGTTTCTGCCGCCTTCAACTGTGTAAATCATTCGTTGTTCTTACTTATGCTCGAAAAACTTGGTTGTGATAGCACTGTTTTGTCTTGGTTTAGGTCATACCTAGCGGAGAGGCAGCAAGCGGTAAAGGTAGGTTGTTTTGAATCGACCTTAGAAGAAGTAAACATCGGGACGCCGCAAGGGTCAATCTTAGGACCGTTTATGTTTATCATTTTGATTAATTTCATTATTGAAGAGATTGCGTCAGAAGGGTCCTGTACGCCCATCGTCTATGCTGATGATACGACCTTACTTTTTCGTATTCAACCATCTGCGATACAGGCTGATGTACAGAAGGCTATGCAAGTAGTAGAGTATGCTGTTCGTGTGTTTGAAAAATTCGGTCTGGTGATAAATGCAACCAAAACAGGACTCACGTTGTTTCGCCCTGCCAAAAGGGTCACGCAGGTTCAAACGCTAGAGCTCAATGGAACGGAAGTGACACTTTCCTCTACTATCAAATGTCTGGGCTTAACTTTACATGAGACGCTTAGATGGCATGATCACTTAGACGTTATTACGCCTAAATGCTATGCGGTAATTTCATCTATTCGTCGTCTACGAGAACTAGGAGTGCCTGTCGAGGGTCTTCTTATGGTGTATAAAATGCTCTTAGTGCCAATTCTTTGTTATGGTATTTCAATTTGGGGATTGTATAATAAAGGTATAACTCACAGGGCCGAAGTCATTCAGAATGATGCCCTCAGGGCGGTATTTAACTTGCGCCGCATCGATTCGGTTCGCAAGTGTTTTCAAGACTTTAAGCTTTTAACACTTAGGGATATGTACAGGGTAAAAATTGCCACGCTTGCATTTAAGATGTATAGGGGAGTTATTCCGGATGATGCTGGTTTTCCTATAAGAGCTGCTGTTAGACGCACAACTCGACGTGCAACGGAATTTGTGAGGCCAATAGCTCTAAAGCAGACCACCCGTCATGCTCTTGCATACACCCTTCCGACTATCTGGACCGAACTTCCCAAAGAAATTCGTGTACTTACCTCAGTCGGAGCATTTAAACGCGAGGTGAAAAAATGGGTAACAAGCAAAAACTCTAGTCAAAACTAGTTTCCCGTCAATAGGTTGAAATTGTGTGAACGGGAGAAGTGTTTAGCAACTTCAATTGCTAGTTTCTATGGAGTGAGACATATTATAGTATGAAATAGATAATAGTAATGTTACACATTTTGCATGCACACTTTTTACACACATTTTTGTAATGCACATTTTAAATATTTTTATATACGAGAACTTAAGCATTGTGAAATTGCGGTTCCGTGAATAAACCTCAAATTGAAATGAAATTAAATGAAATACAGATCTTCATGTGGAAGCCATGTACAGCAAATCGTGCAATTAGGTGTCTATTCTCAAAGTTGCAGCGCTTCCACGAACTCATTGCCTGGGTTTCATAAAAGAGTGGGTGCTCGTTGAAAGCTGCCGTTTGTGGCAACACGTGTATTTTTTGTGAATGCTCAACAAATAGCGGAGTCGACGCCAGTAAATAGACTAATCGGTTGAGACTAGTGCGGTGGACTCTAAGCGCCTTTTTTAGAAGAGCGGCCTTGATTTGGTCAAGCGCCTTAAAGTTAAACTTCGATAGATGCGGCCATATCACCTGTATACCGTAAGAAGCAGTGGGCGCAATCTTCAGGTTAAAAAGGTGAACGGCAACAGCCGGGGGCTAAGGTTATCACCTTGGGCAACACCAGTGGTCTGTAAGATCGCCATGTGTTTAGCGGCTCCGTCATCTATAATAACTTGTTTTTCCTGTAAAATGCCTTTAATGAGCTTAAATATATTCAATGAGATTCCGCAAAAAGCCAGCTTGTCAAGTATAATCGTTCGTGCGGTCGTATCAAAGGCCGCTTCAAAGTCTACAAATACAGCAAATAGATAAGCCCCTTTAGTTCGAAGTGCCCGTTGTATCGAATTTAAAAGTACAACACATGCTGTCATTGTTGACCGGCCTCTTCTGAAGCCATGCTGTTGTTCCGGCAGCTTTCTGTTAACCTCAAGAAAATTTTCTAATCGGCGAGCTAGGATAGCCGATAGAAGTTTGTAGATTGCGCTCTTCTTTGCGATACCTCGGTAAGACGATAGTGCAAACCCTTTTCCTTTAGGGATAATGCTAAGCAGGCTGGTTTTCCATTCCGAGGGTAGTTGGGCCGTTTTCATCACCTCGTTAAAAAGTCTGGTGAAACTAGGCGCAAGGTGAATCGCTTGTCTGAGCTGCTCATTTGTGACCAAATCGAGCCCCGGGGCATTTCCGGACGGTGCTTTCATTATTGAGTCGATAATTTCAGAGTTGCTAAAAGGCCGCGAAAGAGCTTGACGGGCGTCAGTGACGCGCTCGTCCCACACTGACGTTACCACAGGGTTATGGCACTTGCAAGTATTTGCCGGAAATGAGCATTTAGTATATCATGTGGGATAGGACACGCAGTAACGCGCCTGTCTGTCTGCAGCCACTTATGAGGTCGTTGTTGCGCTTCTAGGAGCAGCTTGTATTGTTTTCGTTCTTCATATTCTTGTATGGCGTTTTTTACAACTTTTTTATAGTCACGACTTAATCAAGTATAAAAATAAGTCATCTCCGGGCGGACTTTTGCTAAAATGTATGCTTGAATCATATAATGTTTGCAAGTAGCGCACTCCTGATTGTACCATGGAGCGCGTTTTCTGTTTGTTCGCTTGCTTTCCGTTTGTTGCTTTAGCCGAGCGCTACCAGTAATGGCACTTCGAATGCTGGTGGCATAGGATTCCACGTTGATCACGGTTGGCACTGGGAATATGTTTTGCGAGGTAACCGTCAAAAGGCTGAGATTCAGATTGCGACTTAGACAGGGCCGCCCGCGATCTGTAGATTGAGGTTCAATTGATATTTCCATTGCGACGGGTAGGTGCCACTTTGCACCGAACGCCAGAGTCTTCTCCTGCACCCCCCTGTACTTGATATTACATGGGTTAGCATTTGTGGCGAAAATGTCAATCGTAGATTGTCCGTGAGGCGCGACGAAGGTCGAATCTTTAGACGAAAGATACCAAGCATACTGGGCCCAAGTTACTAGGTTAGTGCCACTCGCCCTTTCCCTTATATAGCGGAGTCACCGCAGATGTCTTGGAGCCTTCTGGAAGCATGCCCGGTTTAACAGAAATATTGATTACGGGAACTAGTGGAGCCGCTAAGATGTCAATGAATTTAAAGTGGAATTTACCAGACATGTTTCCATCGCTATCGAGTAAGTGTGTTTTTACGTATTCAAAAGGTGGAAGGGACCACTTGGTCTGGCAAATGTGTCATAAAAATAAGGCCGACCCGCCAAGTCATTGTGCTGAAGCAGACCACGGCTAACTGGTGCGCGTTGGTTATGCACAGACCAAGTGCAGAAGGGGCGACGATGGTCAACACCCCAAGCAGCTGTTGTTGTGCTGCTGTCTCTAATAGATCGAACGCACAAAGACAAATCAAAGAAACCGTCAAGCCACAGGACATGGTGTAGACGCATCACAAGGGGTCATTGGTACTGTCCGTTGTGTTGACACTTTTTCAGAACGATTAAATTGCTTTTTCTTTAAAAAACATTCTTAACGTGGGGCATGAAATCAACACGGATCACGGCAGTCGGAGGCCGGCGTCCAGCACGGTGCTATGTAGACCAATTTAGCCTCGGTATTTCAGATCTAGTAAGGCGAATCAATATAACGTGTGTTACTTAGACGACAGTACCTTCAGCGTGCCAGCTGGTCTGGTCGTAGCGAAATTAATCGCAGACACATGCTGGGAGAGAATTTGTCGCCATATTGAATCGCATTGATGAATTATCTTATGTGTACAGTCGAGCCTGGTGGCGTGGTGGCATGTGTCTGCGCCTCGTGACCGGAGAATACACATAGGTGCGCGGGTTCGAGCCCCACCGTTGCACATTTGTATTTATGGGGGTCCGTGCATGAAGCAATGCGAAAAGCAGTCCCATGGACGTTAAATCTTGGCTGAGAGTCAGCCCTAAAAGTTCTTCATTTTATTTTATCTGTACATGCACGGAGCACACGATACCTCTGTGCACGCTAATATGTGTATACGGCTGCAAATAAATATTCTATAGACGCTAAACTCTTTGAGCAATTTAACCTACTAGCCATAATCCTACTATATATATATATTTTTTTTTATAGAGGTAATTGGTAAAATGCGTTATGCACACCGGGCGACGTTGGTAAAGCCTCGGTAGTGTGGGACTCGCACCCACTAAAATCCAATCGTCCTCTTTGCCCCTTGACGGGGGGGTGGCCGCAGTACTGTCTTCTCGAGATTACTTCGCCTGGCCACTCTTCTTGCCATTTAGGCTGCTCGGCTTTGTGCGGCGGTTATTTTCGCCTCAGAGATACCTCGTG
This sequence comes from Dermanyssus gallinae, assembly GCA_003439945.1. Lineage (NCBI taxonomy): Eukaryota > Metazoa > Arthropoda > Arachnida > Mesostigmata > Dermanyssidae > Dermanyssus > Dermanyssus gallinae. The sequence continues at coordinate 227,414 of QVRM01003937.1, forward strand.
CGAATCTTCTTATTAGAATTCAGGATTTGTGATCTTTGAGGAGCGCCTCTACAAGGGCCTGGCATGTCAGGGGTTTCTGCAGTCCTAGGTTCCGGGACAATAGCTCTCGCTCAGTGTCGAAGAAGGAGCACCGCTCATAGCAGTGCCTAACATCATCCGGCTCCCCCGAGTTGCACATGCGGCATACAGGGGAGTCAGTTTTACCGATGCGGTGTAGGTACTGCTGAAAACAGGCACCATGGCCTGTTAACAGTTGCGCGAGTAGGTAGGTAAGCGAGCCGTGTTTGAGGCTGTACCATTTTTTAAGATCAGGAAGTATTGATCTTGTCCAATATCCAGGATGGCCCGGCTGGATTGCTTCCCATTGCTGGCTCCATTCGCTTAGTGTGTCGGTTCTGCTGACTAGTGTGCCCTCCGTCAGAACGTTGGTTACAGGGTTTCTTTATGCCAATTCTTTTACTCTCAAGTCCCAGGGAATTTGTCTGGAGAGTACCTGTACGGCTGCTGTGGAGGCCGTGCGACTTGCTCGTGTTAGGTTAAGCGCCATAGGTCTTTGGGTCTTGTTGAGGAGGCGACGTGTTGTAGCTCTTGTAGTAGTGCGTTCCCATAAGGGTGCGGCGTATAACATGATGCTGTCTATTACTGATGCTAAGAGTCGGCGCCGAGAGTCACTTGCCCCTCTGGTCCGTGGGAGGATTTTCCGTAACTCTGCTGAGGCTTTGGCTGCTTTTTTAGCTGCATAGCGCACATGAGGTGTTCCTGTGAGAGCTCTATCCAGGATCACGCCCAGGTACTTGACCACGGGCGTGGGTGTTATTGGATGGCCTTCCAGGTGTAAATTTAGGTTGCGTGGAGGACGCTTCAGACCGTTTAGAAGGATTGCTTCCGTTTTTTGTGAAGCCAGTTCGAGGCCAAGCGTGCGGAGGTGTTGTCGGATATCCGCCAAGGCTCCGTTGGCTGTACCTTCGAGCAATTCCTCGTCACTGGCGGTAACGATCAGTGCCAGATCGTCTGCGTAGGCGATAGAAAAAACTCCCGGGGGATGCGGCAGTCTTAGTACTCCATCATAGATTATGTTCCACAGGGTTGGTCCCAGTACAGATCCTTGGGGAACCCCGGCAGTGACGGCGTAGTCCACTCCATCGTACGTAGATGCTCGGTCCTTTAGATACGACGCTAGGATACGTCGTAGGTAGGGAGACACGCCTTTATTTCCAAGTGCTTGGTTTATGGCGTCCCACGAGAGCGTATTAAACGCGTTTTTGACATCAATAAGGACGGCCAGGCAGTGCGCCTGGTTTGCGATAGGTGAATTTCTTTGTGTTACAGCTATGTTTAGAACTTTGCTGATAGCTGAGTGTGTGGAGTGCCCGGCGCGGAAATTATGCTGGTTTTCTGACAGCGCCTTCTTGTCTTCTAATTCTGTAACTAGTCGCCCGTTGATAATATGCTCAGCTGCCTTGGATAGGCAGGAGAGCATGCTTATAGGGCGGTATGCTGAGGGGTCTCCTTGTGGCTTCCCGGGTTTCGGGATAAGGGTTAGGCGTGCCGTTTTCCAAGGCTTTGGGTATTCTCCGCTGGTGAGAATTGTGTCCATCATGCGTTTGAATACCTTTGGATGGTTCTTTAGGAGTACGCGTACTGCTTGAGGGGGGACAGCATCTGGGCCGGCGCTTTCCCTGGTCGTATGCGTTCAGCCACTATTCTGATCTCTTGAATTGAGATTGGCTCGAAGGAAAGATCTAAGGTTTCTTCAAAGAGTACCGACTCCGGCAATGGTCTTTGTGAAAAGAGCGCATTTACAATCGGTCGCGCCACTTCTACAGATAAAGGCGGCTGTGTGTGGCGCATTTTTTTTCGCACAATCATGTATCCTTTGCCCCAAGGGTTTCCTCTAGTAGTGTAGAGATTTCTGCTGCCGAGCATTCAGTGAGGTTATGTACTTTTCTTCTTAATGCTTTCTGCAGGCGGGTATAATTTAGCCTGGGAAATCGTTGCGGTTTTGTAGGACGATTAAGCTGGGAAGAAGTTAGATTGACAGAGAAGGTTACGTAGAGATGGTCGGATAGAGTTTCTGCTTCCTCGTAAATCCTCCAGTTGGTTACTCGGTGCGATAGTCCCTCTGATGCAAATGTCAGGTCTAATGTAATATATATATATATATATATATATATATATATATATATATATATATATATATATATATAAACAGAGTATTATAACAATAACTTCACCGTATGAGGACGTCCGCGTACACAAGAAGGGGTCTGTAACAGTAGGTAAATAGGGATATCCATTTAGCATGGGCGGAAAGGAGAAGCCGGTCAGATTATCGCTAGGGTTGGGCAGTAAGTTGGGCAGTTTTAGCGGACTATATACACGCTCCTAACGTTTACAGAAAGGACGACTAAAAGTTTCCTTGTTATGACAGCATGTTACTGTCAATGGACGTAATAATAAATTAAGCTCTCGAAAAGGAGGAGGTGTGAAAACGTATACAAACCTAGTTGCCGTAGAACGAACTCTTCTCAAACCAGCCATCTCAAGGTTTCTGATTAACCGTCTGAGAAATACATTTCGCGTTAAATGCAATGTGTAATGTGTTTAACAGCGCATGATATTATTCTAGTGTAGTGATTGGAAGAAGATCATTACAATTACATGGCTTCAAACTCAAAACAAACGTTAGTACTGGCCCTGGAGGGTCCCAGATAATACATAAAGCTTGCAAAAAGCAGGTTATTAGCTTAGAATTAGACAATCGTTGTTGAATAAAATATTTCTCCTAAGAGAACTTGTTTGTATTTTGATGCCGATGGATAAATTGCAGAAACTTTGGAATTCCAGATCAATATTTTTTACGTTTCAGAGAAACGAGTGAAATGTCAATAGCAAACATGAATAATTTACTAAAAAGAGGTTACTAGGAGCGTGAATACAATATATATGTAAGAAATTTGCGAAAGCCATGAGTGATCGAAATATGACGGCACCGTGCGTTAATATGCCAACTGGTTCTGGCTCGAATAGCGAGGTTTCTAATGAGCCTAATGCAGTTGATATTCCGACGGCCGTCGCGGATGAAGAGACGCAATTGTCGATCGATGAAACACAAAATGGCTGGATGACGGTCGTGAATAAAAATACTGCAAAGAGATTGGATACTCTGAAGAAACAGATCGGCGCTATTAGATCGTCCGAGTATAGACCGCCAAAAGGTATCTTCAAAGTCGTCATCGGACGCAGGGCTGATCGGGTCGTTGATGGTAATCTATTGGTAATTGGAATTCTATTGGTAATTGAAAAAAGGAAAGCTCTTATGGAATGTAGGCTGGTACATAAAAAAAATATGGAGCTTCCGGATGCCAAATCATTAAATGTTCTGGACACAGTGGACTCATGCCCTCCAAATAAGCCTCAAGTCATCTCATCTAGTCAATCGGGCCCCGCTAAGGCCTCCTATGCAGCTGTGGTCCGGTCCCTAGTCGTGGAGACTTCTTCAGGTCCCGAAGTTCGGGTGAATCTGCCTAAAATTTCTGAGATCAATTGCCCGTGTACGTATTTTTCATGTCATGGCAAAGTTTATTCCACTCCGGCATTTACCTTGGCTAAATTGGAAGCCATGCAAACCAATTTAAGAGTGGCCGGTCTGGGTCTCGAACCCAGTCCTCCCGAATGCAAGGCAAAGGCTTTGCCACTAAGCCACCTGGCTCGGCCATCTCCTCGAAGAAGCCCATGCCATCGAAGAAGAAATCAACAAGTTCCTATCAACGGACGCCATCTCTACTTAGAAGGCCACAAAAATCCAAGAAGATAGTACCTGCAAAGAGCAAGCAACTTCCTGCAATAGTTCAACCTCTTATTAAATTTTTTAAAGCCATTTGTCCGAAGGCTGACATCCAATCGTAAAACGCCTAAGCTTGGAGGCGGTGTCGGAATCTATGTCCGTACCACCTGTGTGATTGTATCCACGCTAGCGCTTAGTAGCCTTGATGGGTGTGTTCAAGCTTTTCGTATACATCTTCGGAAAGGGTCTGAATACGAAGGTTTTATCATTGGGTTTTACTCGGGCAGTACTCTACATAGGGATACTTTCCTTGACCTATTAGATGATATTCTACCATCTAACTCTTTACTTCCGTGTTAGCTCCTTGGTGATTCGAACGTTAACTTGCTCGCTAGTCCCCCGCCGTTGAAATATATATCCTTCTTCACTAGCAACGACCTAATGCATCTCATCGATCGTGTCACGAGACCTCTTTCTGGAACTTGCATTGATCATATTGCAATTAGGGGCTGTTCTACATTCTCTAAAGTTCAACCAGTGGTTTTAAATACGTTGTCATTCTCGGACCATTTCCCTGTTGCCGTCTCCCTGCTCAAATGCGGTGAAACTTCAACGACGCTTTAGGCCGCTACTTCCATCTTCACCCGGGTTCACGACGCTGCTGGTATGGGTACCTTCTTAAATCGCCTAAGTGATATTTTCTGGAGCAATGTCTATAATTCAAATTATGTTAATTTAGCGCTCGAGAATGTTCAACAAATCCTTCGGGGTATTTATAACACATCATTCAGTTTACGTCTCATAGAGCGTACAGAGGCGTCAAAAGGTGACACGTTTGTGTTCTCGCCAGGACTGCGTCGCCTAAGAAAGCATGCCAACAAAATGTACATTAGGCACAAAAAGATTAATTCCCCAGAAAGTAAACATGCTTATCTGGTGAGCCAGAAAAGGTACACAACCGCTGTTCGTATTGCTCGTTCAGCGTTCTATAAGGAGCGGTTTGATACCTTACGTGGTGATTCCCGCCGTCTCTGGCAGTTCATTAACAGGTCCTGTGGTAAACATAAAGGCTCAGCCGAGTTGCCTACTGCTCTTGTCACCTCTTCAGGAGAAACTTCCACATATCCTGTTTTAATAGCCGACGAATTTAACCGCTACTTCGTGTCGGTGGGTTTGGAGACGGTCTCTTCATTGAGTCTTGAGGACGATATTAGACCGCGATTAAGGAACCTTTGGTCCTGTAATGACGTTACCTTCAGTTTTCGCGCTGTAACAGTAATTGAGGTGACCTCGATATTACTTAAGCAGAAACGGAGCTGGAGCTGCGGTGCAACGGGACTTCCTGCTCAACTTCTAAAACTTGGTACTCCATACATTGCTGGTCCTCTTACGCACAGAGCGAACCTTTCACTCGCATCTGGAGTGTTTCCAACCGCCCTTAATGCTTCGTTTGTTACACCTATTTACAAAAAGAAAGGCGACGTTGCGGAGCTTAAAAGCTACCGACCTATCAGCTTGGTTGACTGCATTTCAAAGCTATTCGAGAAGCTTGCTCTCATGCAGCTGGAACACTTCCTCGAATCCTGCAGCTTTCTTTCGCCTAATCAATTTGGATTTCGTCACGGTCGGTCCACGGGCCTGGCACTTGCGCATCTCTGGCAGTTTGTAACCGACTCCGTTGAATCGACAAAAGCCCGTTTAGGCGTTTTTCTTGATGTCACTGCGGCATTCAATTGCGTTCGCCATTCTTTCATTCTTCAAATCTTGCAAAACCTTGGGTGTTCTGCAGGTACAGTAGAGTGGTTTAATTCATTTCTATCCTCTAGATTGCAGTCCGTTCGTATAGGGCAAGTGGTTTCCTCGTGGAGATCTGTTAATATTGGAACTCCACAAGAATCGGTGCTAGGACCGTTTCTTTTTTTGATTCTCATTAATTTCATTCTGCTTAATATTGAAAAAGAGAGCATTGGTAAACCGCTAGCTTTTGCCGATGATACTTCACTTTTATTTAGGGTTGACTCTCCAGCCCTCGATATACCGCGCTCACTATCTCAAGTGAAGGAGGTAATCAAAATATTTAATTATTTCGGCCTCGTTGTTAATGCTAGCAAGACTAGTCTCACTCTGTTTCGCTCTCCTCAACTAAAGTTGCGGGCGGATCTTGATCGGCTTTCTTTAGAATTCGGTCTGAAGTTTTCGTCAACTACTAAATGTTTAGGCATTATCTTACACGATGGTTTAAGTTGGCGCGCTCATATTGATCATATAACACCCAAATGTTATGCAGTTATATCGGCCTTGCGACGTTTGCGTCGTGTGGGAGTTCCGTTGGATGGTCTGATATTGATCTACAAAACGCTGTTTGTGCCGGTACTCACTTACGGCATTCTCTTGTGGGGAAGTGGTTATGATCACGTTCCGCATCGGGCTCAGGTCATGCAGAACGATGCACTGAGGGCTATATTTGGGTTGAGACGTAGCTAATCTATTAGATATATATATATATATATATATATATATATATATATATATATATATATATATATATATATATATATATATATATATATATATTGTGATTATAAGATCCTATCCATCGATTCGCTGTATCGTCTTTAAGTAGGTACTTTCGGCTTCAAGATCAGTCGTAGTTTAGTACCTGTTGAGGTTGCCTTCCCTCTAGTCCCTCAGCGGCGGAAAACCTCGCGACGGGCCACCACTTTTGTGATACCTCGGGTACAGAAAAGATCTAGTACCCAATCTCTTGTATATAGACTGCCCGTCGTGTGGGAGAGTATCCCGCATGAAATCCGTCACTCAAAGTCCCTGACCTGCTTTACCCGAGACGTCAAAATATGGCTTTTAAATAGGAATACATGACGGAGAAAGGGAATCTACTGAGGGCGATGATCTAATTTCTGAGCCAATAATATGGTATAGGTATTATCTGCTGCTTTATGTTCTTCTTTTTCTCCTTTTATTCCCAAACCCTTGTACCACTTTTCACAACGAGAACTTAAGCATGTGAATGTGTGCAGTTCCGTAAATAAACCACGTCTGAATTGAATTGAATATATATATATATATATATATATAAATTATCTTTTGGGTATGTTCATGTGTAAGACTTATAATTATAATTACGTCAGAAAAATAAGGTTGGAAAATGCATATGAGATTACCAACTTTCATGCTAGCTGGATAGGGTAATTTTAAGCACAATTTGAACATAATATCTTACAGAAATATCTGTATATCACACCATTTTGTGGAAATTCTGGAAAATCAAACGAAAATTATCATTGCGTGAATGCCGTTTGTTCTGCCGCACGGTCCCTGTGATATTTAAACACATTGTCGCCCCGTACTCCGACCTCAAAAGTGGACTAATGAGTAAACACCCTAGCCAGAATCATTTGCCGGGCACAGGTTAAACTCTTTCATCGGTATCTCACCACGCCACTTGTGCGATACGCTTGAACAAGTCATTCCTTTATCATAACATCTTCTGAAATAACTGGATACCTTCATGAGTAACGTATTACAGCCATGCCTCCATTCTATCTAACAATTTGTTAAAGCGTGGCCTTCACCGTCCTCAAGAATATAGATAGCTCCATTCAGGCAATAGCCTGCAAATCGACTTTGCAAAGAACGGCCGGAAAGATAGCCATGGCTATAAATAAAAAACAGCATTCTGGCGACCGTTTCACTTTCTTGGGTAGGAGTTGCCGAAAGTGGTGAAGCAGAGGCTACAATGCATTTTACGCGGTACTGGTAAACTTGGACTTCCGTAGCGCATTCAATACCGTACGGGGAGACACGATACTAAAACAAGTAAAGAAATAACACAGAACCTTCTGGCCATGTCCTGATAGAGCTATACTAATATCTTTCTCTTAACGTGAAACACAAACTTAACATTAATATCGGGGTTAGGCTTGGTTAGCATGGGTAGATCAGATCTAATATCCCAATTACAAAGTAAATTGAACCTGTGTACCAACCAACTGTGTCCTGTAACCACCTTGCGTGCTGTCCAAGACTAATAAGCATGCACCCACAAGCAGTACTCTTCGTACGGAAACACAGCTTTGTATCTTTAATATTTAACTATACCCATTGGGCATCGTCTCGTCATCATACTCAGAAAAATGAAATGCCTAGGATGAAACTAGCAAGGCTACTACGAGCAGTTTTAAACATCAATTTACAACGCCACCAGAACACCTGGGAGCCAACCCCCCAGGAAGCGAAAGTAGCATCGGAATCAGAAGGGTCGCCTCACTGATCCCGTTTCGCTAACCCGCGGAGCTGTCCGCAGACGCAGCACGGTCAGAAATTAAAAAAAAGTGAGACTAGTAACGCAGATTGTGCCATCTGAGATGTGCTTGATTCGGGCCCGCGAGAAAAACGGGCCTCCCCATCAGTACCTATCGGATAAACAAATAAGCAAAAAAATCTGATTTGTTTTAGAAACTTTAAACTATTCAAGAAATCGCATCATGACTCTAAATGCCCAACAACTCTATTAGCGGAGACGCGTTTAAATTCCTGCCTTGCCTTAACTTGATATCATGTTACATCCTAATCCCGTTCCTCATACTGCATCCGCATGACGTGCACGCTGAAGATAGACGCTGTCTGCGAGCCCTGTTTGTGTAATTTATGTGAGGAAGCTATTGATCCTAATGACCTACACTTCGTAAGCTGCATTAAAAGCCTGATTTGCGGAACTGTTGTAATATGGGCTTCGGCCTGCCGCATGGTTGCCACCTTAAAAATAAGATCTTTATCGTGCGAACCATTTAACTGCACTACCCGTCAACTCAAATGGTTTACATTCATTAAGCTGCCTTAGAAGCTGTAGCAGATTTACAAGCGCGACGCGTAGAGGAAATCACGAGTGATCGATGCGAAGCAAATTGTTGAAGATGAGTTGTTGAGATGAAAATTAGGAAGTTTGAGTTTTTTAGATAATATTTTGGGCTCGCTAAAGGCGAATTCAGCTTCCATTGTGAGCACCTGTGAGCTAAGTCAACGTGGGATTAATTTAGAGGTATCGATAACAATAATCATTTATAAATGTGTCTAGATTATACGCAAGTTCTGTTAAACCTGCACGAGTAGGTTCCCTCCCTTATCATGGGAGGTAGATCAAATAAGCCGCACATTTTTAATAATAGGCAAGAATTTATATATATATATGTATATATATATATATATATATATATATATATATATATATATATATATATATATATATATATATATATATATATTGATGTTTGTTTATTCCCCATTATTGGTAGATTCTCACAATATTTACGGGCTATTCCGCTCAAGTACGTCAATTACAGCAGCTGTTAATGAGCTGGTGTTCAGTTCTATACATTTCATAACGTGATATCGGTCGATTTCAATTTCACCACAATATTTACTATATATATATATATATATATATATATATATATATATATGTATATATATATATATATATATATATATATATATATATATATATATATATATATATATATATATATATATATATATTATATATATTATATATATATATATATATATATTGCCACATTTATTTTACTGGAAACACTGGAACTTTTTGATCAGTCCCATACACAGATGGGTGCTTGAGTGATTAAAGTGAACGTCGGGAAAAAGGGAAAGGAAAGGAGAGAGAAGGAAAGAGGAGATGGACCCCTTTAAGGGGGCGGGGCTACAAAGGTCCCCTGTAGAGAAGGAGTGCCGCGCAGGGCATAATGACCCTAGGAGCGATGATGTGCAGGCAGACAGCGCAGGAGCGAGCGCAGCGGAGGGAGGTTCTAGGTCAGAGTCTCCCACGGTGCAAGCTCACGAGAAGCTCCATGAGGATAGCAAGGATGGAAATCAAGGTGCTCTGTCATCTAGTATGGCTTGCGTGTCTACGGAGCGGGAACAAAGTTGCGCAACAACTTCTGGAGCCAAGAAAATAATGGCAGAGGGTTCGCCGGAGGGCGCACAGGCAACCCGCGAAACCCCTGCGCACATACTTGAACTAATCAAGGAGAACAGAGTGACAAAGAAGAATAAAGGATAATCAGTGCAGACAAATGACGTTCTGGCAAATGTCGACGAAGCACTCGAGAAACTTGATAAAGCTGCAGGCGTGCTCGCAGAGTTACGACGCCTGCACCCGACAACGTCGGGTGATATTAAAAACGCTATCAAGAGATTAGAACTGGTAGCCTGGTGGGCATGCGAAAAAGAAGAGCAGAGAAAGATCAAGGACACTAAAATAATTGAAAGCCTACGCGCAGAGCAAGCACAACTGAAAGCGCATAACGCGGAGCTCATAAAGAAGCTCGAGAAAAAGAAAAAACTCCCTGAAGAAGACAACGCAGACTGGCAAGAAGAGTACGCAAAGCTCGTGGAGGCATGCGAAGAAAGGTACAAGAGGCTAGCTGAAAGCAAGAGCATGCTGGACGAAAAGGACAAGCTGCTAGCAGATTACAAGGCAAAGCTTGAGGAGGCGAGACGACTGCACAGTTTGAATACTTACGCAGAAGTATCGCAAGAAGGGCGTTTCACGATAGAAAAACCAACGTGTAAACGGTGTAACAAGGAGATCGAAGCAGAGCATCTAAAACAGCTGAAAGACGCTGAGGTAGCTAGGCAGATCGTTGAAGCCTTAGCAACGAATACAGATGAAGACATAGTAGCTCTAATTTCCAAGGAGTGGCCTGAAGCAACCTTCCAGAGTACAACGCTGGTCAAAAGAGACATTACCGAAGTTAGAGAGATCAGGGCAATGCTTGTGGCACACGGATCGGCCAAAGATAGGGAAATCGCCAATAAACTTTCCGCGCAGTACCCATCAATCGGGGCCGCTGTGGATATGCAGCCTGGCAGTGTCGCGGTACTAAGAAGCAGCGACGTTATGGAAGTAGAAGACTGCGGTAACGGTCAAGAAAAGTATGCTCGCACAGAAACGCAGGGCAAAGCCAGAATACTAGTCGTGGGCGTAGCGGCGCAGGCGGACACGCCAAAAAGTTTCCTAAATATGCTGGCGAGGGTTATAGGCCGATGTAGAGCGCTCTCGGGCAAGGAACTTCCGACGCTGCATATTTCAGAGGAATGGGAAGGCCCCTCAATCAGAAAAGCAGTAGAAGCTTGCTGCAGAAGAGTAAATGGCAAGGTGGAACTGGCAGCCAGAAAGGGTCTATCCCCTGCCCTAGCACGGAGCACGCCCCGAGGGCGACAGGAGGTTCTAGGACAAAGCACAGTAAGGATCAAGGTCAAGGAAGGGGAAACGCTTGAGGAAACACGTCGACATATCAGAGCATTCGTCAAACCCCAGGAGGCTGGGGTGAGGATGGGCCGAGTAACTGAAACAAAGGACGGAGATCTAATCATTAGGATCTCAGAGACCAGGCCGGGCGGAAGAGCCACCTTCGCAGACGCTATCAGAAACGGTGCCGCGCGAGAGGTCAGTGTCCGCGATACTCAGGGCGCCAACACGACTCTAGTACTGTGGGACGTCGATCCCTTCATGGACTCGGTCAAAATCAAAAAGGAGCTTAGAGACAAGCTGGGGCTCCCGGAAGAGGTCAGCATCCGCACAGAAGATCCTAGACGCGGAGAAAAGGGAGGGTGGAAATGTCTAGTCACCCTACCGAGGGCGGCCGCAAAGAGGCTACTGGCCCTAAAGCGGTTTACTCTTGGGAACTATATGTGCAGGCCTGAGGAGTGGATCAACCTCCCTACGTGTTATAATTGTCAGAAAATCGGCCACCTAGCTAGAGAATGCAAGGACCCCAAGGCAGACGCTCCGAGATGTTTTAGGTGCGGAGTAAGCGGCCACATGATCCGAGAGTGCACAAAGCAAACGGCACACTGCGTCGAATGCGAGAGTGACGGACATACAGCCAATTCCATGGCCTGTCCAAAGTACAAGAAGGCTGCCCTGGACAAGATCACACAAACTAAAGAGCAAGCAACCAAGGAGAGAGAAGCAGCCAGCCGGAAGCAGCTCCGAAAGGAAGCTCGCAGAGTTGTCACGGACGAGGAAGGATGGAACACAAAGGGTGGTGCCGGAAACCGTTCGGTAAACGCGACCGCCAACGACGGTTTCAAATCCGACGCCTCCGGTGCAGGAGATCCAACCACAGCCACAAAATAACAAGTCCAATCAAAGTCATCCAGGTTAACTGCAATAGAAGCCGCCACGCCCATACGATGGTGGAAGACATCGCAGCAAAGCAAGGAGCGGCAATCGTTTTCGTTAGTGAGCCTAACGTTACATTGGGGAAAACTAAAACAGAATGGATAATGGAGACAAGCAAGGATAAAAATGCGTGCATAATAATCCGGGACAGCTCGATACAACTAAGAAAGCAGGGCGCCGGCAGCGGATATGCCTGGATCGAAGTAGAGGGAGCAGGCCGAGTATACTCGTGCTATATAAGCCGTAACTGTTCCGTACAGGTGTTCGAAGCATACCTAGATGATCTGGCTGTCTCGATGCAAAAAGACAGAAGTAATGACGAGAGCATAGTACTAGCCGGAGAATTCAATTATGCCGCTGAGTTGTGAGGGTCAGCCCGTACGGATCGCAGGGGGCAGCTCCTGATGGACTGGATGGCCGCCAACAACCTGACTGTGATAAACGACGGCGCGGAACCGACTTTCCAAAGAAACGGACAAGAGTCTTTTATCGACATCACCTTGGCCAATGAAAACACAGCACAGGCGATCGGAGGCTGGAAGGTTCTCGCAAGAGAAGAGAATCTCAGTGATCACAATTGCATCGAATGAGTTCTCGAGGCGGTAAAGTCTCAACCATCACGGAAACCAGGTATCCCTCGGCGTAAACTTAAGAGTGAAAACGCCTTTAAAAAGGCCTTTCAGGCCGAAATAGCAAAATGTAATAGCCTGCAAGACATAGCAAGCTACAGGAAAGTGGTTCAAAGAGCATGGGAGGTGGCCAGTACGCTAGCCGTACATCCCAAAAGAACGGGCGTAGTAGAGCCAAATTACTGGTGGAACGAAAGGATCAAGGATGCTCGCAAATTATGCATGAAGTTAAGGCGGAAGCTTAAAGAGGCTAAGGGAAGTGCCAAAACCCATGCGATATTAGCAGAATATCGTGAAAGCCGAATGATATTAAAACAGGAGATAGTGAGAAGCAAGAAAGAAAGCTGGAGGGCGTTTCTAGCTGAACTGGACGGCGATCCATGGGGACGGCCCTATAAGCTAGTGCGGGGAAGCTTTGCTAAACCAAAGGTAGACATCGCAGCTGAGGTGAAAGAAGAAATATTGCGGAATTTATTCCCACGTCACGAGGACTTCAACAGGAAGGTGTACGAAATGGTTAACAAACAGAGCACAAACAAGTTCTCAGAAATACCTGAAGTTACAGTCGCGGAGGTGACAGCCGTGGCGGGCAGAATAAAGACAGGCAAGGCACCGGGACCTGACGGAATCCCACCGGCGGTAATTCGCTACCTGTGCAAAGAGTTCCCAGACTTCGTGGCAGATGCCGCAACAAAGCTGCTTCGTGAGGGGAGGTTCCCGAGAGAGTGGAAAAAAGCGGAGGTGGTATTGGTTCCAAAGGGCAGTGGGGGATATAGACCCATTTGCCTTCTGGACTCACTGGCGAAATGTTTTGAGGCAATCTTTGAGGAAAGGTTAAGAAACTTCGCGGAGGAAAACGGCCTTCTCTCGGACTCACAGTACGGATTCCGCAAGCATAGGTCGGCCCTTACTGCGATACACAGGGTTATCTCAGATGCTGAAAGGCTTACATAGCTCGACACCGCAAACCAGAGACCTGTTTATGGCGGTTATGCTTGATGTGCGAAACGCTTTTAATAGTCTTCCCTGGAAAGTAATCTTAGATACCCTACACAAGAAGGGCGTCCCGCCCTATTTGGTAAAGCTCACATCCAGCTACCTACAGGATAGAATAATCTCCTGCGCTGGAGTTTCATTCCAGATGACAGCGGGAGTTCCGCACGGATCGATCATTGGCCCGTTACTATGGAACATTGCCTATGACGATGAACTAAGGCTGCCAGGACTCCCAGGAGGGGTCCACCTGCAGGCCTATGCGGATGACCTAGCAATTATGGTCAAGGCCCAAACAGCAGAAGAATTAGAGCTAGCCGCTAACAAATCGCTCAAGGCAGTCGAAAGGTGGATGGAGAGAGCTGGACTGGAACTAGCTCCTGAGAAGTCAGAGGCAGTGCTGCTCATAGAAGAAAGCACTGCAGAGAGATTAATCTACGACTGCAGGGAACAAGTATAATATTCAGCAAGGAGGTGAGATACCTAGGCGTCCAACTAGACCGGGGACTCACAGGAGTGCCTCACCTAAAGAAGGCAATCATAAAGGCAAGCAAAGCGGCAAACGATATCGCCAAAATCCTGCCAAATATCTACGGACCTAGCAGAGCCTCAAGGAGAAGGCTGGTCACGTCAGTGGCGGAATCCATCGTCCTGTACGGTGCACCGGTATGGTTCAAAAAGAAGTGCGGAGAAACACATTGAAAAGGCCTACTCAGAAGAGCCCAACGGGTACCGGCTCTTCGCATCACACAGGCCTACAGGACCGTGAGCACAGCGGCAGCTTTGGTTCTGGCAGGGACCCCGCCCTGGGACCTCAAAGCAGATGAAAGACGAAGACTGTGGGAGCGTGGTCCAGATAGGACGACAAAGGAAGCAAAGGAAGAGGAAACGAAAGTAACACTTCTGCGATGGCAGGCGGAATGGGAGAGCCTCAGGAAGGACGAGGCGGGAGCCAAGGTCCGTGATCTGATACCGAACATCGAGAAATGGCTGAATAGGCCCGGAGGTGACATGGACTTTTTCCTAACGCAAATAGTCACCGGTCACGGAGATTTCCAGTCCTATTTATACAGGATCGGTAAGGCGCCTTCGGACACGTGCATGTTCTGCACGCTGGGCGTTAAAGATGACGCGGCACATACTCTTCTACAATGCCCGTGCTGGGAAGAGGCTAGACGTAAGGCAAGCAACAGGGTGAGAGATAGTTGGACGAACGCGGGTGCTTAGAGACCTAAACACCCTCTCGTGCTCCTGAGAGATGGGCTAGCCCTATTCATGGATTTCATCTGCTCAGAACCAGCAGCATGGACCCTTGGAGCAGCGGTTGCGCGAGAGGTGCTGACGGAGAAGAAACTATGCGGGACGCAGAGAGGAGCGAGTTACGACAGGATTAGCGCAAGAAGAGAAAATTATTCTCTCTTGTCACAAGGCACGCCAGCCAGAGAGCAAACTTCGCCAAACAAGCAGGCGAACCTGGTTAGATAGTCCGGATGTCACCCCCACGGCCCATAGTACTATTAAACGAAGATCTGGGCTGTGTCAAGGGCGTTATGAGAGGCAGGTTTTAGTGGGTAGGGGCGCGGACCATCGCGCCGAGTCCCACATACTAGAATGGAGATAAGGTGCCGTTTGCCTTTCTCCAGTCTGACGGTGCGTAAAATAGCATTTCCTCCTCTCAAAAATAAAAAAATAAAAAAATAAAAACATTTATTTCGTATTTGGTATGCATTAACATACCATTGACGCTTGTTGTGTGTCAATGATATATTACTGCAAGCAGTGATCGTCCGCGACGGCTCACTATTTTCTTAATATCGTTGATAATTATTGCCCAAGCATGAACCCCTGCGCTTCGAAAACATTATCCAGGGGCCAAGTTAGAAAAAATAATAAACTTTTAGAGATACACAACTTCCTCTACAGAATAAGTGATCCAACCTTCCCCTTTGCATTTAAGAATCACGGCAAGTGTGCAGTCTTCCCCATAGTTGGTATATCTTCTATGTTCATTAAACAATTCATCGCTGCTCTGGGCAGATTTCGACTGCTTGATATGTAATTGCTAATCATATATGGGCGCCGCGTTCTTCCATTTAGGGTGCAAAATCGCAACCGCTACTTCATTTTAGGTAAATGGCTTATCAATATGGGCCCGGAGGATGTTCGCCATTTCACTATGCGAGCCTTGAAACACTGGAACTTTGTGTGGGATTGTGCCCGCTAACGATTGAATATTGGATTTCAATATATACGACCTGCTATTTTTATGATATTAGCGTACTACTTGACCACGTATCCTGTTTTAGAAATGTGTCATCTTAGAATGATAGCGGGTGATAAAGAATGACTGCTTCACAAATCTTTGATTCGGTTTTGAGCGCCGAATGAAGAATGGAGCTACTCAAATGAAGACTGTCGTAGTCAGTGTTTCACATAGACTCTTAGTGCCGAAGGCTTGAATTGAAATTTATTGTCCTAGATGAACAAGTGATAAGATCTAGCAACTTTCGGTTATATTTTATTTTTGATGCAGTACTGTTTGTGCATATCTTGAATATAAAATTTACCGTCAGATGCTCTCAACTCCTAAAAGCCGTAGTACGCATGCACTCGCAGTGATAGATGTCGTTCAGGATTAGGCAAAATATGGATTGTTAATAATACTTGGCGCCTTTTAAAGGTATGTTGTGCTAGGCCTGTGACCACCCACATATCAAGTTTAGAAAAAATATGTGCGTTTTTGTCGGCAGACTTGTCGATACGCCAGTTTTCGTCACCAAATGTTTGGTGCTAAATTTAATTGCAGATAGGCATTTCGCTAAACGATCGACAAACCTGTGGATATCTTCATGTGGGCTAGAGTGCATGGCCACTATATTAATTATATCTGCCCCGAGAACCACAAATATTTCGTTACTTCATTTAGGCTTTTAAAGTTTGAATATAACAGACTGATGCTCCACAGCTGGGCTGGGCTCGACCATGACGTCTAAGAACCGTTCTGTTAGCTGAATAGAACACTGAAGAGTCAACTCTATCACATCACGCCTCAGTAAGAATGGTAGTGTTGAACTTGTTCATTTCCGACGGTACCAGATGTGGTATACCCTTACCAACGCTCTCAGTGTTTTGCTGAAGAATCTTATTGCAAGCTTGAGTTTTCGACTGAAGCGAATCGCTTGATGTTAACGAACCTGAAACCCTGATACCCCCCTGAAATTTAAACTCCGGTCGTTGCTAAGTTGCATCAAATATCGCGAAAATTGTCTATTGTATATTGGCAATAGTCCACGAACGACACTCGCGCTTCCATATGAGCTTGGACATAAATAACTGAACCAAGCCGTCGCGTCTCTTCTGCTGTCTCATTTGTTGTCCGTTGGGCGCGACATTATGCGCTTCGACATGGGAGGAACATATACAGCAGCAGCCGACCAAATTAAACTAAATTACACACCCCTAGAGAAATCATTCTTCCAGTCTAGGAGTTACATTGGCTTTCATTCTACCGTTATATTAAGAAGAAGACCGCGAAAGCCACAGCTGTCATTGTACTTGGAGCTTGGAGACTTATCGTAACCTTCAACATACACGTAGCCGAGCAGCTGTATAAAATCATAATATTTCTCATCCTACACTACTGTCTTAAACAAATCGTCCAATTATTAAAAGTTTTTCCCTTTATAAAGACACAGATAAAATAAAAACCAATTGTTTACGACGCATCTTCGGCCTACCGTAGAACGCATTAGAAAAGGAGGATACAAGGACGGAATATTTAGAAGAACTTAAATGTTTGAATGCTAAAAAACCTCTGACCCAATAGACCTTGAGTGAGTATCAACAATTCTGCGACAAACAAAATCTTAACTATTTAGTACAAAACTTTTGTTATGGGCCTGTTTTTTGCACAACGCGCTGGGAAATCCGACATTTCTTTCGTCTATTCTAGCAGGGCATTACTCAGTAAGGTAACTTGCCACGACTATCAACACTATATATGCCTAAATGGGCGATGCTGTAAAATTGATAATTGTGCAGGTATATTCTGAAATGTGAAGAACTGGACATAACATCAAGCTATGCGTATAAGAAGTGTTTAGCCTGAACAGAGCTTATATGTACTCAATGGACCTATTGTTAACGATCGTATAATGCCAATTGATGATGAATATAAACATTCACTATATGAATTAATTTAAAAGTACCAAGCCATATGGCTGAGTGGCAAAGCCTTTACCTTGCATTCGGAAGGCCTGATTTTGAGACACGGACCGGCCACTCTTAAAATAAGTTTTTATTGGTAAGTTCCCAATTTAAACAAGGTGAATGTCGGAGTGGACTGAAAATTTACCATGAAATAAAAAACCGTACACGGGCATTACAGAACAATTAAAAAAATTGTTTTGCATTCAAATCAAAGCAACGGTTTGGTTTCTAAACTATTTTACATAACTACATTGCCATATATATATATATATATATATATATATATATATATATATATATGTATATATATCTTTTTTTTCTTTTTTATATATATATATATATATATATATATATATATAGAGAGAGAGAGAGAGGGAGGGAGAGAGAGAGAGAGAGAGGGAGAGAGAATGGCGCGAAGGATTAACATAACGGGTAGCATATAGGGGAAAATGGTTTACATATCAAGACACCCGTGCTGCTGTTTGGTGACGATATGGTAGTGTTAGGGCGGGGCACTAGCAAAGTTCAACAAATGTTGAATGCATGAAAGGAGCACCGGAGAAACTGGGCAACTTGGGAAACAAGTTAGAAACAGTACAAGGGGAAGTGATATGATTTGCATTGGGTTGCCGTTTTATTTGCGCCAGGGAGTTTCTTAAAGGGAAGGGGGGTCAAAGTGTATACAAAGGAAAGTACAAAGTAACCTAAGATTTAGCATTTGGATTAAAAATATCACAAACCAAAGATGGGGTAAACAAATGCAGCTGGTGAAGACGGCACTAAGAAGCAAAACAAAGTGGGATCGCAGAGTAGAGTTTGCAGCTAGGGGGATTGGGTATAAAAGTCAGCAATGGGTGACTGCGTGGGTATTAGAGAAATTGTGAAATTAAGGGTAAGTCGTATACAGGCTAATGGAAATTGGCGATGGGTTCCAGACTACCTAGCGGGTCAATCGAACATATTGTTTAAGTGTGTGCAGCCTTGGGGGGGAGCAGAGATATAGACCTGTCGGAGGCCCTAGGTTTAAAACCAACAGTTAGAAAGGATCTGGTCGATATTACAAATACGAGGTTGCCCCAATGGAAAGCAAATACTCAGTAGGTATTGAAGGATACATCGGTTATATGGATGAGCAGGTAGCATATATACCTTTATCATCCAATGAATGGTATGCGTAGTATGCGTACTCCTACAAGGAAACCGTAACTCATCGTCAAATAGAAGGATACTATTTGAATTTGCATGCGTCCAATTTGGTTATCCGCCAAGCAGACAGCTCGTTCAGGAACTCAAAACGGGTCACGATTTTTGAACCAATAAATCGCTAGCTTCCTATGTTATTGGAGCGTACCTCAAAAATGTCCTAGCAATTCTCAATTTGTGAGTTGACGTGGATAAAATATGTTGGCTTGCTTGAAAAGTAGACCATCCGTACCATAAACAGCATCAGCAGATATACTTTGAGGGCACCTGAACCGCAGGCGCCTCAGAAATGTGCCTTCTTCCACGAACTCTCTATATTTAGTCAGATGATGCTTCCAGATAGGAGAGCATTATGTGAGTTCAACAAAAATAACAAATTTATAAAGACGAATGTATCTATGAGAAGTCGTTAAAATGAAGCAACAATATATGATGTTGACAAGGCCCAATGATGCCTTTACACCCTTGGCAAGATAGCGAGTTAAACGACGATGAGGCGTAATATAGACGCCTAGATCACTTTTGTTAGAGAGAGTCAGTGAAACGCAGTCTATCCCTCACTTTTTCGTTCTCCCTACACACACATATATATATATATATATATATATATATATATATAACCACGTTGATTGCCGGTCAAAGCTACAAAAAGAAGAGGAAAAGAGACCGTATCGATTTTGAAACGACTCGATGCAATCAGCGGTTTGACGGTCGGCTAGCTGAGCTGTATGGCGGTCACGTTAGTACGTACGCTGGTGAACGCTCACTCGGGGGGTGCCTTCGAGTCGTGCCGCGGTGTAGAGGGAAGAAGAGAAGCAGAAGACTTTGAAAAGTTTAGTTTCGGGTTTCGAACAAGTTGAACAAGAAATCGAAGTCGGTAGTTCCAGCAAGGCCGGCCTAGCCGCCGTCGAACGTAAATTTATACAAAAACGTGATACCTGCACAGAGCCGGAAGTCAATGAGAATGTCTGCTGTAAAAATACGAGCCTACGATCGATGCTATTCGTTACGATAGGCGCCCATAGAGCAGAAGACATGTGATGCGCTATACAAACGCACATCAAGAAATCTGCAGCCTTCATTGCGATGAACACCCCCACCTGAAATACAACTGAAGTTGCATTACAATCTCGACCGTCTCCTAGCCTCCGCGTTTATTAAATTACAAGCACATTGTCAAAACATCGTGTGTGCTGATTCTAAGTCTAAAGTAAGTCATGCACCCTTATTGAAAAGGTTTTTCACCTGTCCCTTCTCTATTCGCATAAACTGCAAACACTTATTTAAAAACATCGAACCAAAAACCAGTCCATCAAATTAAACTGCAAGTTAGTTATAGTTTATCAGGCAAGCGATAGGATAAATCCATACCGCGACCAAAATTAACATTAACGCACATTTTCATCTATCATAACCATATGTACTTATTTTAAGGTTAGATAGAACTATGAAAGAAAATATTTTTTCCAATAAAAAGAGGGGGCGGAAACGTCTTGTTTAGACGTTAGAATAAAATGTCTAAAAAACGTTTTTCAACATTTTTTCTTTTACGTAGTTGTGCAAAATTTACATTTGCGGGAGACGCAGTCAACCAGAACCCAATCGTTTCGGAGATTCAGCGGAAAATTCTGCATGGCATCCGACGCAAGCTAGCGAAAGGCGATTAACCAGATTGACGAAAGTCACAAAAAGTAAAGTATGTCTTACGTTGAAGCTTTCACGTGCAGAACCGTAAATGTTTGCCAATCGACCAAAAATCTATGCCCAAAGGACTTTTTTCAGGCAACATAAAATTTAGTGCCCATTATTCGTACCGAAGCAAGGGTGCTGCGTTACGTAGTCGAATAATTAAGCTTTTTCGATAGCTATAGTTGTTATGTTTTACGTTGAAGTTGTTAAGCTTCCGATAGCCATAGTTGTTATGTTTCACGTAGGAATTAGATTTTTAATCAAATAATTCGAAATCAGCAACGATATGTGCGCCGCTGCGTTGAATTAAGGTTTGTTTGCCCAGAGTTCAGACCTCTTGCATCAAACGTTTTGCGCAACCTTCTTAACGCTTTGAGATAGTATTCCTTATTGACGGTAGGATCAGATGGCATTTTTTTTACCTTAAAAACAAAGATCATTCAATCAACAACGGGAATCAAACCGGAGCTACCCGTATATGATAACCACAATTTTACTAATAAGCCGCCACGGGGGGCAATACATGTGGGACATCGGATTGCCTTTATCGAACATCGGGATAGAAGAAAAGATAGACCTAGCCTGAGGTTGTTGCAACTATTAGAGACGAGCGCGATTTAAACTTTAAATTTAAACTTGCGGGTAGGGAGTTATACGTACACAGCGGGATAGAAAGTCATGGGTATACTATGTTCTGACGAAGGGAAAAGAGACAATAGGGTAGAGCACATCCGGATAGATTAGGAGAAAGCATATAATGTTGGAATGTGATTGGTAAACACAGCAAAATTGTATCCATTTATATTGGAAGGGTTTGAGACAATCTGGATGAAATTACTGGAATTAATACTGGAATAAATTTGAAGGGATAATAACCACAGGGGATGAATATTTAGAGGGAGAAGATACATTACAGAGGAAGCAGGCTGAAAGAGGAAGACATGCAATATGGTGTAAGTGTCTGATGTGTTATATGCCCGTATATCGTAGCAATGAATATATGGAAGACCAAGTATGCATTAAGATTAACATTTTTAAACGCTGCGCTGGCCCAAAGCGCGGGGTTTCGGAGAAGGCTAGAATGAGTCAAGGAGAAGTGATAAGATTTCACATTGCGTTTCCGTTTTAATTGCGCCGCGCTAGAAAACGTTAAAAGTGAGGTAGGATCGCAAGGAAGAATTTGCAACTAGGAAAATCGGGTACAATAGTCAGCAATGAACAAAAGCGAAGATATTAGAGGGAATTGAGAAATTAAGAGCTTTTAACAGATGTATAGAGGGGAAAATTTGCATCTGAGTATACGGAGGGGAACGCATAGAATGTCGAGTTTGTGTGTTATAAAATAAAACAATTAAACAGATTGTAAAAGAGTGCACAGTTTTGGAGGGGAGATATAGAAATGTTAGAGACACTAGCTTTATTACAAGGTATTTTAGAGAGATTGCCGTTTCGATAGAAGACACTTACTTAGCTCAATTATGTGTGTATATATATATATATATATATATATATATATATATAAATATATATATATATATATATATATATATATATATATATATATATATATATATATATATTCCGTGTTTTAGAGGACCGGTGTAAACAAAAGAACTCCGTGGCGAAATTGCGGTTTTAGTGTCTCATAGTTATTCTCATTTAAGGTCCCATGTGGCCAATTTGCAGCTAATTGTGAAAGCGACAAGATGTGCAGATAATGCGAGGAGCCGGTCCATCTGGCTGAAAGTTGCAGTAATGTTGCCAGATGCGTAAATTGCAAGGTTACGCATGCGTCTCTATCAGGGGCTTGCCCCATATGAGCCCCATAGATAGAGAAGAGAAAAGCTTTGACGGATTGCAGGCACATTTAGCAGTTGGCTAACGAGGACCCAGCTGCTTCATCCGTAAAGGCAATGAACTCGCTGCCGACGGAGGCTATTCCGCTTCCTCCGTCGATCAGCAGTCTCAACAAGTCTTACCTTCTCCGTGTGTTCACTCCTAAGTCATAAGATCTATGGTCGTCAAATCTTCTAAAGGTTATATAGTTTCTTTAAATCCCTCGGCTGTGGCAGTTGTTTCTAAGAGGTTGCTCGAATTAGTTTGTGAGGTGCCGCTCGATTAAACGGCATTTAAAAGCCACTGTACGTACAAATTGTTTCAACAGCAAGAATGGCAACTACGATTTGACCGCTCAAGGAAGACTTTGATTACTTCACTCGACTGACGGATACATCCAAAGACTATATGCTTGCTATCTAGTTGCCTATAGTGACACGATATTTAATATATTGGCTGATGTATTACCGAGAATAGTACTCTGCCCTGCAGTATGTCAAGTAACTCTAATATTGATATTACAGTAGATTCCCTATCTTTAAATTATCTAGTTGTCTTTGGTACAAGATAGCTTACATATACAGATAATTGACCCCGCTTTGAAGACCTGTGTCAATCATTTTGCAATCGGACACTGCTCAGGGTTTCTGCTATTAAGGCATTAATGATTAATTCACTATTTGTTAGGACTGGTGGTCTTCTTTCCACCTAATTTAGGGGCCGCAATCGCATCTAGAAATTGTAGGTGGCCTAATGTAAGTAGTTTTAGATATTCTTTTATCTGCGCCAGTAGTGCCTCCTGGTATAATATTTATGATATCATATATGCTGGTTCTGCGCTTAAAGCTCTGCGAGTTAATCTGATCTTCCTGTATGACAAATACTTTGCTACGTCAGAAAAGCTAGTCGTTCCTGGTGCTCGGCTGTGTTATTCGTTTTATTTCTCCGACATGTCTTTGTAGACTAAGGGCAACGTGAACAAGCTCCACCACTATTATAGAGGACCGGCAATGCTTAATAACAAGCTGTATGTTTTTGGGAAAACGTTATGCAAATGCAGTCCGTGCAGCTAGGGACGACCTCCATAAAAGTAGTTTTAGTGACCTTAAGAAAAACTCTCAACGACGTCAATGAAAGTTCATTAACAAGAAAGAACCGGGGCGTTACGGAACTTCCTGCTGTCTCATCCGCTGGTCAGGTCAATTGCTTACCGACCCTAAGCTTATTGCCGATAAGTTCGATAGACATTTCGCGACAGTTAGACAGACATTTGCGACTTATCTGGGGATGCGCAACCTACTCTTCATGAACTACGACTTAAGAAATGCAATAATTTTCTTCTCAGTCCTATTCATGATTTGGAGGTAGCGATGGCTATGGAAAACCTGTAAGCCGCTTGAGAGTTTGATAGCTTGGAGGCGCCAGCAGAATTGTTGAAACTAGCAGCACCTTTTATAGTCGATCAGGTTAGGGTTATAAGGCTTTCCGTTTTTATATTAGACGCGATAACCTAGTAACGCAATAGCTTTTGCTGATGATGATACGATAGTTTCGATTGAACCCGTCTGATATGCTTGGTGGTATAGATAACGCTATTATAATGGTCGGCAGAATTGTGGGAACCTTTAACTGTTCGATTTGGCTAAACATGGTGCGTCCTTTATTAAGCGTCTGTTGATTATTAAGTAAGCAAGAGTTAAAAACATGTCATAAGCAGTTCCGAGACATGCAGTCAATGTCTGGTGATTGCCATTTTGTAAAACGTGGTGATGAGGTATTGTGTGATTGCTGCAGCTATTTCCATTTACAGGCGATACTTGAAAACGCAATTCTTGTGTGACACATATGCATAGATACTCTTCATTGCGAAATTAAAAAGATATAAAATAAGCGGATCAAAAAGACCTGTCTATGATTTCATAACGCTCAAGCTGACAACAGCATAAGAGAAAGAGGGAGACGTTTTCGAATTGCATATGTAGGAGGTCCCGCAGCTGTAACATGTCAATAACCAAGGAGCAGAACGAGTGCCGTAAAGGCTAAATTTTATTAAAAACAAAAGCCAAATTAGATGCAGTTTACGAAACGAATGCACCGGCGCACAGTACTATTACCAAATTGGTTGCCATGCTTAAAAGAGGTAGTACATTTGAAGATCAGGTGAGGATCGGTGGACTAGATGTGTTGAGCTTTGAAGAGACTACGCTAAACGGTGACATGTACGTGTTCTTGATCCGTCTATTGCTTGTCTTCTATCCTACAATCGTGCTTTGATCTACCCAGCACATGAGCTAATTTGAGAAAAAACTGATGTTGCTTGGTTCAAAGACTGTATCAATAAAATAGTTTGCAGGTGTCGGCAAGGACTTTTCTAATTGACGTATTTATTTAAAGTTACATCCGCTTTATTAAATCGCCGCTTTAATTTATTATCGCTTACATGCACCTTACAAAGCATGCCTATGAAGGTTTGTAAATGCCTGCTGAACGGATATACTGAGCGAGGTTTTGCTGTTATGTCGAGTTTTGTTAATCTCTTTTTCATATGATTTGTCCACTGTTCCACTGCAATTTACAGAACTTGTAAATTAAGTGTTTGTGTCAACGTTTAGCGTTTTTGAAAGGCTATATTGCGATAAAGTATATTTAACCAGACACCACATCCTAAACGTTCACACAAGCTTGATTTGCTTTGACCTACAATAGGGGCACCCTCTAGGACGTAGAAAAGCCAATTGTGATTGCACCTGTAGATTTGTATGTCCATGGTTAGTATCTCTTTGTCAGAGAAAAATCAAACACAACCTAGTGCTTTTTGCTTGATGGAACCATCATCAAACACGTCTGTGTATCGGGTTTGCCGGCCTTGATGAGGCTCTGTGTGACGTTTATGGTAACAAAAACTGATACATGAGGTACTAATATTTCGACCAATGATTCAGAACGAAACATCTGAATAAAAGCTCAAAACACGCACCGAAATACGAATAAAATGTACTTTTGCATTTTCTCACTTAGTTTTGGGCCCCTCAAACGGAACACGATACCGTTCTGCTATAAAGGGACCCAGCTATGCTTCTGTAAATTTGTAAATTATGGGTGTGTTAATGTAATTTATAATCTCATGCTTGCTCTGTGTTTAAACCTTTACACGTTCGATGGCACCCGAAGTGTACGAGCCAAATTGTCAACTAGCTTTTTCATCCTTTAGTCGATTTGCCAATGGGAACTACCTCAAAGCGACGCATTCGTTTGGCGCTTTGCCAAATCTATGCCAGGAGTCCTTGAAGTATTCGTGATCTGTCAGGACTGTGTTGGATAGCAGGGAGCTTCGTGTTTTCTTTCAAACCAGGCCCTGGAGTCTGGTATAAGATTCTTAACCCAGTCTCCGGCTGTCCTCGTGCCCTTCCATTCCTGATTGTATGTCTTTCATTGCTTCTGTATTGAAAACTTCCGAATCTACGTATTTTCGTTATTTTATGTTCGTAGGATCTGAGAATAGCTTATTTGGGGGCGTATCCAGTAAAACATATATATTACAAACATGGCGCATACTTTTGCGAGTAATGATGAGGCATATGTCCTTTTTTAAGATAAGGGTAAGTTTACCTTTTCTAGATTGATGGACTTTTTAAACCCCTCAAAAGAAAAGATTGATAGACTGTTCTTATTTTGGCTTAGCAGAACTGTAGGTTTTAAGTCACAACTTGAGCTACTTTCATTTAGAAGAGGCTCAAGACCGAGACTCCCTGTGATGTAGCAATCAAAGTCGCCGATACCATGGCGCTGCGTACAGTCTCTTCGATGTACTCTTCTATTCCAAACGACTTCGCATACAGAGTTATTGTAAAGGAGACTACTACGTAAGAAGTTGCCTATTTATTCGAAGTCGATTCGACTAAATAGACAACCCCAGAGCAACCCACGACAGATTCGTTAGACCTGCGTGGTAAATCTTATTGCTTTCGTCTTTGGAGTGTTGGTTTTTAAATTGACCTCGAACGCACTGGAACCAAGGATTGCCAGACTTGTTGCAAGGAAAATAGATTGCAACGGTTCATAACGATGCGGTTTACATACTTAATAAGCTTCATTACTGAATGTATGCTAGCTGCTTGATTGGGAAGATTTGCAACTAACCATGAAAATAGAAGCTGGCTAAGGTCATACCCTCAAACAGAATTTGTTCTTTCTGAAAAGTTAGATCGCGCTTAGCTACGCCATAGTCTAATATAGTGCTGTTCTCCAAAAATATATAAGTTGGCATATTCGTTTGTACTCTAAGTACTTCAAGCTACGTTCAATATGTAAACGGTTAAACGCTGTTGCGTAACCTAAAATCATACCACCATCGATTTCCAAAATTATCCTCATAAAGTGCACATTCTTCGGGATGTGCGTTATAAGCGTGAAAGCTCAAACTTGAGAGATCACAGAATCTTGAGTTTAGTGCACTCTCCTAAATCTGACAATTTTACTATTGCTAGGCTA
This sequence comes from Dermanyssus gallinae, assembly GCA_003439945.1. NCBI lineage: Eukaryota > Metazoa > Arthropoda > Arachnida > Mesostigmata > Dermanyssidae > Dermanyssus > Dermanyssus gallinae. Next base: position 254,475 of record QVRM01003937.1, read on the forward strand.
TGCTGGATAACAAAACAGTGTTTTCATTCGAACACACTGGTAAGTATATTTTTTGTTGAACAACTAGATCTTTCGCTCTTTGTTAGAATATCTATCCCTTGTAATACCGCACCTGGGGGGCGAAGGGGCTCTCCAAGTTTAGTAGGTTTGTGAGTTCCACAGCTGCTGGTGCGCGTTTGTGCATCGTGCATTCCTAAAATCTTCCAAATGAAAACAAAAGATTCGAATCTACTGGCAGATAGCGCCATATTTGGTAATGGCTGGGTATACAATAGTGTTCACTATTTCTTATAGACTGAATGAGAAAATAGGCAAGCACAAGCGTATCTAGTGACAACCAATAGTGTTTGCAAGTGGTTTGAGTTATCAACGAGCGACAGACGATCCGGTGCATTTTAGGCTGAAGTTATTGGAAATTTACCGGGAAAAATCAGCAGCCATATTGGGTACGCTGCCCAACTGGTCAGCGCCCGGGCTGGAGGTCTCTTACAACTTATCCCGCGCTGTGTTACAGATTCATTGTTGTTCAACAGTTGTTAACCACCCGTTTACGGTACGCTCTGCGCGCTAGCGAACAATTTGCTTTAAACAGAATTAAAGAAACTGAAAAGTCGCTTTAAGATTGGTATAATGTCGTTTCAGGCGAAAAGCTGGCAAGATTACTCAGCAGAACACGTCGTTAGAGAACGAATACACACGACACACTTTGGCTACATGACCCAAAGTGGCTAGGCATTACAGGTAGGCCACATTCAATCCACAAATCCAAATAAACCGGACAAAAGTCTCGAATGAGATTGAGTCGGAACTGAAAATCTCAAACATCCCAACAGAAACTACGATGAGTATCAGTAAGAGCTGTTCAATTCTTATTGATGGTAATCAACTTCATAGTTGCGTACAAGTAGTACGAGCAATCTGTTCGAAAATAACAAAAAATACCGAGTTAGTAACAGATGTCAAACATATCACCGCAATTAAATTAACAAAGGTAGCACTAATATTGGTCAAATATCTTCAGGGCACCCATTTTGTAATAGAGTCGACTTGTTAATGTACAAATATTTCAAAATTTTGCCGAATATTGCAGTACTCGCCATCTTCATCTGCACGGGTGTGATTAGGTGCAATTCTGCACAGATTGGACAAGTCAGAAAATTTGAGACGTTCCAATGGTGAGAAGTTTTCAATACTTCTTCCCGGGAAAGATATATGCGTACGTTTTCTATTCGAACATGTGCACGTCGGAAAGCACATACATACTAAAGATAATGCTATAAACCTTGCACCAGCTGCGAAGCAGATATTTTATGCTGCATGCTGGTAAATCGTTGAAAAGTGTCATATCAGATCGCAAATTATGAACTAAGTTTCGTGCTAACCCAGTATCAGAATATACACTCAAGATTCATAATGATTTCGCGCATAATCTCAAATAATGTTCTAACATCTAAATGTGCTTCGAGAGAGTTAAAACTAATCTGGGATCACATAAAGGCCAAGAGAAAGAAGAAGAATGAAAGAATTTGAAAATAATTTATAAAATCATTATTTTGGCTGTGGCGTCAGGTCATATCCTTGTCAGGCGGGAGAAGTAGATCGTGTACGAATAAAATGCATTCTGGTCAGATTTTAAAGCATCCAAATCTGGCAATCTACCTGTTAGATAATTTATGTAGGAGTAACTTTTCGAGTTGGAACTATTCTCGATATAAAACACTTACACCTATGATTTATATATGCCCACGCGGATATATATAAATATATATATATATATATAAATATATAAATATATATATGTATATATATATATATATACAATATATATGAATATATATATGTATATATATATATATATATATATATATATATATATATATATACAATATATATGAAGAAAGACGTCGCAAAATCAGGATGATTTCAGTTCGAGGTAGAACTGCGCCAGCAGAGTAGCCAATGGCGACTCGAAAGTCTTATCTCCTGGAGCTCCATGGCCCAAGAGAGGGTTTCAGCGGCCTTCGAGTTTTATTTCGTTATTAAGAAAAGTGTTGTTATCTAGGGCAGCCTGGTAGTTAGTAGTATGTTATATATTGCATTTTAATAACCATTGGCTGACACTACGCATGATAGCATGACAACCTTATCTGTAGCGTCACCGTATTTTATATAACGGCGAAGCATTTAAGGATCGTTGAAGGTGTTACACGCCGCATGGCTTAACGCACATTATCATAATTTTGTTTGTGGAGGAGGTCAATTGGCTGGAGTCGCCCTAAGGTTCCCGCCCATGTCTAGCACCTCTCGGGTTGAAGCAGCAGTTATGTCTGTCTTTCTTTGCACCTTTCGAATTTCTCCTGAAGGATTTCTTTTGCCGTAGCTGCTCCAAGTTTTCAGGCCTGCTTACTAGAGACGATGTATTCTGTAAACTCCATTAGGCTAGACCGAGGTGGATCGCAGAGCTCGTGGTGTGGGTCTCCTTCTCTGGTCCATCTCTCTCGGACGAGCCTGCTTGCCCTTAACCGCGCGCATTATCATCACACATATATATATATATATATATATATATATATATATATATATATATATATATATATATATATATTACTGTTGTTAGTTATTTCATCTATGACGTATTTGCGGCCTACGCTTATCAGTTACAGCGCCGAAAATACCGCTGAAGCTCAAGCTGACCATTGTTACGTAATACACAAGGGGCGCTACCAGTCGAGTTTGTCCTCGAGGCCATTCTTCAAATGCTATACGTATATGTGTTCAAATGCGAATAGTTTATATATATATATATATATATATATATATATATATATATATAATCCATATATGAAAGCTTTCCAGTGATGTTGGAAAATTTTTGAGCTCTATTTCGTGCTTTACCTATCTTTGTATGCATTTTTGTATTCCTTTCATACGTGACCCTAGGCCTAGGGCAGCCACTTATGTAATATTATACAAATTATATACGTTTGCAATATTATAACAGAGACGCAAGGCCGGCAAAGACAAGCGGAAGAAAAAGCAGAAGAAAGAATAAATAGGTATCCAATAATTTTCCCGCGCAGTAGTCCAGTCCACTAGCGGACGGTGCCATCTATGTTGATGTTTGTATAGAAAATCGAGTCGATTCGTTCACAGACAACGCTGTGAGAAACTGATGAACACGAACATATCGGCAGCACAACAGCCAAGTGTAAAAACGGTTGTTGGACATTTTTACGACCCTCTATTCAACTCAGAGAGCTCGCAATGGTCGCAGGGACACATATCGGGTCCCAATAGGTTTACCTGGATGTGACTTTTTGTCATGCGTCTAGTGGGGTCGGACTGCATACGCATCTGCGTTGCCCGTTGCGTCCTTCTCATTTATAGGTGGATAGTATCGCTCGATGAATACGTATGCATGTATATATAAATATATATATATATATATATATATATATATATATATATATATATATATATATATAAATATATATATATGCAAATGTTTGTTTCATTAATTTATGCTTGATAATATGAATTGAAAATAAGGCTGAAAAGGTCAACATAGACTTATGTTGGGGTAGCACTGGTACCGCCAAATTTAGTGGCCGTTTAACTCTGCCCCCAGTCGATTGCCATGTTTATAGCTTTCAAGCGCACATTACACAGCAATTATAGCCAGGAGCGACTGCGGCGGCGGCAGCAGCAGAACAAGCAACATCCAATTTTCCAGTGGCCTGCGGTGGCTGTACCTGTGCAGGCCAACTCGCCTTCCGGGACCATTTCCGCGTGACTGCTTGCCATACAGTAGATTATCTTCATCGAATGATGTCTGAATCGCTGGTTGTTGTCGTTGTTGTTGTTGCCGTTGTTGTTGTTGTTGTTTCTGTTATTGTTGTCGGCTTGTCGTTAGCCCTCGTACTGCTATTAGATAAAAGGCCAGCGGCCATTACGATCTCCTGGCTAAGATCAACGCGTAGTTAATATTCCTACAAAAAAAATATAGAAAATCTTCCTATGTATATGAATTACAACAGAGTCGTCATTTCGCCGGATACACCTGCTGCTAGTCGATGCTGCCGTTGTCACTGCTGTAATTTCTAGTTCCGTGCTTGTTGTTTCCAAATTCTAGCGCCTGTCGACTGCTACAGGGGGGGGGGGGGCGTACGTAAGCCGTAAGCCGGGTGAAATGACGTCACGCGCTCTCATCTCGGTGAGCGGCTATCGCACAGATCTGCCCCAATCCTCCTTCACCCCCACCTCCCTGCCGCCCGCCTCTGGGCGGCCGGGTCAGTCAAGTCGTGGCTGAACAGATGAGTAAACAGGTATTCGAACCAGGTGCTGGCTGGATTTGCTGACCTTTCGGAGCGCTGCCGCAAATTTGACCAAGCCAACAGCAATAGCCACAGCTGGCACGTGTCAACAGCAGCAAATACTTCAGGATGATGCTTCGAAATGTTCGGTCCTTCCGCGTCAACATCTGCTACAGCTGGCCAGACAAATTTTCCTACTTCTACGCTTTCTTACTCTGAGTCGAATGGATTCATCTGTTCGGTGTATATGAATATACATATACACGTATACGTAACGTTAAATTATGAATTTAAATGAAACGAAAATATGATGACAGGCAGGAAAATAATAAAGTACATTGTGTTAATCATTGATATATATATATATATATATATATATATATATATATATAGTGTAAACATATATATATATATATATATATAATCTCCAAAAACATGTGAAGGGCAATATTTAAGAGAAACCGTTAAAGCGTATATGTTTCCCGATATAACACGCTCTTGGAGAAGTCGTGCTTCATCTAAAGGACATACGACAGCGGCTAGAAGATGTGACATGGCATAAATTGAAGTCCTGTTATTAATCTTTACGTTTCATACCTTAAAACTGACACCACACGACCATTAATAGCGCTCTGCGCCTGCGCAAGTCTACATATGCGCACCAGGCAAATGCGCATTCTATCACGACTTTTTTGTTACCAAATATATGGAGATCCGATTTGTGATTGCGAAGTAATTAACGTTTTCTGGAGGGCATGCTGCGACTGAGTGCATGCATAAATGACGTACTAAATCATTTGTCATAGCTCTGGATGCATACAGAACTATTTCTTATCTTAACGTTACTGCTCGAAGGTGCCTCCGCGAACAACTATACAGATTTGGTAGCGCTTATAGAGAGTTCGCGGCACGCCTTGAACTATGCCAGGCTCGAACTACTTCAGAAGCGGAAATTATCCTGGCGACCAGCACTTTTCCGAACTCGACCAGAGTTTCGGAGACGAAAGCCTTTATAAGAACCCAAAGAAGAAGATCGAGACTTATATATATATATATATATATATATATTGTCCACAATTTAAAAATTGTGGACAGCTCATGCTGAACATCGCACCCGAGATAGACGTTCTTCGGGAGTAACAGTAATGAGTATTATGTGGATTGGTTTTGAATTGCGTTTGTAGCAGGTCGTGCAACTGTAGCATGTCCGACCCTCTAGCGGCAATGTAGCAAAACGAGCACCGTGCTAAGATTAAACTTTTCTATGGCTTAACTGCAACAGAAATTAAAGACAAATTAGATTACAGTTTTCGGAACTAATGTACCGCCCTGTAGCACCGTTGCCCTTTTGAAAGGGGTAGTATGAGCATCGAGCCCACGCTCTGGACGACCGAAAACAACTTTGGATGACAAAGCTTTGCGAGAAATCTATGAATGCGTGATGGCTGACCGCCCATTAAGGCTGCACAAAATAGCGGAAAGAATACACATATATTGTAGTGCAGTACATTAAATATTGCGTTAACAAATATGCATTAAAATTAAGGCAATGTGGCTATCGCAAGAGCAATTTAGGACATTTGAAATTGGCAGAATTATTTGAGCCGATGTGTAGCCGCTGAAAAAGGCCTGTATCCACCACTTTGTTTCAGGACGGAAAGATGTTGCCAGGGAGTAGATTGCATGTGGCAAAAGGCCTCTCACTAAACTAAAAAAAAGCATATCTCGAATGGAACGGTTTTGGTGACCGTGTTCTTAGATGGGAAAAATATTGTTTCAATTAAACACTTTTTTTTACGGAAACTTGGAACGCAACACCCATGGATCAGCTGTTACCCATATCGGGTGTTGATTAATTACATAATAAAGCCACCTACGAATTCTTGGACTAGATGTGTTGAGCTTCGAATTGACTATACTGAACGATAAAATAAACGTGGGGTTTGTCTCTCTATTGCTAGTATTCCATGCTGCGAGCTCTTTGATGCGTCCATGATAGTGTGCCTATATGCATCAGAATTTACATGAGTCACCACGCGTTGGTTGAGTATATAAAATAACATAAAACCACTTTTATTGTCGCATAAAGGGTGTGTGGTACAATTATCATGGTCATATATGTATTGTTTTCAGTATACGTAGTGCTCAAAGAAAAGCGCAAATAGGCGAGCGCTATCTGAATTTTCGTGCACCCATTAGGCCATTTGCCAATTAAACAATCCGTTCACGAACTCACCCCGCGCTACGGCTTTCTGGAGTGATTGATCGCTGAATTCTCGGGTTATTGGATAGTGCATCAAAAAATGTCCTACCAATTCACATTTGCTTATATGACGAGGAGCAAATATGTTGCCTTTCATAAAAAGTAAGTAAATTCTTAGAACAACGTCACCTAATACGCGTTGAGGGAGGGCACCTGATCCGCAAGCGTCTAAAAACGTGTCTTGGACGCCTTCCACTAACTTTCTGTGTTTAGACAGATGGAACTCTCAGACAGGAGAGCATATACTCTGCTCTGGTAGACGCAGATCGCCGGGCGCGGATGAGAAGCCGCTGCGCTCGTAAGCACTTCTGCCTTAGTTGTCCGAACGCAGGAGTCCATCAGTGCTTCAACGTGCCACGGCATACCGGGTGTGTGCTACGACTCAGGAAGGTTCCGCACGCCCTCTCTAGAGGTCTCTAAGGGTCTGCCGCTGTAGTCGGCGGGCATTCTGGACCTATAAGGTTCCTGAGGGACCTCCAAAGCTGTCCGACCCCCTGGCGTCTGATGGGCGGATGCGGCATTAGAGGAAAAGCGAGTTTCGGAGGCACAAGAGATTTATAAAGACGAATGTACACCTGAGAAGTCATTAAAATGAAACAGCGGAAGATAGAATTCATACTGCCTATTTATTTATTATTTATATGCCTTCACAACCTTGGTAATGTGAAAGCTAAATTACAAATCAGGCGTAATGTATATGCCTACCCCATACACACGAGAGAGCTTGTAAAATGCAGCCGTTAGCTTTATAGTCGAAGTCAAGTGCACCATATCTGAGTACTACGCATTTGTAGGGTGTGAGAATCATGTTCCTTTCAGAACACCATCGAGCAATGCTGTCGACAGCTGACTGTTGAGCACCATAAAAGTCACCACAGCAAACAGGATAAACATGTTTTAAGTCACTTGCATATTCAAGTTATTTGACATCAGGTGGCAGGTACTTATTTATGTAAAAAAAAATCGTATCTAGAAAAAGGGCATAAACGTCTACCTTGTGGCACGCCAGATAATGCATGGAAACAGACGGCTAAATTTGTCATCAGCCTTTATTTAAAAGTGACAGTCACTTAAAATTATACAACGTTCAAAAACAGTGCTTACGTAAAGCAATAAATGAAAACATGTGTTGGTGTCGCCAGGCGTCTGCCCTGCCAGGCGACAAAGATGCATCAAGGTGTAGGAACATGCTGTATTGCCTATAGACAGTCTACATGTTACGTCGCACTCCAATGGTAACGCGAGTAATGGAACTAAACCTGTTTTGGCTTTTTTTTCCGCGGCTCTGCAATCGCTTAGTACAGTTCCTTTTGAATGGCCAGCACTAACTCAAAGGACCAGTTTGAATGTCCATGTCGACAACCGAACACTCGAATCAGTGAAGAGGTGCCGCGCGTTACGACCCTCTTTGCCCATAGAACCATTGTGCGATTGTGGTTTCCACGTGGGCGCCGCCACTCATGTCTACTTTTATCACGATCACTACGGTCTGAAGTTGCCCCCTTCCGCGCTTTTGCCTCACACACCTCGAACTCTCTGGTTAGCGCTGCGTGTGAATGCATAGTGTATTCAACGTTATTGAACTTATATAACAGACATTTACGTCAACAGGTTCGCTCCGTTTAGTCACCCCATCGAGAAAGGAAGTACAGCGACTTACGTTTAGAAGCTAGGCATTGAGCTGCATGATGCGAGTGAAATCAGAAGCAGCGATTTTACAAAAGAATAAATACAGCAATACTTTACTAGGAGCACGCGCAGAAAGCGTATATAGTTGGTGACAACCTTTATTGCTGCAACATAGCTAGTACGAATTAAGGAACTCCCCTTAGATAACTATTTACTGTATTGAAAAATCGCTTTGCAAAACTTTGCACAAAGACAAGGTTTTTTTTACGGTAAATATTTGCTGTCATAAATGTCACCGACAGATGGCGGGTGTGCTGCCCGAGGAAAATCACAATTGCATGGAGAGAGCTTAGAGAAAAGTCCTAGGCTTGACGACAAAAAGACAATCACGTAAATATAGATCAGTCTACGCTTAGCAGATTTGCAGTGGTTTGGATCAATATGCATAGAGCAAATGAAAATGCAGTATAAAAATGCTGATATGATCGAAATTGACATAATCCATTGTGTGGCATTACTTTTGATCCTTTTCGACCACGGGCGTGATGACAAATATTTCAGGAAAACCAGACCCCGTCAGGCTTACCGATAAGCCACAACAGACAGTGCCACCCATTCAGCAAGTAGACAGACTAACAAGTTTCTGGTCATAGCCTTTTATATTGCACCTGAATGGTCTAGCAATAGGAGAAGTTTGTTATCGTACCCATTGAGCGAACTACAAACAGGTTATAATAAGAAATATCTCCATCGAATGAACGATCTACGGCTGCCACTTGTTCGCTCTGCGATTCAGGACAAGATGATGACAATTTTTAGGTCCTGCTCGTTGTTTGAAGATCTAATGATCTCTCCTTCTCCCACTTATTTACCTACTTCAGAGGACCAACAATATGTTTTTTAATTTTGTCTGTAGAGAACCTCTCACTCTGTAAGTTTCGCTATTTGTTTTACCTGGAACCCCTTTTCCTCTTATGTGAGAAAGTGTTGTACTTGAATGTAGACTTTCTAAAGAAAAATGTTTGTGAACACGTGGAGTGACCAAGCACAGAAGCCAAGTGTTCATTGAAGTGTGTCAACACTCCTGACAAATTCGAGCAAAAGCAATCTATTCCCACAATCTGGACTGAACCTGAAATCGTGCACACTAGAAGCTAGTGGACACAAAAGCTGCTACTCGCACCCCAATCACCTGCCGCCATTTAGTGCAGGCTTTCTTAAATGACCCCAACATGCAAACTAGTCCAAAACTATGTTTTAAGCACCAAAAGTCTTAGGGCTTTCGCGCCGAAGGTCATGTAGTTATGGGTTAACTATTGGCTCTTGTTACTTCTTGTTTAAACAACGGTGAATGCCGGCATAAAAAATTCGGCCATGTCCCAAAAAAATATGAGAGCACAGATGTCTCTATATAAAAAAAAGATGATACATAAACATCATCCCATTAGTAAAGAGAGGAAGTTAACACGTGGAATTCAAAGGACTATTGGAAAAATAGTACCAGGTCACCTCGACAAGGGAAAATAAAGGTAGGTTTTAGTGGGTATTATGCTAACTACATTAAAATCGAGTACCACGCTGCATTTCTAATAGCCGTTTCATTGTGTCTCATTGCGCTGAGGCCTGCAAGGCGGTCCCTACCACTAGGGTATACCATAGATGCAGGTCGACCGAACCCACCTCCCGGGACTGCCATCTCCTTCATTGTTTTACTTCCGATATGGACGGCCACTGAACGCCAACGTTTCTGGCTCCAACGTGGATGGCACAGCCTAGTGTAGTGTCCACCACCCCATGACTGGGCGGCGACCGTTACGAGTTCGCCATTTTTTCGCTTAAACAACACACGTCTTCTGCCTGGCTCGAACAAACGACTCTATCATATGAGCGACATCCCGCCCTTCAGAGGCTTGTTTTGAATTATATCCCGTCTTGGCTACTGGTGTGGCGGCATCCTCTATTTGGCGCCCTGTATTTAGTTTGCTTCAGCATTGCCGCCAACAGACGATATATATGCTCGCGCTGCTCAACGGACGCTGCTATCCTACACATAGGCTACCTTCACAGCTGTGCTACTGACGGCACCTCAACAAGGGCGCGCTTAGCCTGCCCTCGGCCGTGGACGCAACACGCGCCGTGGCACTACCATGGTTTCCGCAAACGACGGAGGAGGCGGTGACTGGAACATGGTTGGATACGGTAACGCACCACCTCACCATCTATAAGTATCTCCAGGCTAACTTGAACAGGTGTCACGCAGCCCACGACCTTCTCGAGGAATTTGCGCGCCAGTACGATATAGGTTTCTGCCTTCTCTCCGAACCTAATGTTGCTATTGTATTCCGCTCGTCAAACACCTTCTGTGACTCTTTGGGGAACACCGCTATATGATGGACTGGCCACTGGATGGGCAGCGTCCCGCACGATACACTGGGGTGCCCTCCTAGCAGATTGGGTTGCTGAACGCGGCCTCGGCCTAGTTAACCACACTTTTTTTTTAATTGAATGTATGTTACAACCATTTTCAACGGAACTACTTTCGTTTTACTTCATTGAAAATGGAGGTTCTTCTATGCACTCCGTTCATAGCTGCTCCCTTCTAGTGTTGGTTTTCGGCCGTCGTTCCATCTCTTAGTCGCCTCAACCTCTCAGCTCGCTGTCGTTCCAGTTCGTTCTTTCTTCTCATTACACGTTCCACCAGTAGCATGCCCTGCTCCCATTTGGATTCGTCCTCCAGCATAGCGGAGACTAGGTCTGTCACCGTTATGTCTGAAGAAGTCATTGCTGGTGAGTTCTGTCGTATGTCTTCGAATGCTGGGCACCGGAGGATTGTATGAGTCACGTCATCATCCTCGCTTGTGTCGCACGTAATGCATTTGGCGTCCGGAGCTTTGCCTATCTTGTGCAGGTATTTTTGGAAGCATCCGTGTCCCGTCAATACCTGCGTCAGCCAGTAGGTGACCTCTCCATACTCTCTATTGAACCATTTCTCGAGGTTGGGGATGACCTGACGGGTCCAGGCTCCTGGTATGTGTGATGGTGTGCTGGTCCATTCCTCGTTCCACTCCTTAATTGTCTGTCTCCGGGCCTCGGTTTTTCGTAGGGATCTGTTTGATTTCCGCCGTGTTCGTTCTTCGATCATTCTAGGCCATGGTATTAGCCTTGCTATCGCGAGGATGGCCATCGTTTCTACTGTTCTGTATGCACTGGCGATTCGTATTGCCAGTTTACGTTCCGCTTTCAAGAGCTTTTTCTTGTTCTTCTTCAGTTTCATAGCGTTCGCCCCCACGTTGATGCGGCGTATAGGACGGTAGACTCTGCCACTGAGGCAAGAAGTCTTCTCTTGTCCTCAGTTGCGCTGCGTGTTCTCGGCATAATCTTAGCTAGGTTATTTGCTAGCTTTTCCGCCTTCGCGGTCACCCTGTCGATGTGCTCGTTGCCTGAGAGAGCCGTGTCGATCATCACACCCAGATATCGGGCTGACCTGTTGATCTTTATGCTCACGGCGTTTAGAGCTAGGCTAACGTTTCCGTGTCTCTTGCGGCCCGTGAGAAGTACTGCCTCGCTCTTCTCGGGCGCAAGCTCGAGGCCGTGTCCTACCATCCAGTTGTTCACAATCTCAATGGCCGCTTGTGCTCTTGCTTGCAGCGTCTCCGCTTCCCGCGCCGTGACCAAGATGGCAAGGTCGTCCGCGTAAGCTATTGTTTGTACTCCTTCCAGTCTTCAAAGTCTCAGTACGTCGTCGTATGCCATGTTCCATAGCAGAGGCCCTGGTATGGATCCCTGCGGGACGCCGGCACTCATGGCGAACTCAGAATTCCCGTGTATGACCGACCTATTGCTGAGGTAGGATGCGATGATCCCCTGAAGATATGGAGAAATCTTCCGTTGAGCCATTACGTCTATGACGACCTGCCAACTCAGCGAGTTGAAGGCGTTTCGGACGTCCAGAAGAACGAGTTAACCACACTAACATACGTTCTTCAGACGGCCTGCCGGGCGGCCGGGTAACCCCCGCGCAGGTCGCAGCTTATGTCCTCCAAAGCCGAGGTGGGCACCGTTGGTCGAAGAATCTCGCAGACACTGCATAAAGACCAGCCGAGTGCTAACCCGAACTTGTTCATGGACTGCACGCAGGCGGTGCCGCGGAGACCCCACACAATCCCTTATCATATCAGAGAACGAGTTTTCGAGCCTGGGCGCAACTACAGAGAAGCACGACGCGCGCTTAGATCCACTAGCCCGCGCTAAGGCTGAGTCTTGGAGGAAGCAGGTGGAAGCGGTGGAGTTCGACCCGTGGGGCCTTTCTTATCAAGTTGTCACGGGCAAACTTCATTGCCCGCCTTTCTTTTTTCCACTTGGCAGGGCGCTTGAACTGGTGGTTGCCTTATCCCCGCGTCAGGCAGCGCGGGTTCCCGAAGAGATCTCAGTCAATCCCGATTCTATCCCTCCAGTCACGGAGGAGGAAATACTGAGGACCGCCGAGCGCCTCGCCCCCGGCAAGATTCCAAACCTAAACGGTGTACCCTCAGAAGTCGTGCAAATATTTGCTAACTAGCACCCGGGACTGCTGGCGAATTTCACGAGTGTCTCTTAAAGGACGGCACGTTCCCGATAGGATGGAAACGCGTTTACCTCGCACCGATCCCAAAGTCAGGGGCCAGCTTCGACTCTTGTACTTACCGGCGAATATGCTTACTAGACGCGGCGGGTAAACTCGCTAAGCACGTTCTACTGCAGAGGCTCAATGCTAAAATTGAAGCCACGCAAGCCCTTTGGGACAGTTAGTTTGGCTTCCGACTACTTGACATACGAAATGCTTTTAACACTCAGCAGGTCATACTAGACACGCTGGAGAGACAAGGCATATCCGCCGATCTCCGGCGCATCATATCCTCATACCTATCGGACCGCGCTTTTCTAGGCGACGTCACCTGCGATGTGACCGCCGATGTGCCGCAGGGCCCTGTTCCTTGAAACTTGGCGTATAATGGAATCCCGCGGCTTTTCCTTCCCGACGGAATCGAAACTCTTGCCTATGCTGATGAGCTAGCCTTACTCGTGACGATTTGCCGTGAAATATCACTGGAAGCGGTAGCAAACACAGCATTAGCCCTCGTCCATAGGTGGATGGAGCCGAATCACCTCCAGCTAGCCCTTCAGATGACGGAGGGTTGCTCTTCACAGGCCGAAACAAGACCCGAATCTTTGCTCACGCAGATCTTTACGGGACATGGAGAATTCAAACGTATATGCTCCATATTGGCAAATCGATCAACGATATATGCGTACTTTGCGCTTCTGGCACTGTCGGCAACGCCGATCACACGGTCTCGGCCTGCCGGCTACAACACGCTACGACACGTACGCCTACAGACTCCGCTCTAGTTGACCAGGCAATACAAGCATCGTTGCGTACATGCAACAAAATCTTGCTTCATAAACTCACATATTATACTACCACGACACCATCATGAGGGAGAAGGTTTGCCTAGAAGACCTGCGCCGATAGCGCCTTGCACAGGTGCCGTCGGCAGATGGTCGATACGAGAGTGCCCCAATGCAAGGGGCCAATGCAATACAGCCCTCAGACGAAGGATCTCGACGCACCTCCCCGGGTTCGGGGACCATGAGCCGGTAGCGCACGAGGCTCTCCTCTCATAGAAATTTTAAAATATCTTATACAATCTTTTTTATGCTACTTTAAATAACTTGGACTATTTTTCAAACACTATATATATAGTCCCTCGAAAAATATAGGGCCACCCATGTTTGCCACATTTCACGCATTTATTATAACCGATCGTGTAAGGATCCTAGTGATACATGCTCACAAAGTAACAGCGGATACTTCCATCGACATTTGGGGTATCGGGTTACCTTGAAACACGAAATTGCGACATTTAGCACAGCTACATCGCCAAAAAAATTCTAAAGTCAACACCAAGATGCATGTCTTAGCGAGTAAATTGAGTGGAATAACAATGTTTGGGCTCATTTCACGACTCGACGGAACAAAAGCAGACCTCCTACCAGAACTTTTTCTGTGCTGAAACGATGGGCTTGGGTCGGCGTCTCACGAGTGACGAAAATACCCAAATCAAGGCTTATAAGGTTGTCGACCTCTCTAATCGGGAATTTTCTTGTCGATTGGGGCGTTTTCGCCAAGTAGTGAACAACTTCGTGAATTTAGGTAAAAACTACGGCGTAACCGGGCGTCCAAATGCCATTTCGAAACGAATCAAGCGCGCTATTCTGAAGATAGTCTCGAACTCCGCGCTCTCGGCAAAGGCAATTGCGGCGGCAGCCGGTGTGCAAACGAACGTGCGAAATGTGCAAAACATCTTCAGAAAGTCACTTAAGCTCACGTGAAAAAAAACTTAAGAGAAAACCACGAATGACAGCTGAGCATCAGAAAGCTCGTCTCGACTTCGCCCAGGTTACGATGTCATGGACCACTGAATGGCACCGAGTGCTCTTTTCGAATGAAACAACTTTTTTCATCCCAAAAGAACACTCGGTACCAAAAGAACATTTTGTTCTTTTCCTATCCAATCCACAACTTTGATAAACCGGATGGATTTAACTATTATTTCCACGATGTGCGCAATGAAGAACGATTTTTGTCAAAACGGCACTCAGGTGGCGGTTCGGTGATGATCTGGGCCGCTGTCGGATATCATACAAGGTCGCCGATTGAGTTTTTTGACGGTCGTGTTAATTTGACGCGCTATAATGGGAGGGCCTGACTTTGTCTAACTTTGGCCCGAAGGGTTTACACCGACGAAAAACAGTTTTCAAACCAGGTAGAACTAAAAAAAGCAATTGTGAAGGCTTGGGACGAGCTCTCGCAAGACGTCATCCAGCATTTGTTCAACACTATACCAAACCGCATTTGTGAGGTTCCGACTTAATGGGAAGTGTACTAAATATTAAGTATAGTTGCTAGGTGCCGTGAAAGGAGCCCAAAAGCCGTTAATCCGCTTGATTCACTCGTTAAGCCATGCATCTTGGTGGTGACTTTATCATTTTTTCGCGGTGTAGCTCTGCCAAATGTCCACATTTCGTGTTTCAAGATAACCCGATACCCCAAATGTCGATGGAAGTATCCGCTGTTACTCTGTGAGCATGTATCACTATGATTTTTACACGATCGGTTATAATAAATGCGTGAAATGTGGCAAAAATGGGTGGCCCTATATTTTTTCAGGAACTGTATATATATGTGTATATATATATATATATATATACATGAGGCCAACACTGCCGAGTGTGCAAACGTATTGTAAATGATTAATAAATCATCACAATATTTTCTATATACATATTTCTACACGATGTCTCTAGGTATTCGAACCACAATATTTTGTTTGTATTGTCTGAATTTGATGGATTGCAAAACAATTAAAATTTGTTACATTGATGTGGCTGGTTAGAAAAGGGTTAAAGAACGTGTGTATACGAAAAAAAGTTATTCAGTTGTAGAACTAAAAATAGCAACGTTTTCGAGAGAAAATTCTACTTCGCGTGAAAGAGGTTGGCAAAAGCCGTGTTGAGAACAATTTGCAAACATCGAGAAACTTGTGATGCCTAATTTATATTTTTTACATTAATTACAATAAAATTTTGCCATTGCGCACATGTAGGAACATGCGCATTTAATGCGTTATTTAAATACCAAAAACCCATAGTAACCTGGTTCGTAAAATACTCGTAAACAGCACAAATATTCGTCGTGGAAACAGTTGCATTCGGTTCTTCGTGGTAGTGGAAAAGCACAATTTCATACACAAAAGCCTGATGCCATTATTCTCTTACTGAAACAAAGCACAGCGCTCTCGCATCGAGAGACGTCAAGTAGAACTAAGCCGCGCTATATCACACCATACAAATAGCAGGCGACCCTTGTTAAAACATGCTTGCCTTTGCCAGGGCCTACTAAAAAGAGTAGAAGTCACTAACGAACAGAAGAAAGACCCTATATATGTATATATATATATATATATATATATATATATATATATATATATATATATATATATATATATATATATATATATTTATTTGCACAATGACATATATCGCCAAAGATAGCGTAAATCCGTGTGCAACTCTAGACTAGTGACAGCATCCGATGATCTGCAATAAACCAACGTCACTACACGATCATCAACTATGCAAATGTAGTAGGCCACCTTAAATAATGCCGAGCTCGCTAATCTCATCATTTATCCCACCCTCGATACCAGGAATGCTTCAAAAACAATATAACATTGTAGAGCTTGTACGGTGCAAGCGTTGTTTTAATGTCAACAAGACAAGAGGTTATGCAATTATAAGGTAAGTGCTGCAACTACACTCAACACATTTTGTTTATTCGACACGGTCGTATTTAAAGGCTACTGGTGTGACTACAATTTAAACAGAAAAGCGACACCAGTTCAATCAAGGCGGATGACGGAATGACAATTAAAATCTCCTTTCGCAATAACTACGCTTGATGATGCTAATGAAAATTTAGCGATTATATACATCGTCTCATACTTGTTTTATTTAAATGCTTTTATAGGTAGCCAATGACGTTTTTTGAACATAAATCACGACCTTGGAAAGGCGAAAATAATAATTGTATGGCTGATTAAGTGGCAGTTGCAAACAACGTGACTCCTAAGCGAGTCCACTCTGCTCTCCATCCTCTCTATTATCGGCCGCTATGGCCATTACAGCTGCCACATTTCTGCATCTCCGGGCGTGTAACGATAGGCGCTGCATGCGGAATTCTCCAGCTCTCAAGTTACCTCAAATGTTGTTTGACGTTAACGGTACAACAGAGCTTCTAACAAATGGAACATTAGTAAGCCAACGTTTTAGAATATCCATAGGGCGAACTAAATATTTTTTAAAGAGCGTCGTTTTCGCGAGTATGTTTCTTTGGCAGTAGTTTTTTTATGTTCTGAATGAATGGCGCCCCGGGTGACATATGACTGAGTTACAGTGTTAATGAGAGTACCGTCCCTGACCAGTGCCTTACCATTGCGATGATAATACATAAGCATCAGGTCATCTGGCCAATGCCGCACTTTGCTGCGATGTAAGCCTTGAGGCCCTTTCATGGAGAGAATTTTGCCGCGCGTAGAGCTCTGACAAATATGTCATTCATCAACGCAAGCCGGGCCACTCATCCGGCGCTGAAAGTGCACAATAGGCCACGATGGCTTTAGCATCTGCCTACAGCTACAGCAGTAATACGACGTGACAATGGGAGGGCCAGGTCAAAGACCAAGGCACGTTTTGAGCGAGGGCGTCGGAATCGCCCGCAACCAAGCTCCGGCCCCGGGCCGAGTCAGTATGTTCAACTTCGCCTTGTCTGCGTTGTTAGCTCAATATTCTAGGAAAGCCGACCTGACCTTTTCAAAGATACCGCACGCTGACCCTTTGAGAAGTTAGATGTGGTATTAGCTGCCTAGTCCTTTCTCTGAACTCTTCTGAGAACGAGTCGATCGTTGATAGTTGCTTGCGTGTGTTTCTATAAAGTTATTGTGCAAGTTTCTAACAAAACCCTGCATGGTATGGACAGCTGCCGTATAGCAGGACTTACTACCCACCAACTAAAGAAACATCTCTCTGTATAGGAAGGCAGAGATACTTTATAATAATTGCAACAGCTTTGTCACTGTGATACTTTACCATGGACGGCCACGTATACTCTGGACGTTAGAAATATTAATAAAATAATGTGTGGTATACTGACTGCTATGATGATGTATTATAATTACTTGATATGCTAAACAGAAATCTTTATCATCTACGAATTATTCGTTCTATCGCATTGGGGTGGTAATATTATATCGTGTCTAAAGAATACATTTTGTTGAATTCGACACCGCAACCGAATCACACAACTTTAGTCTAGATGCCTTTAAACGATTAGGCGGTCCAGGCCTTTAGGCGATCGATTACTTACGAAACTGGGGGACAGATTGAAGACTATGACAGAGGACAAAAAGGCCGACCATTGTTTTATTAGAGGATCTCTATCGGTGTACAACGCGATTTCCATGTTGTGCTATCTAGACCCAACCAGGCTTAACTTTATTTATTTGACCATTTAAAAACAGGTCACAAGGCTCGGAATCAGTTATATGTATAGGACAAATTTCGCTGAGACCTGTCACGACTTGTGCGTTGCCTTAAGGTCCCGTTCTGGACCTCCTGTTTATTTGCAATAAAGCGTGGGTTTCTGTAGTAATAAAATAATT
Source organism: Dermanyssus gallinae (assembly GCA_003439945.1). Lineage (NCBI taxonomy): Eukaryota > Metazoa > Arthropoda > Arachnida > Mesostigmata > Dermanyssidae > Dermanyssus > Dermanyssus gallinae. The sequence continues at coordinate 272,939 of QVRM01003937.1, forward strand.
TAGATCTATTATTTATAGTTTACTAGCTTTATCTGTTATCGGCAAAGTTGTTTCAGCTGTGGACAAGCCAGCACATAATCATTTAGAAGTAGTACACGTTGTTACCCTTTGATACATCGGCATTGTTCGTTCGGCTTGTAAAAACTGTCGCCACTTCAGAAAACATCGTACATCTGCGAGCCTCTAACACCGTCGCTACATGTCTATCCTTAAACCCTGTTTCCCCCCCAAGAGTTGTCTCTCAGTGTTGCTGCTGTCATGTTCATGTTCATTTTCTTTTTCTTACTTTCAGCAACAAGCCCTTGTTGTATTTAAACCCCACTGCATCTGTAATTTCTCTGTTAACGACCAACTTCGGTAAAACACCTGCTCAATTTTTACATCTATTTGTTAGGCCGAAAACATGGAGGATGAAGTTTGTCTACCCCTAATATTTCCCAGCTAAGGTATACTCCAAAGGTAGCAATTGATAATATTTTTAAGTTACACAAAATACCTGTTGCGTAACCGGACAGCGACTGCGAGTGTTTATTGACGCTGCAGCTATAGTAGTTTTTCTAACGTGCTCCTGCATCTGCTTCCCAAAATTCATTCCGGATGACGAGACGGTGAGTCCCAGGTAAGCGAAACGGCGAAGGAAAATCTTCTCCGTGAAATTACATAGTGACTGTCTTATCTTAATATGTCAAATAATAATAAACTATGCATATTTACGAATACAATCTTGGCAATACTATTTGTTCCACTGTCTCGGTTGTCGTGCAAAGAACCGTATGAAAAACGTCTATGCCTTTAGAAAAACACTTATGTAATTAACTAAATGCCTGCTTGCAGTCCGTAGCAGCATTTGCATTAATATGCCTTACATTGTCTTCAATAATTAAGAATGTTCTGAAAATTGTTTCACTTATTACTTTCAGACGTTTCTTTCGGCCCAGTGGATGTCGTGTAAGAAATGTGCCGAGTTATAGCTTAGACCTTGTGACTATTTTTGGTTATCTTCGTAGGTATAAAACATGTGCCGCGAAATCTGTGCTCATCGTTGCACTTGGCTATACTCCTAATACCTACTGACTATTTCTAGAATTACTGATGTCTAAATATTTCACTGGGGCAATCCACACTGTTTAAGGTGTCGTATTTTAAAATCTCTAAAACATTCTAAAGCTGCGTGAAAGTTAAATAAATGTTACTCAAGCGTGTCTGTACGATCTGTAGGATGACGTTTTAAAGGCTTACTTGCTGATGGATAAATTTGTATAGTACCCATGCTTCAACGAGCGTGTCGTGCACAACAACCACAACAGTACTTACCATAGCAACACAAACAACAACATCGAAAATGATAATAACGGAAACAGCGTCAACTAATAACAATACCCATAGTAACAAATTACAACAATTAGAACGATAAGGAAGGAAATAATATTATGCTACGCAATTTGGAAAGAACAGCTAGAGCGGTAACAGTCATAGAAATGACAGCAGTAACGTGTACGTAAAGTAATGCGAAGAAGACCGTCGCAACAGCAGCATTAGTAAAGGGAATTAGAGCAGCCGCAACAACAACCAGAATTGGAGATATGAGGAGAGATCGTTGTTGCATTCAGGCCACGAATGGACGATGTGGGGGGGGGGCGGGGGAGGGGAGGGAGTCAGTCGTCATGTATTTTGTTTATCATGATAATTATTATGTTTAATTGTCGTTTGCAGTCAAGCGCAGCTGGTCATTCAGCTACTAGCAGATAGCACAAGCAGATCGGCCACTCTGGCACCCTAAACTTGCGCCCAGGCAAGGCCAGACCATCACCATCGCTGATGGTGCGAATTCGTTTCATCAGTGTCCGTCATCAGCACAACGCCGCCGCCGAACAACCGACGGTAACGACGACTGGCTGTAGCAAGTTGGACAATTCACTACTGCTACTCACTAATTTACTGCCAACACTTGAACGGCGGCTATATATCACCGAACAGTAGTAGTTTTTAACAAATATAGATTTTTCCAAGACATTCGCGTCTGTTTCCCGACCCCAGGGCTGCTGCATTTGCTATTGCGCCGTGGTGGCAAGGTTTGTCTCACGATCGGCACCGTTACAACGGCGCCAACACTAGCAGCAGCCACAACAACAACAACAACAACAACATAAGCCAGCAACAACAAAAGCCAGCAACAACAACGGGGTCAGTAACAGCGGTACTTATATCCGCCGTTCGTGGTCGTGGTGCAGAAGCAAGCATCTGTCTTACGTTTAGACAGGAACAAATAGATGTACATACATGGGTACGCGCGTATACGCTAACTCTCACACACACACACATACAGATACATGAGCTCACACACTCACACACGTACTACGTATGCGTGCAGGCAGACAGCCAAACAGGCTGACAAGCAAAGACGCACGCGCCCGCGCACACATGTGTTGAGTGAGCGTACGCCCCAAACACAACACGGCAACGGAGTATCACTGACTGGCGCCATCACAATCATACAATCATCATCATCATCATCATAGGCTAAAGGGATCATTATCAGCATCAGCGGCATTTCGTCCATGATCACGTTGTCATGTTCGACGACGACGACGACGACCATTACTACCACATGAGCATCGGCGGAGGGAGTCGCTTCCAGCACCAGCCGCCTCGCCACCCATTCTTATCCCCATGGTCGTGTTGGTCGTCGTCGTCGTCGTCGATGAGCGGCGAGCATCGGCGGGCAGCGTCGGCGGGCAGCGTCGCGTTCAATGGCGGCATTCCATCCGCCGGATGTCGGGACATACCCCCAAGCCGAGCCGAGCCAAGCCAACACAAGCAATCAACCAACCTACCAACCAAGCGCCACACAAACAGGCACATGGGCAGGCGGGCAGACAAACGGACAAACAGACACACCGACAGACATAGAGACAGACAGACGTATAGCTGGCTAGTCCTTCTAGCCAGCTGCGTCCCGCTATCTTCTCTATATCTGTCTGTGTGTCTCAGCCAATCCTGCCGCTTGTCCGTTCATTCGATTGTTGTCTACCTATCGATCCAGCCAGCCAGCCAGCCAGATAAGCAGGCAACAGGCATCACAGCCCGCTGCAGTAGCTGCGACCAATTCGGCCGGCCGTCTGTCTATTCGGCAACCTCCCAACCAAGATTCCAGCACAACCCCCACTACCACCACTACCACCAATGCTCCTAACTTCTTCGTATCCCTCTCTTTCTTCCTCTCTCCCCAGCAACAACAACAACAACAACAACATTGTCGGGCGGTTCAGCTCAACAGGAGTTCAACAACTTCAACGACAACGACAACAGCATCAACATCTGTTGTGCAACAAACATTTCTTCTTTGTCTACACCATGTTGGCGCTTCCACTGTGGCCGCCGCTTCTACCGGTACAGCCCTTTGCTGTATCTATTTTCCCAATGCCTGCCTCATTCGTACCTGTGTCTGCCAGCACGTCCACCCGACAAACCACCCGCCCGCCCGCCCGACAAACCGCCCGCGGACCCATTTTCTTTTTTCACCGTCTTGGCGACGGATCTTTCGTCGTCCTCATCTGTTTCTTTTTCTTTGTTTGGACGCCAGAAAGAAGGGATTTACGAGGGCGCGACCCGGAAGCCTGCCTGCGTGCCTGCCTAACTCACTTCACTGATTCACTCGTTCACTCACTCACCAGCGAGCCCGGCGACAACGATGACGACAACGGCATCGACTGCTGTTGAGGCGACTGCCTCGGCAGCAGCAGCAGCAGCAACCGTAGACACAGCGACACATGATGACGATGATGATAATAATGATGAAAACTGCAACAACAAAAGAGTCTTTTCATATATATATATATATATATATATATATATATATATATATATATATATATATATGCATCTAACTGTACTTTCTTCATTCAGCAAGCAATCTTCTAAGCAATCGTTCTCGGGGCTAAAACCTCAGCTCAAAAATATCTCTTCTACAGCACATTCTTTTCCCTGTGTGAAATCTCTGCCCCTGTTCGGCTATCGTCGTTTTGCTCTGTCTTTCTTTCCACTTGATCACTGGGGGAACAATATTTACAACGGCATACGCGGAACATGAACTACTCTTTCTCACGAATATACATATATACAAAATTACCGCCAATGATCTAGTCGTTTACACGATGTTTATATATATATATATATATATATATATATAGTTGCATGCTATGTTGGTATTTTGCGACTACACGAACTGTGTTACGTTTATCCATGTATTCACTGTTCTATTCCTACACTGCGGTTGTGGCGACTTTTCAGCCGTATTAGCTGTATTTGCATCTTGAATTATAAAAGGTAATTGTTATTTTTGTACCAGATGTTGTTGATTTGAGCTATGCCGAGTGTTAGTTGTTATATAACTACAAGTTATGGTACTTCTTATGTATCTACAATACCTTTAAACTTTGAGACTTAAGGGGCCCAGGTAAAATTACTGAGGGATTTACTGCTAAGGTATGCAAGTGTCTCAGATTAGCCACGGGGGATTTACGCGCTGGTGAGTTTTTCCGGCAAATGGTCCTATTTGATATACAACGCGGTAACGCCACAGCGGTGCTTGGCACTTTGTCAAGGTGGTCGAGGACTTAAGGCTGATGTAGTTTGTCATCATGTTCAATAAGGAACAATTGTTTACACCTCATTATGACTTAAATAAGTAAAATAAACAGTGAAAAGTCCTAATATTAGTACTTGCGTGTTTAACAATATTTCTGCCGTCTTCTCATGCTTGCAGAGGTAATTTACGTTTTGTTTTGGCGAGAGTTTAGATTACCGTGGTCATCTGTCTTTTTCATGCAGGGATTCATGTTGTTGTTGGTAGTGTAACTCGTTTGTTATTATTATTTTTATTATTATTATTATTATTATTATTATTATTATTATTATTATTATAAGTAATATATTGATAATTGTGATACATGTACATATTAATAAAATAAACCCTTGTTAAAAAAATATATTATTATTATTATTATTATTATTATTATTATTATTATTATTATTATTATTTTGTCGTTGTTTATAGAGCACGTAGTGTCAACCTTTGCCGTCTAACACTTACTGCACGATTAGGCTTAATACATTTAGTGCTTTATGTATATTTATAAAATCTGCTTTATATATATGTATAAAATCTGGCCTTATATATTGCTTTGCTGGTAATAGTGTTGTCGCTGCCGTTGTCGTTATGATTACGGTGCCATGCCGCTATTAATAACGACACGATGCCAGGCGGCCGCGTTATCGGAACGCAACCACAACATCGTCTGCCGTTGACGTACTGCACAGTCAGCCTATATAGTCATAGACGCGATTGCTATCAGCCGTTTCCGAAACCTTCCATATAAATTGAAAAAAGGACTCTGTTGCTCCATAAACTGTGTTGGCGGGAATCGTCGTCGTCGTCCTTACAATTCAGCTTGGTGAAAAACGGCAGAAAAAGAAGAAGAGTGAAATGAAAAACATGTAGACTGACATGAACTAGATCTATCTATATCTGGCTATTCGAAAACTACTTCCGGTGTGGTGGGGCGGCACACCAGTTCATACATATACACATAGACGCCTTCCCATTCAGTGCTCAAATGATCAAAAATCTGACTACCACACGCACAGCAATAACAACAGCAACAACAACAACAACAGCAACAACAATAACGACGACGGCAACAACAGCAACAACAATAACGGCGACGGCAACAACAGCAACAACAATAACGACGACAATAACAGCAACAATAACGACGACAACAACAACAACAATAACGACGACAACAACAACAACAATAATATGACGGTCGTGTTTCATCTCCGCACACCCGTGTCCGCTCACTATTCGTGCTCGCGCCTGTCCGCCTGCTCCGTTTTGCTATTTTCCTTCTATGAGATCGATAAAAATAAAAACGGAACATAATGCAAGAGGCAAACGGACGGACGGACGGACGGACAGAGAACGAGGGCTGCGCGAAAAGCCAAAGCCAAAATCGCCTGCGCTTCTCGTTGTCTGCTCGAGTCAAGTCTGCAGTTTTCGAAGCTGGTTCAGCATCGACTGCGGATCCCACAAACCCAGTCGTCAGTTCGGCAGTCAGACCGACAATGAGATAGATCGTTAGACACGCGGCGACCAATAGGGCGGCGGCGGCGGCCGCTGCGGAGACGACTGTTGCCGCCGTGACGTCGTTTTGTCTAGTAGTCAATGACGCCGCTCAACATACCACAACGGTATCAAGGCTGGTTCTGAGAAGAAGAAGAAAAAGAAGAAGAAGAAGAAGAAGGAGGAAACCCCGCGCAACCCCCCCGCCGCGGCCACATCAGGTCCCTCCCTCCCGCCAGCCATTCCAAAGCCATCTGTTGTCGCAGTTACAGGACAGTTGTATCTGACGACGACGGCGACGACAACGGCACACTCACTGATTGACGTAAAACCTAACTGTCGTTGGCGGCGAGGGCGGCGGTTTACTCGACAAAATTCACTGCTGCGAATATCCGCCGAAGAAGCACCGGAGGCAGGCCAGCATCAATAGCAGCAGCAGCAGTAACAACAAACTTAATACTACGAGCAAAGAGTTGACGCAAACATATTTTATCCATCTGTTCCATAACCATTCGCCAAACTCCAGGCTAAACCTCTCAGTGTCAATAATCTATGTACGACTTATACTTTACAAAGGCAGCGCAGGATGCATTACATAACGGTTCGTCACGGGGTAGTTCTAGGCATAATTGAATTCATTTGTTATTAGCATTCTTTGAGCGAAGATTACTCCTATATGCCGTCACCTCATGTGTACCTTTAGCAGCATAAAAGCGTTCTCACACTTGGACTTGTGTAAGCATTCCCTTGCAACGAAACATAGCAGCAACTTAATTGCAGTGCATCAACAAGATACACTGATTTTGATTAAGAAAGAGGAACGAATCCAAACTCAAGTGGAATCTACACTGCTCTATTGTCCGTAGTTGCCACGACAACACTCCGTTTTTTAGAGCGGTGTGTCAGCAACCTGAGTCGCGGCAACTCATTACGATGCAGTGCGGTTGGGGTGTGTCTTATGTGCTCAAACTTCAACGCTGCAATACTCACTCGATGGGCCGATCATCATCGCATTTGGCCTACCTCAGATTGCCCTCTCACAGGCTCACACGCGACGCGAGTTCCTCTGATACTGAAAACGTTACACACTCCCGTCCCCGCAGCACTTACGTTCTAATGAAATGTAACGCTGTTATTGTTGCGATTCGTGTCTGCAGTATTACGGTTGCTAATTTGTATAGCTAGCGGGGTGTGGTCTAGGAGGCTTTCGCGCTAGTCATGGTTGTCATGTACCGGGGCGTCGCCAGTTTGATCCTTGTTGTTGGTTCAATTATCTTCGCTCATTGGCACGTTGTTCCTACCACGGTCAATAATATCAGTACCAGTCGAACATTTATGGACATGCATTCACTATCTCTACCCAAGATAACCGACACACGCTGATATCTCTGACCCTGAAAGTCGACGGCTTAATATGTAAATATATTTAGCTTATAATAAAAATATTGTGGTGCTCGGAATCAACCAAACTGCAGCTCGAACCGGCATCCGGGGAAATTCATCTTACCGACAGTTTTCGAAACGCGATTATTTATTTTGGGCAAAAATTATCAGTGAGTCCGTCAACTGACGCACTCGTCAACCGTCTAGAGCAAAATGCATTGTAATATAGTATTAGATTAGCAGGATTGACCGCCAGGGTTTCGTCGGTCCATTGTGAATAGAGAAATCAGCTGATACGAGCCGTCGTGTTTTGATTAGCCCCTGGAAAATAGTTCCATCACCAACTTTTACTTTCGCAGTGCAGCCAATCTGCATTCTAAGTGAGAAAGTTAATCTGGTTGGAGGATAACACAGCGAGTCTACCTGCTAGGCCAAGAGCGTTATCTAGGCCGCAAGACGTGTATGAAGCCTGTAGCAAGCGTCCCAACTTGCCCTATGCCTAGGCTGCAAAGTCTGGACTCTTTTTTTTTTAAATATACACATAAATAAAGTTGAAGTTTATTTATACATTATACACAGCATAATTCTAACCCGGTAGACCACTGCCTGAGGGCAGCGAACCTAGCACCGCAGCCGCATTTCCACGTTGCACTTCAATTGATATTCTTTGTAGCAGAAATTCCCCTGCCCTTTTCTCATCCTTCTCACTTGCCGCTCTTTTCCCAATTTCTTTCAGAAATTGTACTGTTGATTCGCCTATGACTCCCATTGTATCTATGGCAACTGGCTGCACTATAAAAGAAGCCTCTAACTCGCGGTACTTCAAACTTTTCCGCTGCTCCGCTAAATTAGCAACAGCACCTGCTGATCTTGAAGCTCGACTTCTATAACACGGCGCCAGCGTGTCCCACACGGTTGCGTCCCATACAAGGGCCTTTCCGGAGGACCACGGAACCAAGGTCATTCCGTCTGGACGTAAGGCTGAGTCCGCTGCTAGTCCGACTGGCTCCTTTCTGCAGGGTACGTTAGCGGATTGCAACGCTCTTGAAATCACTTCGTTGAGGGCGGCGTGGCGCGAATGTCTTCCGCAGCTCCTAGGACAGCTGAGGCCGTGCTCTCCCGTCGGCGACACCGGTGTGTTGCACAGGGAGCAACTATGGGGCGCACACACAGCCTCCCCTAACCGCAGGCCGGCAACGATGCGGAGTGTTGTGTTGTCCAGCATCGTTCCCAGCTGCGGCGAGGGGATGGCTTGAAGCCATTTTGCGCTCGTATCGTTGAAAGCTGCTAGTAGGCGTGCCTTGCCGAGTGCATCAGCCGTGTTGTCCAGGAGCTTCTTTTGAATGGCTTCGACTACCACAGCATCCAGAGCATGCTGGCGTGTGTCGTCAAGCGCCACGCGGTGATATGCGCCGAACTCCTCCTTTTTGGACTCCATGAGCCGTTCTAGACTCTTGTTTCTGTGTTCTCCTCTAGTCTGGACTCTTGTTTCTTGCTGTTGTCCAGGCATCCGGAGACCCGGCCGGGCCAAATGTCGGGCACAGCCAATCCAGTGTAAGCAGCGTTTTTTTCCAAACCTCCCATATATAAAAAAAAAACACTGTTTAAGCCTAGAAACGCTAAGCACTTCAGTGTGTGGCGGATTGTCAACAGATTCAGACTATGGGTCTTTCAACAATAACGTCGACGCACTTAAAGATGACAACCCTCTTATTGCAGGCAATACTAATATCAACTCGTTAGTTGACAGCAGAAGCAACATCGCTCAGCTGACAAAACGAGTAACTCAGCTGAAGACACAGTTGGCAACATTTGGGAAACGTGTTCGCAAATATCAGGAAATCGGGGCATTTTGAAATACACAGCTCAAATAAAAAGCCAAGACAAGCGACTTACAGATAAATAAACTGAACATACAATCGAAGCTATTTAATAGTGAAGGAGAGACACACGTCTGGCGAACCAGCCGTGATTATTTGTTACGTGTTTCAGATTTCAATTGAGAACATAGTGAACCTGGTTTATTACTTACTCTTGTCTTTGGAGCCCACCATACCGGTAGAGACTGTAGTCAGCGTGGCACGTATAATTGGTGGCCATGGCGGGCGCATGAATAAAGAATAACAAATGTCTGTATAAGTCTGAGCAGGGAAGGAAAAAAATATAGCAACCGTTGGCCCGAAACAAGTGACTTCGTGTAATGATCGAACAGTTTATGCCAGCCGGTATGCGATGACAAATAAAACGTTATAGAGCTTGACGACAGAATAAATCTCGGCATGAGTGCTTCCATCTTGGAGATAACGGTACTTAAAAGAAATAGTCATTATTATTATTATTATTATTATTATTATTATTATTATTATTATTATTATTATTATTATTATTATTATTATTATTATTATTATCCATCTCGCCGTGGAGTAAAAACAAAACGTCTGGTTTGGAATGCGACAGCCTCTTGCATAGCCACACCGTCCGATTTGCGCCACAACGCAGCCGAGGCGAGATGGGTTGCCGAACACGCCGAAAAGTGGCGTAAATACACAGAGTTAAAGCCAAGATATAATTTGCCGATTGTTTCAATTGCAATGAACACAATGGGCCTGGTCAGCAGAAGTTCAAGGATATTTATAAAGGACTTAAGTGGTTGAATACAACAACAAACACACCTCACAATTGTATTGCTCTAAATAATAATAATAATAATAATAATAATAATAATATTAGTTCGGGTGCCCTTAAGGCGTGTTGGGTGATGTTGTTCCTAGTATTGACTCAGTTTTTACGCAAGGAAACATATGTGTGGCGACGTTGCGGCTGACGCGCGACACGTGGTCGGCGGTAGTGAACGTCGCCACACAGTCATTTATGCATGCACTTAAGTTCGACGTCCCGCCGAAAAATCTTAATTACTCCGCAACCACAGCTCGCACTGTCATAGATTTGGTAACAAAATGATCATGAAATGTGCGAATGCCTAAATGAAGTTTTGTGTGGCGCTGTGAGTAATCGTAGGGTAATGCTTTCAAGGTATTTGGTGTGAAAGCTAATAAAATAACTTCATTTTTGAGAATTCTGTTCTAAACGGCGATGTCGCATCTTCTGGCCGATGTTATAAGTTCTTTGGAGAAAACAGATTTTTTTTCACGAACACGACAATGCGCTTCGTGTCTGCATAGGAGGACTGGTTGTCTCGCAATTGCATGAGACCATCCTGTATCTCCTCTGTGTCAACTAAACAAACGAAAATTGCTAGATCACTTTTCAGTACGCTCCAATAGTCTAAGAAGCCATCGATCAATCGCTCCAAAAGCTATGACCCGTTGTAAACTCGTAAACGGAATACTTTTTTGGCGGATGGCCAGATGAGCGCATGCTAAATCAAATAGTACTCGCCTAGTTGGCGATTAGTTAAGTTCTTCTTTCAGGAGTACGTATACTTAAAACAAGTTTTGTGTGGCATACATATATAATCATGATAATTGTAGCATACACATTTTTATGTAATAATAATAATAATAATAATTTTTTTTGTTTTTGAAAAAGGGTTTATTTTATCAATATGTACATGTATCACAATTATCAATATATTACTTATATAATATCTACAATATTGCTTATATTATTCTTATTGCTTGAGTGTCGGTGACCACTCAACATCATCTTGGCGTTGCCTCTCTGTAATTCTAATGACACTCTCTGTCGAAGGAAAGCGGTCGATCTTGGCTCCGCTGTGGCCTCGAAGAGCTTCTTCCCAAGCTCCTTTGTCAGTTTGAGTGCATCCTTGCCCCAAACGCCAGATGACTCGAGGCCGAACGCCATTACAACGTGGCCCTCAAGGAGATGCGCGTATAAGCGTCGTTTGTGCATCTCCCGTTGGTGGATAATGTTGCCGACGCCCGCGTTGGCTAGTGCACGATAGCCGAGGGCGTACGTGTCGGAGACGGTGACGTCCCATGCCAGCGGCCGATTGCGGTCCCAGTCTCGGCTGGTAAGGCCGTCTGGTCGACGCTTGTCGTCGCTCTGTAGTCCACCAGGCTCCAGTGTGACGCGGTAGCCGGCTTGTCTGAAAGCGCGCCCGAGGATGTCATTAATGGCATCGTGGCGGCCCTGCGTAAGCCCAGCCAGCTTAGTGCAACTAAGTCGGTGCAGGCCACGTTCATCCACCGTTCCACCACACGGGCATGCCTCTGTCTCAAACATGGCAATGCCAAGTCTGAGGCCACTGGCGGCACGGAAGTGGTCATCAGCAAGCTTACTGCCGACTAGCTCGGACGGAAACACGTCAAGCCACGCTCCGGCAGCATCGGATGAAACCGCTTTCAGTCTAATGCCGTCTATATCCAACTCACAGGCCGACAGAAGAGTTAAGTGGGTAGCCTGAGTGGCGATTTGGTCCCACCCCTTCTGCCTAGTGACCTGTTCCTCAGAAGGACGACCTGACTGACGCGCGTCCCAGATCCGAATGGCGTCTTGTTGGTGGCTGATGAGTCCGCCGGTAGTAGCGGCCACTGCAGAGGCGCAGTTATGCGACGAAGCAAGAAAAGCGGGCAAGGCACGGTCCGTGGCTGAGCGAATGCCCATTCCACCCAGCCGGATCGATAGGCTTGCCTGCATCCATGCCTTATCATCGAACGTCAGGTCAAGGATGTTTTCCAAGGCTCTCCTCACTTGGTCGTCGAGGTCTAAAGTTTCTGACGGCAAAAGGAAGGTAGGTGAGGTCCGTAGTACATACAGGACCTTTTGTACTCCCATTGCGTGCCGAAGCAGAAAATAGGCTTGATGTCTACCGAGATGACCCAGCCTCTGGTAAAGTCGGGAGAGTTGTTCTCCCTTGTCGGCCAGTACCGGGCCGATCATTTCGGGGAAGACCGCCGTACCCAGCAGGTCCAGTTCACACTGGTCCTTTACAAGGATGCCCGGGAGGTTGCTGTTAAATTCTGCAATTACCTGCTGTCTCTCTTCGTCCTCAAAACCCTGTAGGAATAACTCGCATTTGGATGGGTTAAGCTGCATCACGCTCCATTGCTCGAACGCTCTGAGATCCTTGATGTCTTTGAGTAATGCCGAAGGATCGTTGTCAAGAAGGGTCCCATCGTCGAGGTAAAACAGAGGGACCTTGGATGTCACCTGTTTGACGTACTGATGCAACAGCAGGCTAAACGCAAGAGAAGCCGCTACGTCTCCCTGCTGACAACCGGCTGATGACCTGATTTCAACTTCACCGAACATCAGAGGATAGAGGGCCGGGGCGTGCTTGAAAACCTCTGCCAAAAGTTGTCCTCGTTTGTTCAAGTTAAACGCATTTTTGAAATCTAATTTTAGGAGGCAGCATTTCTCGTTGTTTTCGAGGAAGGTGCGAGCCGTGTGGGCAATTATTTCTGCACCATTATGAGTGGCGTACCCCATTTGCCGAGGCTGCAGGTAGTTTTTCACATTGACCTGGGGAAGCAGAGTCTTTGTGGCCAGTCTACGCAAGGTGCAGCCAACGGCTATGGGTCGGTATCCTCCGGTTTTCTTCTTCAGGGCAATAAGCCACCCTCCATATATGACGTTTCTCACAGTCTCCGGAACTTGCCCGTTACGTATGATGTCGCATACCTTAGCGAGTGTTTCCAGCACATCGTTGTGGTCTCCGTTGGTAGATAGAAGGAATTTTAGATGGTCAGGCGTGAGGCCGTCGAGGCCTCCCGCCGCATCGGACGGAAAGGTGCGAAGTGCCTTGGCAACATCCTCGCTTGAGCATGACCCAACCGCTGGCAAGCCAATAGGGGATGGTGGCACCACGTCCCCTGCGGGAGCAGGAGGGTGTTTTGCGATCATCTCATCAATCGACTCCTTTGTTACGGGCGCAATCGGGTCATCGGAAGACAAGATTCTAATGGCGCTCCGCACATTAAAATCCATGAAAAGCTTGTGAGCAGCGATCTGGGCGCGAGCTTTATCCGTCAATACACGTTTGCCTCGCCCCTCAGCCTCCATGCAAGTGAGAGTGGCAGCTCCGAAAAGGGCCACCTTTTCTTTGACTACGCTGGCCAAGCTAGTGGGACCCAAACGTGTACCCGCGTAGGCTCACCCCCCCCCCTTCTCAATCCATAGAGCGGATGATAGCGGCGGCGTTTCCCCTACACACTGCGAGCGAGAGTTGCTGACGCAGAAACTCGCCCTCGCGCTGGTCACCCGTGTTAGCACTAATTTTTATACCTAGGTCTTTGAGGAGGATACTTGTGCTCTTGCTGATCGGGCATATCGTTTCCATGGCGACGGGTGCGAAGTGATATCTCCTCCCCAAATCAGAGTATTTGCGTTCCTTTGCGATCTCGGCATGTTCAGCAACCCACCCTGACCTGATGGCGAATAATAATAATCACTATTATTATTATTATTATTATTATTATTATTATTATTATTATTATTATTATTATTATTATTATTATTATTATTATTATTATTATTATTATTATTATTATCATTATGCATTGCTGTATCATTGAATCAATTTGGCTCTCTAGCGGAATCACTTGTTAATGAAGATGCAAGAATAGTGTTAAAGAAAACTATCATGTTGGCAGATGCAACGATGAGGAGCCAATTTGACCCCCGCCCCCTGAAAGAGCACGTGAACCAACATTTTCACGATGCTTGTAAAAGAAATCATCAAGGGATATCATGGATGAGCTTACATCATCAAAAGAACGTGCCGTTTTTTTAGCGGTTCATCATCCCTTCAGCGGGGGCTGGCTCCAAGCACTGCCCTTTTGCCAGCTTGGCACCATGCTGGACCCAAACTCCTTCTGCATGGTGTCAGCCCTTAGGATAGGCGCGCTCGTCTGCCAGGCTTTCTCATGTCTGTCATGCGGCTAACCTGTTGACTCTGATGGTCTACACCCTCCAAGCTGTGTAAAGAGCCTTGGCAGACTTACAAGACATAGTAAAAAGAGCCCTTAGAAGAGCAGGGATACCATCCACACCCGAGCCGAAAGGTCTTTATGGTTGTAGTGAGCTACGACCTGACGGGGTCACCATTCCGCTATGGTCACATGGTAAAAGCCTTGCATGGGATGTAACCGTTTCTTGCACGGCGGCCTTGTCGTATCTACGTCACAGCGCAGTTGAATCTGGATGGGTTGCAGAACGCGCGGACTCTGAAAAACGAGGGAAGTATCTCGAGCTGCTAAGGAGCTACCACTTTATACCTATTGCATTGGAGACACTTGGGCCCATTAGCACGGGTACGGCGAAAATCCTGTAGGATATTGAAAAGCGTATAGAAGATATTACGGGTGATCGACGTGAGGCCATGTTTTTGAGACAGATGATAACTTTGGCCGTGGAGGGATAAGATAATTAAATAAAGGGGGAACGTGGATTCTATCATAGGCGCCATGAATTGAGGAAATGAGCAGAGCATCATTAACCTGGCTTAAACGTCTCATACCTCACAATTGTAAAACCGAAACATTATAAATAATAATAATATAGATAAATCAATGCGATCCTGAAAAAGGCTCTTTGTAGAGCCGGCATACCAAGCACCCTGGAGCCCAGGCTGGGCCTCGAAGACGACAAAAGACCAGACGACGTCACCATCCCGCCATGGTCCAAGAGAAATGCCTGGTATGGGATGCCACGGTATCATGTACAGTGGCTCCGTCATACTTGATGCACAGCGCCATCAGGTCAGGGTGGGTTGCTGAAGATGCCGAGATCGCAAAGAAACGCAAATACTCTGATTTGGGGAGGAGATATCACTTTGTACCCGTCGCCATGGAAACGATGGGCCCGATTAGCGAGAGCACAAGTATCTTCCTTAAAGACCTAGGTATTAAAATTAGTGCTAACACGGGTGACCAGCGCGAGGGCGAGTTTCTGCGTCAGCAACTCTCGCTCGCAGTGTGTAGGGGAAACGCCGCCGCTCTCATCGGCTCTATGGATTGAGAAGCGGGGGGGGGGGGTAAGCCTACGCGGGTACACGTTTGGGTCCCACAATTGTAGGGAAATACTAAAAAATTGAATAAATAATAATATTAATAATAATAATAACTACACGTCATCTTGAACGGCCACAGAACCGTTTGCTTACACGCAGCACTAAATCGATTCCAAATAAAAAACACAAATTGTCTCAGAGCTTGCAACTCTGCATCATATAATAGGGAAAGGTTTCTATTTATTAAGAATACTGATGGAGCTACAATTGTCTCCTGAGGTCATCATATAATTAAACCCAGTGATAGATCCCAGAAGAAGGTCGTCCTTACCATAGTTCTGGCTAGAGTCTCATGCTGAGGGTAGGCGTTTCACCCGCTGGGTGCGACGCACACTATCTATCATGTCAGATCTCATGGTGCTACCTGTTTTAAACAAGATTATTGAGAAAAACGCTTGCTAGGCAAACGACAAGGCATATCAAAATCCACAACTTGCGCGTAAACAACTATTTTGAAGTTCACAAACGTCGAGGCGCACGTTATGCCATTATGCACTTTGTGGAGGACGCACGTTTCAGATTAGATAGATGACTGTTTTGTGCAGCACTTTTTGGAGATCTTAGACGCGCCTTTGACAGGGTTCGTCCAGGTATATCCCTATTCAAATTCAAGCATCTGGTCATTGACGAACGCGCCATTAAATAGCAATCGGTGTATTTCCTCGAACGGGGCCCACTAGCCTTTCTTTGCTTCATAAATAATATAGAGAAAATTAGACAAGGAAATAATTTATGATGGTGACAGCATCTTTAAACATGTTAGCCAGTTTGGTGAGGAGGTACAACGGATTATGATGCAGAATGATCTGCCTTTAACGTCGGATATGCAGCAAACCGTATTGCTAATCAGAGGTATTGGTAGTACCACCAGACGCAACAGATCTTCGTCCGAGACATTCTTCTTTATCTGTTACTGGTCTTTGCAGCGGTAGGTGCCCCTTGTCTTAGTGTGGGTCCAGCCACCTGGAAAGATGAGTCTGGATATAATATGCTGGGATGTAACGCGGACTTGCGAGGTGACCGTTTTTGATTGTATAGGTAGGCGTAGTGTGGTGCCCTCCTCGGGTAAAACTAAGAACACAACAGGTAATACCAATAATCAGCAACGCGTGCTGAATTAGCTCAAACGCTTATATCTTACAATTTTGATAACTAAACCTACAGTAATAACAATAATGTAGAGTGCACGTCTTTACCATGTTTTCTCTAACGGGCAATAACTATTTACACTGGCATTCACATAATTTTCCAACACAGTGATAACTGTAATCGATCTGATTACTGCCGACCCTTGCAATATTATAAAGATGCAAGCAATCGTATATTTGTAAATTTATATTCCATTGGGAAAAATGATTTTTTGCCTAGTCTTGAGCCTAGCCGTAACATAGTTACGATACGACAACGGTAGAGCATGTCATTGTCAATACTGTAATTTTCATATTACGCCTTACGGCACACTTGTGGCCTAACCTAAACCCTGAAGCGTGGCGTTCGGAAAGTTTGACTTGAAAAACCCTCCTGTTTTTCTGATATTTTCTCAAGATATATTATATCGACGATGGAGAGCCCAAAAATTACCATTTCCTCTTCATTATGGTAACATCATTGTCGACTTCAACCCGAAAACAACAATTTTTCAGAAAAGAGTCACATTATTAAGCTGTCTGAGCGTAAACACTTACTGGTCGTAGCTTAGTTAACAGCAGTTAATAATTTATTTTAATAAAAAATACTTGTTATTTGAATATACATAGCAAAATACGTGTTTGTATAGAGGTTTAAGATTAAGCAAGCGTGCCTTTGCGTTTGATAAGCTTAGAGGCATTCGAGCCCGTCTACAATGGCACCGATGGCTACCGATGGCAATTAAAATAATGCAGAATATGCATGCATAATATTTTTATCAATGCTTTGTATTGGGTAATAATTACTTACTCTGGCATTTGCCTAATTTAAAACGGAAATCATAATACATATAAGTGCGCTTCATTCCCGATCATGCCCTTAAATAAGGGCATGATGCTTTCACATAACTTATCAGAACCTTGTATTATTATACGAACGTTCAAGTAAACGGTTTGATAGTTCTGCGAAATTCGCTATTTTCACACAAAATAAGTAGGATCTCGTTACATGAATGTAACACTTAAGTTTTTCATTTCAAGGAAGAGCGCATGTGCATCCGGAACATCCGCCGTGGTTCAGAACACCCGTTCAGCCGGTTTGGATCAATTTGCGCCTCGCCGTCATTCAGCGGCTTCCGCCATCCGACGAAAGACGAAATGCGAAACGTCTATCAAAAGAAAATGTTCTTTTCGCGGAAACTAAGTATGTGTGGCGCTCAAAGTTGAGGACTGCAGTCGGCCGTCGCTTCCGTTGAAATGGTAGTTATCACGTCGAGACATTTTTCGAGCATCGCTAGGCCTATATCTTGTAGTGGTTGTTATAATTGTCGCTGGCACTAGACGGAAACTTGGGCGGATTTGGAACGCGCATCCTCCGGCCAAGAGTTCTATGTGTGCGTGACCTCGGGTCGTTTACGGATGCGAGCGAGACAATTTTGCATTAATGGACGAGGAGTGCACAGTAATGAAAAGAATATATATATATATATATATATATATATATGTATATATACCTTTGTCATTATGTCTATTAAGCCATGGCAGCAGGCATTTTTGGGCGACTAGGCCACGGGCGTTAACCAGTTTTGAATGAATTTGCTGCTACTTAATCTAGATCAAATTCCTTGCCTGTCGAGCATGGGAGTGCAACTATAGGCAGTTTACACATTTGACCCACTGTCTATTTGCGAGGAAGGTGGACGCAGCATGCATTATTTGCGCACATAACTGCAAGACATGCTGTAAACCAAGTCATACTTGCTCCATACTCAATTACTTATTTGTGCACTTAACAGTGGTGACGGCGGGAGGCCTGTGTCCCACTCCGTGCTTCAGATTGAAGAAAAAAGCAATCTGTTTGATTCTACGGGGCTATGTTAGGGCCGCTGCTAATCGTTTTAGGCAACCACCGTGACTACCCTACCACGCATCGGCAGCCCCGCGTTAGCTTTCTCGTTATCGTCATCAGAGAAGACCATGTAGAAAATTCTCCTAAGTTAAAAAATGGAAAAGTCTATGCGCCCTTTAGATTGTTCAACAGTGAAACCTGAGCTAAGACGGTCCGCGAATTATGGGAGTTTATTGGGTTCCCGACGTCAAAAGCGCCCTGAACGGCCTTGCTTTTCCGAAATCCTGGTTTATACCGCTGCTTTTACGATCTTCAGCTAAAAATTGAAAGTGTTAACCCAAACATCCCGCAGTAAGAATAAATGGTCCCTCTTTAAGCCGTTCAACAGGACTCCCAAGATCTAAAATTGACATATATATATATATATATATATATATATATATATATACGCTAGCACACTGTACAATGAAGTTGCTGATGTTTTTTTTAGTAGTGCAAAGTTATATTTATTAGTTGAAGCCATAATGCACCGACTAAGATTAACTTCCATAGGCCAATCTGCCTTTTCAGCGCACTGGCCAGTAGTATAAAGCCACTAAAAACATTCTGCATGCGATGCTTTGCAGAAGAGCATGGTCTCCTCTTGCCGACACAATACGGGTTTTAAAGATTCAGTCCACTCAGCCGTAATACAGGTGATTCACTCAATCCAAGTTTCGGACCAACGACTGCTACTGAATGTACTACTAGACGTATGAAACGCATTCAATAGTATAAAATGCGGTTTAACCGTCACGCCAACTCTGTATCAAAATATTGGACACGCAACTCAAGAAGAGAGTCCCGCCTTATCGGTGGCGTGCAGTCTCGGCCTACCTGAGCGGGAGTCATATACTCGTAGTGAACGAGGACTCCGGGTTCGTCATGACGGTCGGGGTTCCTCAGGGCTCGACTCTAGGATTCCTTCTATGGAAGCCGGCATACGACGACGTTTTACGATTAGAAAACCTTACGGAAGGCACTGAACTGTCGACGTGTTTAGACGATCTCGCAGCGGTCGTCCAGGCCCGCTCACCTCTGAGACTGGAACTGTGGTCTAAGACGCCCTGGCAGAGGTCGCTGGCTAAATAAAGGGAACCTAACACTGACGTCGAATAGAAGTAAGGTCATCTTCCCAATTGGCCCAGGAAATTCCTTCCCTTGAAACAAACTCTAGATGGTCAGTACATCAAGCTTGCCAATTCCGCCCGCTATCTTGGAATCCCGCTATCTGCACAGGGAACAACGCCACATATGGCTGGCAGTAAAAAAGGCTACCAAGGTCTCGCACAAAATAGTCCGGCCGAGGCCAAACAAATGCGGCCCACAGGAGTCCAGAAGGCACCTCATTCTATCAGTGGTTGAGTCCATAGTTTTATTTGCTGCCCTGGTGTGGCTATTAACCGCACGGTCCACAGGGCGACGTTGCGCAACGCCCAACTTAAGGAAGGCTGCTTTAAGGATCACAATAGCCAATAGAACAGTCAGCACAGTAGCCACTCTCGTTCTGCTTAGTACGGTCCCCTGGGCCTTACAAGCAATTAAGCGCCACCGCTTGTCGAAACACCCAGGAAAGAAGAAAGAGAAGAAAAGTAATATAACCCTTGACATTTGACAGGTCGAATAGGACTCCATTCCGGACGGAGCCTTCGTGTATCAGAACCAGTATTACCAGTGTTATTGAAAACATTCTGCAACAACAACAACAAAAATCCGTTTTTGCATATTAAATTTCCGCGGGGCACCGCGAGCTTATAGTGATTCTTAAACGACTATCGTTTAAACGTATACTTATACGGTTCCCGATCGAATAAGGGATGGGGACATGACTGGTTGTTAGTGGGTTGGAGCCTCACACAACTCATCCTTTCGCTTCCTGTCTTCTTTTAAATACCGGTAGTTAGGCAGATCGAATTGGCCCCACGCTGTTTGTGCGAATCGTCCGACCTCGTCTGACAGAAGCCATACTCGACACTGGAGTGCCTCATTCGAATCAGAAACACTACGTCGTTGGTGACAGTTGGCTTCCTGAATTGAAGACGCGACCTTGCCCGCCTGCGCTCAGCCAACAATTAATTGCTATTTATTTGCAGTCACTGTCCAACATCTACCCTACTTCTTGACTAGTAAGCTATCATCTGCGTCTACGACCTATCATCTGCTCACTGATTGTCTGCTCGCAACAGAGCTCTGATGCATGGTCTCTGTACAAACCAAGGTCACACCTGGAAATTACTTTATGCTCCTATTACTGGCGTCCGTGCGGTCTGCGTATTACTCATATGTATATGTAGTAAGTAAACGCACGTCATTACCCCATTGCCCATTAGTAAGCAAATATTTTTTTAACGAAATAAAAATCGATTATTTGTACTAATGATCAAATTATGTTTTATGCACGGCAAATCAGCTATTGCGTTAAGTAACTGATACGCACAATTGAACAACTAGCTCTTGATATTGAAGGAAAATAAATATCTTACACCCGACGAATTCACTAAGTTGAAAAAATAAGTACCGAATACCATATCAATTGATTACCAGATTAGAGACAATCATTCTTCCACTCTTATTATTTAAACCTAGAATTAAAACAATTTTTTTTCCGTAAGGCTAATCAATGCCCGTGTACGTTTCTTTTTATGCCATAGCTGATTTTTAATTTACTCTGGTTATTAAGTTACCTTGTCTAAATTGGAAACCATGAAAACCAATTTAAGAGTGGCCGGTCTGGGTCTCGAACCCAGGCCTCCTAATTGCAAGACAAAGGCTTTGCCACTAAGCCACCTTGCTCGGTTTTTTTTTAAAACAACTTTAAAGAGGTAGTTTCTGTTTTTTTTTTAAACATGTATTAAGTTATTATGATAGTGATATTACGAATTTAAAAAAAACTAGAATAGAAAGCTGCGATCTTTCTAAGATCGCATTTGCTAACTAATTCAAAGAACTTGCCAAATTGTTCAAAGTTACTGAGCCATTTGCTGCTAGAAAATACAACAAAAATAGTGTTATTTGCCTAGAATATAAAAGGCCAATAACGCAAAATATTTGTATTTTCTAAACCTAATATATTTTTAGCTCCAATCCTAAAAAATGCTTTAAACAAGTATGTAAGCTCCAACGACAATATCCCGTATATATGTGAATCACTCAGCACGATTTCATATATTTTCCAAACCTTCCAAAGCCCATCTAATTATTTTTATCACGATTTTTACGTCGTTACTCTTCTGGGGTCGTTCATACTAGTCTCCGTGCAGGTGCAAAATCAGGGCCCCAGATACCATTTCTTGGCACGATAACATATTCTGTGTATTTTTAGACAACATCGGAATGTAACTATATGCGTATTCTTGCGCATGTTGTTTTTTGGTTTGCAGTATAAATATCACCGGCATGATGTACACTTAAATGTGCCTCATGAAGTACCGTGTTGGCTTGCGGAGGCAGAAGCTATCTAGTGCTTTTAGTTGCCAGTCATTTAAACAACGCCTCTTGGAGGTAACGGGACTATAGAGCGAGTGCCTTTCGTCAGCGGGCAAGGCAGTTCTAAAGTAATCTTTTTCATAAGTGCCAAATGCCCTTTATAGATCACAGACTCGGCACGTAAATGGAACACAAACGGAGCTCCTTTTATGTTGGATCCCGCTATGGTCAAATCTATCCAAGCTGATGGCGTACTGAAGAATGACTATGTGTACCTTTTACCACTAAACTTCTGGCCTATTATCAGGTCACATTTTGGACAAATCCACAAACGTATTATTTTAGCGTCGATGTGTGCTCGTTTTTGCTTGATTTCACTAATGCAATTAATTCAGGCCGAAAGAGTGACGGTGCAAACTAGCTGCATGTTTTGCCGTACACATATGCATATAGGTATATACATTTATAAGGCTTCTGTTGTGATCTAGGTGTTGTAACATCAGCTTTCCACAAAAGATTTAATTTACATTTTTGTCGAATGTTTGCTTCAACGACATAGAGTCGGTCACCTGCGCAGCCTGCATTGCGTACGTAACCGAGAGCAAAACACGCAAGCACAGTCAGATCGAGACGGGAGACAGCAACTAAATCCCCTCGAGTGAACTTCTAACTTATTTCATCTCCAGGCTCCAGCTACACTTTTATTGGCCTGCCGTCGGTCCGAAAGCGGCATCGTTTTAGTCGTAGGCGCAGCTTTGTCGCGCTCGACGGGAGTCGGGTTGTCTCATTTCAATCTCGCATTTCTGCTGCTACGCACACATATCTCGTCATATATTCATATAAGGAGCGCTTTTTTTGTAGGTCGCGGGTGGCAGTGGACTCATTGAGAAACGGTCCGGCTCGTTCGGTATGGTGTAGCACCTCTCGAGGCTCATGGAGTTTTTCTCAATAATGTAGAGTCGGTTTTGCGCGGTCTGCTCCAAATACGTGAGCCATCGAGAGACACGCTCTCTCACGCACCAATAGAGCCTGTCCTCCGGTCTTCTGGCTCGTAGTAGGCTGCTCTTGCCGACTCGCTGGCTGGTATGCAATAGTACCAACCAGGCAATATTATCCTTTCTGCCACTCTATGCAGCGTCAATGGCCGCGGTGAGGAGCGGCTGCAGCAGCCCACGCAACACGATCTGTGGCTTTCCACGTACGATCGTCAAGCCGCAGTTGGTTGAACAAGCCCCGATCGGGACCGACCCGATTGGGGCCTCACCCCACGTTTTGCTTCACCTGGTGGCGGTCCACGAAGACGCGCGTACACGTAGATGGTTTTCCGCATGCAAATTACGCGAAAACGCTCTTTGTGTTCGCGCCAGATGGGCGAAAAACAATGAGAGTTGCTCGCTGGGTTATTGCTGGACTGGTGGCGACAGTGGTGGTGGTTCAGATGATAGCCTTCGTACAAATGGTCACAGCTATTTGACGGCATGCGGTAATGGACGACATTTATACAGCTTCTTTTGCGTTTGATTCGTCGGTTAACCTTAGCGTTCAGCTCGAAAGCATTTATGTTGTCAGTATACCTTTGTGTTCGCTGCCCAAACGTATTTAGCGACAATTGAATAGCGTCCACTGCGAACATTCGTACGCAGTACGCTTTGTTATTGTTGTTGTTACTGTTGCTGCTGTTGTTGTAGTGATAATTGTTATAATCGCAACAATAACGAGTAACACCTGACTGAATCGTGTCAACTAAAAGCGCGCGTTAGATGCCGAACGAGCACACTTAGAAATAGTCGAGTGCGCAAGCGTGGCTTGTGCTATTTGTTAAAAACTGCACATTTAGGTTTGGCAACGCCATTCGCTTTGTCTAAAAAATACTATACGAATTTCCACTTAAAAATACTATACGGATTTCCACTTAAAAATACTTTACGGATCTTCACTTCTTTATACACGCATGTATCGACTTTTGAAAAATATTCAAGTCTGTTTGAGTAGTTCAAACATACAAAATACAGGAAGGATACACGAAGGCGTTTTCGTGTTTTGCCATTATAAAAACTGCACTATACCTACGTCACAGCTGAGCTCGAATATACACGTATGTGTGGAAGATCTGTGTATGTGCCTGACGCCGTGCTCAACGCCCAATCAAATATTTGGCAGCCAATAATGCTGATCTAGCGTTTGTGCAGGCTGGCTTGTGCTACTTGCAGCAATTGTCTCGTACATGCGGTTTCAGGCGGCAACGAATTTACCAACTAGAAGCTCCACGAAAAATTCGATACGTATTGATATTATAGAAACTGCATACGCATTTTGTGAATTGATATTATAGAATTTACATATTTTTCACGGGCTCTAGGGTGCCCCTGTATACAGAAGCATCTTAGAGATCATGAAGAGCTCAGAGTTCATGAATACGTTCCCGTATATAAAGCATTGACTTAACTATATAGACACACGTTGATGATGCCGTAAACTCAGCCTTGACTAATATTTGCGGGCATGTAGGACCATCCAAACTATTTTCCGTTGACATAGCTGTGCGTTTCTTTATGCTGAAAGCGCTTTTAAAGCTGGCATACAGCCTAGATAAGGATTAGATCCACCCGGCAGAAACACCTCTCAATGTGTATATGCCCTAATTGGCTGTGCGCTTTGGTTGAGACTGCTTGTGCTTACAACTTCACCGCTTGATCAAATCTTGGTAAAGTGGAAAGGAACAAGTAACACAGGCAGCGGCGGAGATCGAAAGACTAGGCGTAAATCTCTCACCCGATTGTGGGTCGACAAGCATCACTGTCTTAGACAGACAAAGCGAGCGCCATACAACCAAAGCAGAAGACGGATACGTAGAGCACACCAGATGATTAAGCAGACGAACAGAAAGCGCGTAGAGTGCATTGTAGCTGACGACATTTTAGTAACGTGGACTGCCGCCAGGCGCGTGTCGATCGACTACTGTATATAAGCGGCTGCGGCCGTCTTAGCTCTTTCTTTTCTCTGCCGTGCACTTCGCGCACGAGTCGATCCACCGCCGGCGGCGTCCGAGGGTAGACACCACGCTACGCATCTGGGCCGCCGACAAAGGGTAGTCAGAGCCGGGCACCGCGTTGTGCCGCGTTAAGAAGTGTAATATTATTTATAATATTATTAAGAATAAAGAAGACGCCGGAGTGCTATGTTATTCTCAACATATGTTCTCGTTCCGCAGATTAGTTTGTAACAACCACGTATACACCAGATACATCGAGCTTCGCCCTCACCACCATGTATGTCCGTCCAATCAATTCCACGAGTACTCTCAATGCAAATGTCGGCACTGCCCACCGAATTGCGCTAGATACCACTCATTTTGGGTGCAATAAACAAATTATGATAATATCAGCTGCAACTTCTATGGGATGGTGGGTGACATCTTTACGCATAATAGTCTCAGGACGGCGTGGATGGGTAACTTCTAAAGAACGCTAATAGATGAAGCCTTAAGGATATTGTTTTTATTAGGAGTTTTTTTTTAGCAAAGAGAAATAAACCAATGGTGTTTTTTCTAATGCGGAAGTTAATGGCTAAAATAAAGTAGAACAAATACAAGAAGGTTGTGCATTCATTTTACTATTTCACTTTTGTCATTATATATGTGCTCCCTGTAGCCTGTATTTTTTTGTTTACTGTCATGGCCGATTAAGTTCGACCTCGGCGTCAACTGTCAACATTGGAAACCCTACTAATCGGTTTAAGAGTGGCAGGTCTTATTTTTCAACCCATGACCTCCTGGATGCAAGAATATGTCTTGGCTTCAAAACTACATTTTTGGTCACCCTAATTTATAGTATCTTGGTATCTTTTCTAAATAAGTGCAGAAATTATTTTTTAGTTTTTTATGCTATAATATAACGAGCTGACTTCTAGAAATTAGAGTAAAATACATAAATGCAAAGCATTTTAATGTGTATCATGTTTAGCTCAGTCTGTATGTCCGAAAGCCACAGTGTGCAGCGCAGGAGTAAAGTTATTTTCAGATAATCTTTTCTGAGTCGTCACACGCTAAGTAAATAATAATAAATATAATAATAAATCCCGGTAAGAATAAATAAGAATAAATCCCGGTTGGTAAAGCGTATGGTCGCATTCTAATAATAATAGTATTATTGGAAGGAGGGGGCGGAAACGTCTTGTTTAGGAGAGAGAGTGAACTTTATAAAAGTAGTTATTCTGACTTTTTTCCTCCTACATAGTTGTGCGAAATCTACGTTAGCGAAGGAATGAGTCAACGCATGAAGAAACCGATTATACCGGCGCGCGTGGCGGAAAATTCTGCGCAACGGAAGACACTAGCTTGAGTAGCGAAAGGCGAATAGCCAGGTTAAGGAAAGTCATAAAAAGTCGATTTGTTGTTATGTCTTACGCTAACGCTTTTCGTGAAAAGTCGTAAAATGTTTCCATTACGATAAACAAATGTATGTCCAAAAGGCCACACTCACACAATAGCAAATTGACTGCCCACCCTTTTCGTCCCAAATTAATGGTGCTGCGTTACGTAGTTGTCAAGTAACTAAGCTTTTTCAATATCCATATCGAAAGCGAAGGCATGCATAGATGCATAGGGTGTACGAGAAAGTTAGGTACATATTTTGTGGTTTAGTAGAACTCGACAAGAGAATAATTTTTTTCTAATGGAATGAGGGGTGGAAACGTCTTGACAACATTTTACGGTTCTGAACGGGAAAGCTTGCACGCAAGACATAACAGCTATGACTGTCGAAAAAGCTTAGTCACTTGAAAACTACGTAACGCAGCATCATCACTTTGGTACTAAAATGCTGGAATTGTAAATTTGCTATTGCGTGAGAAAAGTCTTTTGGATATATATTTTTGGTCGTAATGGGAAAATTTAACGATTTTTCATGTAAAAGCGTTAACGTAACCTTTCGACTTTTTATGACGTTCCTTGATCTGGTTATTCGCTTTCGCTTATGCTTCCTTCACATCACTGGATCTTCTCTCATTTTGCTAGTCCAGCTTTTGACTGGATTGCTGGACATACTGCGGCGTGATATCTGTTGCACAAGCCAGAGCACCTCGTGCACCTACAACACTCCTGAGGATCGTAGAATTCCTCCGCGTTGCATATCACGTAATGACAGTCGTGGGCTGCAAACGCCGTAGTTAAATGTCTACTCTGATATCCGGCTGCTCGCCAGGCCGTGTTTGTCATTGCTATCGTAGTATCATAATATGTCGATTTCCCTTAGTTTTTCCGCCCACAGTATAGGTCTTAAACGCTTTCGTATTTGGTAAACCCCATCGAAGTTGTAGTTTCTGTGTCACTAGAGTCCCCCCCTCTAAGATATTGTAACGTTGTTTTGTTATGCTAAGTTAACTGGGGAATGTAGACTTAGCCAGACGGTTTCTACAACGCAAAAGGCTCGGGACGATGAATGACAACACACTAGACTTACGTCTAGCGTATAGAGCAGCCGAGCAAAGAATAGTCGCTAAGCCATGCTTTTCGGTCTATATATTCACTCAAGGGGACGCTGTAGCGTTCGTATAATAATAACGTTAAACGATAGAATCGAATCCTCTTAAACATTCGACATCGAAAAATTTCTGCTCGTCCTTTTTGATGATTGATGTTCAAACTACGCATTAACACGGCGTGCGTTGTCTCCGGTGGTGCCGCCGCTGCGGGTTAGGTTCGAAGGTCTGACGACGGTGACCTTAGAGCTGTGTCGCCGCGAGTCGGCGGTGCACGTGGTGGCTTCGTGATTGGATTATCGCCAAAAGGGAAACCTACATAACGGAGACGGTGCAATATAAACGATTTTATTCCGACAAAAAATTGCTAACCCCAAAAACCCGTTTCATAAAGCCACCTCGTCAAAACTTAACTGCTACTGTCTTTTGCCAAATACTGCTAAGCTCCATCTCGTCCATATAATTAATTATTTTTTTCAGTCCTTGTTTAATCCTAAATAGACTTCTACCATAGACCACAATGTCATCTGCGTACGCTAAAATACTTGCTCTCTTTCGAGTCCATTCCTGCCTCACCTGGTTAGGTAGCCTTCTCATTAGTAGCGAAAAAAGCAACGGGAATCTGTCGCCTTGGGCCATGCCTATAATCTGCATGTCCCTTCTCACAATGCCTACACCGTTGTCGATGCACACTCTACTTTACCTAAGAATGGCCCCCAAGAGGTCCTTTAGTTGCACTAGATTATTGACACCAGCTCGATTCGGCTACGGCAAAACAGGGAGTCCCTTACCCGTGGGCAATGAACCAGTTATCGATGCAGCGTTTCCGCGTTGAATTTCAACCGATATTCTTTGTAGCAAGACTGCCATTCCCTTCAATCGCCGGTTGACGCAGCGACTCTGGATCCCAGCTCCGTTAGAAAGCTCCTTGTGATTTTTCCAATGGGGCGTATGTCTCAAAAGCGATTGGATGAACGATTAAATTTTACTCCAGTTCAGGATACTTTGCCAATTTGCGATCTTCAGCGAGGCGAGCGGCTGTCCGACCTCCCGACTGGTATGGCGAGCACACAAAGCGGCCAACGTGCAAGACACGGTGACGCCGTACATGAGGCAGCGACCTTCATTCCATGGAACTAGAGTCAGGCCGTCCGGGCGCAGTTGGCCGTTGGCTGACAGACCGACCGGCTCTTTGACTGCAGGTATGTGGACTGGCTGCAATGCGCGGTGTATTACGTCGATCAAAGCCGAATGCCTTGAGAACCTACCGGCGCTCCTCTTGAAAGCCAGAGCATGCTCACCTGTAGAAGACACCGGTAAGTCACATCTTGCACTATCATGTACGAAGCAGACTGATTCCCCCAAACACAGGCCGGAGACGATGCGGAGTGTGGTATTGTCCAGCATCGTCCACAGCTGCGGTGAGGGAATGGCCTAAAGCCATTTTCCGCTCATTGGATCGATCAAGGCTCTTAGTCGCGTCTGCTCTTTAACGTTGTTCGCCTGGGTTATAAACCGCTCCGGGATCGACCTAACTACTTACAAGTACAAGGCCGATTGTGAAACGCGCTCAGGTAATGGACCCCACTTTTCTGTATAGTAGCGGCAGGCATGTTCCGTATGGGCGATGAAGCTTGTGTTGGCATCCGGTGGTGCGATCCCTGACACCAATGTCTCGGTGTCTTTTAGCGACCCGAGATAGGCAGAAATGGCAATCTGCGAAGCCATGCAAATCCCCAGGGTCGGCATAGGCTCGTGAACAAGATGTACACCAGCCTCGAAGTTGACAAACTCACGCGAAGCAGGTAGAGGGCTGAATGAGCGTCCAAGAGTCGCAGTCGAGAGCATCAGCGAGCCTTTTTTTAGGTAAAGATACGCCAATAGAGTCGTCGAAAATTGGCGCCCTTAGAAGCTCGAATTCGTGATCAGCAATCAACTTGGCAGCTAGGTAGAAGATTGCGCACCATTTGAGGCATGGAGCCGAGTTAAGGAGCCCTTTAAACGGGGAAGAAAACTTCGCATTTGGCGTGGTTCAACTTGAGTCCTAAGACCGCCTCGAGCTCTATTACCTAGGCAATGTCTCTCTGCACCGCCGGGGCGTCACCGGCAAGAGTACCATCGTCCAGAAACCAAGGTCGAAGTTCGGGAGAAAGGCGTACTTGAAGTTAATGAATAGCAGCAACGCAAAATAAAGCGGGGCCACAGGGGTCGGCCCTGTTGAACACCTGAGCATGACTCGATGAATTTCCCCTGCCAAATTAACTTGCTTGGAAGACTGTACATCTAGTACACAAGCGGGCAAATTCGAGGAAGGTCAGAGCGCACAGCCTTAAGCAGCTGGTCTTGTCTGAGCGTGTTAAAGGCGTTTTTGAAGTTTAGCTTGACGAGCACTTTGTCTGGATCACTCATGTTATAGTTAACGAATGCCCGTATTGCATATACGGCCGCTTTCGCACTTCCCCTTAGAAAACGTACTAGGCTTAGCTGAAGTCGGTTCTCCTCGCCATCTTTGTCATCAGGGTAGCCGCCTGAGCTGTTGGAAAAGCTCCTGATGGCGTTAAAGACGTCCACCGCAGACACGATGATCTCATGGGTCTCTCCGGTAGATGCGGGAGGCGGCGAAAAGGATGAATCGGCGGATGTTTTTCTAGAAGCGACAGTCTCGTTTTGGCAGAGAGCGGCGCTACTGAGCCGGTGGACAAAAGGACCCTTTCTGCAGAGGAAACATTGCCGACAGCAAGCTTCCCCTGCACTACACAAACCATCGCAGAGTTGTTGTGCGACGAACATTCGTGCCGACTGAGTGATGTTAAAGCGTATGGGTTAGTTTCAGAATTATTTCCCGCCCGCAATTAGCTAAGATGCTCGTGTAGTACCGATGTGAGAGTGCGGCCGCGTTCCTTCGGGGATGGTATGCAAAATACTGCAGTTGGGAATTGCAGTAGTCTTTTATATGAATCTTCTCTTGCCGTTGAGCAGGCCTCATTCATCACAGTTGCAAGCTTCAGAGACATGTTGTCGCGAATACTCCGGGGTACACAGGTAGCGCGCCCAACGGAGGCGACTTGTGAAGGCGCGCCAGGGAGAATGCATGAGGATGCCTTCTCGATAGCGCTGCTGATATGTGTTACAATAGCTTCGATCATGGTCGGTATGGTCTTTTCAGTGATGCCGAGCATTATCCTGTCAAGACAGGCACCTTGCGGTGGGGCGATAACATTCAGGACGGGCTCCTTAGCATCTCTCCCCCGTCTTTTGGGGCTTATCTATAGGTGCCTTAGCCCCGTTTCGGACAACTGCAGAGAAAGATCGTTTGGGGCCCCCAAAATGTTTAACGACTGATTTGAAACTCTTTCCAAGGCTAACTTCCCAGTAATTCTGCTTCTCGGCGCTAGGCCAAAAGCGGCCTTAAGATCTATAAATACCGCGTATAACAATCATCTCAGCTCGGCTAGAGTTTCCTAAATCTTCGCTAGTAACTAGCGCAAGGTCGTATGGGTCGACTTTGTTAATCTTCACCCATGTTGTTTTTCTAGTACTGCGTTTTTTTAATGCGTTTTATTAATAGAATGTGCGACTACCATGACTTAATTTGTTTTTCCGTAAGGCTAATGGCCGTGCACGGTTTTGCACTGATACATCCAAGCATCATTCATAAAGGAAGAACATATTATGTAAAAACACACGTACTTTACATGCTTGTACCTAAATATACCTAAGAATTTCGACAAAGTACTCGAGTCTATCTGATATTATCTCCGAGATTATCTTAAATATTACTCTTAAATGTCCTTCTATTATTTTTGGTTTACAAGACTTTATTGGAATCTCCCCCGGTAGACGTACTTCCACAACTCGCCTTAAGAAAACCCCACTATCCAGTTTTGTCCCGGTCCTTAGCCTACGTCCACACTCCTCCCCATTGCAGCTCTCCTTGAATGCCATGCCCATGAGTATGTGCCTTCTAAGGCCCGCTCCTTCTCAAAATGATGTGTTTTCTCTAAGAAATATTATATCATCCACGTTTCCGTCTGTGGCAAAACATCCGTGACTGATGCCCCAGTGCTACATTCGAAGGTGTTTAGGCCCGGTTTTACATAAGCTGCCACAATTTTAACCCCCTTGACGCTATTGCAACTACCTTTGTCGCTATTATTTCTATTTTAATTTCTCTAGATCTGATGATTTCAGTCAGTTGTTCAGTGGATTTCGGTGAGTGATATTTAAAAGACGTTTGCGCACGCCGATGACAAATGCGATTTTGTCGTGAGCCAACCATGCTTAACGGTGATGTACGTACTGCCCTCGTACGTGTAAAGACTATTGAGACCTTCAACGTTTTTGGCCTCGTTGCTAACGCAAACAAGACCGGTATACTGTTTTTATTCCCTATAATTGTATGCTTATGACAATAAATATGTGCTCATTAAATAGACCGGTATATATATATATATATATATATATATGTCTCAGAGGACCGTCGGTGAGCAGCAGGTCGCGCTTGGTGGAACACAACTTGCTTTGTGTCAGACGGCCAAATTTTTGGACCTAAACCCGCACAAGACCTTGAAAAGGCAGTGTTATCTGGCTGTTCTAACACCTAAGTGCTTTTCTATTGTTTCAACCTGGAGAATACTTAGCCAGATTGGTGTTTCAAGTAAAGCTTTTTTTCTTTTCTATAAAACGTTGCTATTACCGGTAATATGCTATGCTACTGCATGAAAATTGCTTTCCCTTCAAATAAAATATTATGATGTGGTGTTGGCCTGCTTGCGTTCTCTGCCTACTTACTGCCGTCTGTTTGGGGCTGCCTTTCTCGAGAAATGCCATTAATCTTCACTGTGATAGAATTCGCGAGAGTAGTTGTGCAAAACCGATCTTTGCTTGCCATCGATATGCCTTCTTTAGCTGTCGATAACGTTTTGACTTAAAGGAAAAACTTCTCCTAACTATCAGATCAACAAAACAGCGTTTCGTAAATTTTTATATTTTACGCAGACGTTGTACGTTGTGCAAAATGTTACCACGAGGCGTTAAGGCAAACATGTAAATGTATACATGTGAAATTATACGAATTGGTGCAAATTTGTGAATTTCTGTTACACGTGAATTATGCATGTAGGTTGGTGTAAATGTGAGAGAACTATGTCAGTAAATGTGTACACTGAAAAACTCCTTTTTGGCTATTATTTTGTTACTTAAGCATTGTGAAAACGCAGTTTAAATAGTAAACCAAATGTTGTACTATATTGTGTCATATTGTATTTGAAAACGTGATAACAGAGCGCCTAAGTGAAGACATCGAGGGCTTTTATTCCCTGTCGCATGACCAGAATGGTTTCTTTTTTACTTGAGCGACACGGTGTTTTCCGCAGGGCAAAGCTAGCACAATGTGACAGCCGGTGTGCCGCAGGGCTCCGTCCTTCTTCTATGCAACCTAGCCTATGACGGGGTCCTGCGATGCCCTCGTATGCCGACAATATCGCCCTTCTCGTCGCGGCTCGTTCGATACGTCACGGCTCGCTTGAGACGGCACTGGAAGAGATTGCCAACGCCAACATAAATGCGTGGTTGACCGCCCACTATATACAGCTAGTGCCACAGAAGACAAATTTAATTTACCTAGTGGGCCGGCAGACGACACGAGGAGTCGACCTTACGCTCGCGGGTCACTATATCCCGGCCAAGACATCTGCTAGGCATTTCTGTTTAGATATTAGCCTTACCCGTGTCTTTTATATTAAGCATACGTTGCTAACGTCGCGCAAAACCTGTCTAGGACTCTCCTTGAGAGGCGTAAGCTACGGACGGGCGCC
Source organism: Dermanyssus gallinae (assembly GCA_003439945.1). Taxonomy (NCBI): domain Eukaryota; kingdom Metazoa; phylum Arthropoda; class Arachnida; order Mesostigmata; family Dermanyssidae; genus Dermanyssus; species Dermanyssus gallinae. The sequence goes on from QVRM01003937.1 coordinate 306,174, forward strand.
GCCGCCTGTTGGCGTCTGTCACCGAGTCCACGGCGATGCACGCGGCGACGGTGTGGACCGATCGCGCAGCACAGCGTGCCCCTTTGGATATGCCAGGCGTACTGTACGGTGAACAGAGAGGTCGCCCTCGTCCTCGCTTACTACTCTCCAAGGATATCCAGGTCCGAGAAGGAAGCGAGTCTAGGACGAATGACGCAACGTACTTTACGCAATCGCGAGCGACAATGGGCGTGAGCTCACAAATGTGCCACGCTCGTCGGTCATGTGAGAGAGGATGCCGCCGCATAGGTGGCAGGCGTCAATTTTTTAACGCTATTATACCCGAAAAGACGGGGCAAAAGAACGCTCGCCGCTCGCGCCGCGAAGGCTTGCAGGCGCCATTGGGTGGACGAGGTGAGGGTGCTTCGTAAAAACCTTTTCAGGCTGACTCTAGCCCACATTTAATGTTCATGGGTTTGTTTTCACATTGCTTCGTAAGACGGACTCCATAAAACAAAGATGCACCCATGCACTTTTACACCTATGCAAATGCACCACGCCACCGGGCTCGACAGGGTGCTTCGTAAGGGGCTATTTTCACGCAGTCCTTTGGCCAGGACGAGATCCACTAAAGCCGATCAAGAACGAGGCTTCTCTCCGACCATCTTGAAGCGGAAGATATAAAAAAGAAACCATGCTCAACCACGTCCCACGCATAGTAATTCCATAGATTTAAATCTAAATTGTTCCTCGAGTCCTTATTGAATGTGTGTTATGTTTACATGTTCTGTCGGCTACTCCTGTACTAAACTGCTAATGTAAATGGGTTCACGGTTTGTGAAAAAACATATAGATTTACCTTTAGCAGAGTATCTATCGAAGGTTCCACTTCAGTTTATAGAGCATGCAAATATATTTCCTTTACGGTTTGTTGTTGTTCTGACAAAAGTATCGTTGCATAACGTTAAGTGACACATTCTGTGTTTGTATTCGTTTTATGCACGACGAGCACATATTCTGTATTGCGGGTAACTCCTGCGATTGATTTTTGCGCGCACGGAAAATATTTTCTTGTCGGGCAAGAATCTAAGACAGATTACTGCCTTAAGCTTACGATCAGTTTGCAGCAAACTGCACCAGGCAAATCTACTTGCCATGACTTACTTGTTTCATTGATCTCAGAGAGATGCTGCCCAACTTTGATATCATAAAACTGGCATCTGAGGTCTTCGCCAACGATTTGACTAATCGTAATTAAAATTTAGCACACTGGGTGTCTATCGAAGCACAAACGAGTGCCTTTTTGAGACGGAGCTAGCTGAAAAATACGTGTTGTTCTTCGAACCACAGGCAATTTAGTAAAACGCCTAGAAGGGCCCAAACCACAAAAATGAATACCTAATACACGGTTTCGCAATGCAATTGCACGAGTAAGAAGTTTTACAAAGTATCCCTTTGTGCGAAGTATCCCTTTGTCCCTTAGACTTCGTGTGAAGCTGTGCGACCGGCACCACCTCCAACGATGTTATGGTAAATAACGATGATGTTACCGATAATATTAACGTGTTACAAATGTTTGGACTAATTAACAGTTAACATATATATATATATTTTTTTAAATATAATTCATAACGGGGTGTAAACAATTGTCCCCCAGTGAACGTGACGACAGACTACATCAGCCCTAGGTCCAGGCCTGGTGTCGACCACCTGGAAAAGGTGCCAAGCGCCCCTGTGGTGTTACCACCCTGTACATCAATGAGAGCCTTTGCCGGAAAAATTCACCAGCGCGTCGATCCCCCGTGGCCAATCTAAAACATTTGCATATCTTAGTAATAACTTTCTCAGTCATTTTACCTAGGCCCCTAAGGACCCCTAAGGTCTCAATGGCAAAAGGTCGAAAATCCATAAAGGCCCGATAGATGCATACTTCCGACACTTATTTCTTTCCGCCTGCGAAACAGTATAACCAGCCTGGGTAGTGCCGTGACTGACCATTGAAGGTGCTAAAGAGTCTGTCACGGTAGCGTCCCAGACGAGTGTCTTCCCATCGTCAAAGGCTGTTAGGGTCATACCATCAGGTCGACGGGAGTCGTCTGTCGAGAATACAAGGGTAGCCAGAAGACCTTAGGGCACAAGCTGCTCTCATGTTCCTGGAACTCTCTAGTACAGTACGTAACCGTTCGACAGCTGGGGATTCTAGTATCCTTGACGCCCTTTGCCAGGCATTAGACATTGAGGCGACTAGCGCAGGGCCTGCGACCAAGACACCGCCTAGAATGCCTAGGCCACCTTCAGGTTAAACAGTATTAGAGCTGTTTTTACTGAGAGCTTCTGTGGTGCCGAGATTGAGGTCATGGTGACGATGCTGCTATTAATTCGCTGAGATATGTGGGCCGCGAAAGATGTGCCGCTTGGCGTTAGTTTAAGACCCAGTATTGAGACAAATTCTACAGAGACACCGCCCAAGCTGAGCCTATCACTTCTATTCAGGGGTCCCCCGGATCTGAATTTCATAGCTTTTGTCTTCGATACGTTAATTGTTAAACCATTTTGCTTGCTGTATGTCTTCAGCATCCTCAGGGACCTTTTTAAATCTATGAACACTCTACTGTATACCGCTAGGTCATCGGCATAGAGAGTTATGCGGACACAGGGGAAGTGGTCATTAATAGGGCTCTGAAGATCACTGACTAAGACTGAGAATAAGAGCGGGCTAAGATTATCACCCTGGGGATTGCCTGTGGTTTGTAGGAAAGGCTGGTATTTCTGAATGCTGTCATCTAGAATGACCGGGTTTGCTTTCAGGATAGCTGCCAGTATCCCCAAAACTCATGGGCCCACGCCCGCGGCGGCTAGCTTCTCCATGACAATATCCCTGGGGGCAGTGTCAAACGCCGCCTTGTGGTCTACAAATACAGCGTACAATGCTTGGTGCTTGACGGTGACCGAGCGCTAAAAGCTCCTGGGATGCGGTCATTGTCGAATGTCTCGCGCGAAATCCATGCTGTTCCGGAGGGATGATTCCTCTTGCTTCGAGAAAGAAGCTAAGCCAGCGTGCCAGGAGGCATGACAATATTTTGTAGATGCAGTTCTTTGCAATGCCTCGCCAAGAAGACCGCCGCCTTTATATGTTCATTCCGGACACGGTCGGGTCCGAAGGCCTTCCTAATAAGTACATAACGATATGAATGTCCCTGTATATATATACAGTTCGCAAAAAAGTACAGCCATTATTTTTTCCACATGGCACACCTTTATTATAACCAATCTTGTAAAGACTACAGTGATACATGCTCATAGAGTAACAGCGGAGACTTTCATCGACATTTGGGGTCTCGGATTACTTTGAAACACGAGATCTCCCCATTTGGCAAAGCAACACCGCAAAAAAATTATACAGCTACTAGCGAAATGCATGTCTTAGCGAGTGAATTGAGCGGAATAACGGCGTTTGGGCTCATTTCACAGCTCGACAGAAACAAAGGCAGACACATCGAGTGCACCCAGCAATTATACTTAACATTTAGTGAACTTTCCGTTAAGTCGCATAACCTCAAAATGCGGTTTGGTATAGTGTTGAACAAGTTTTGTATGACGTCATGCTAGCCTTCACAATTGCTTATTTTAGTTCTACCTGGTTCAAAAATTATTTTTCGTCGATGTAAACTTTTTGGGCGAGCCAGCCCCAAACATTGTCGATGATATCTTTGCTTAAATTCTCGAAGTTGTTTACTATTTGGGGACAAAGCCCCAATCGACGCGAAATTTCGCCCTTAGAGAGGCTGACGTCCTTATAAGCCTTGATTTGGGTTATTTCCTCTCTCGTGAAACGTCGGCCAGGCCCATCGTCTCAACACAGAAAAAACTTCTGGTAGGAGCTCTGCCTTTGTCTCCGTCGAGCCGTAAAATAAGTCTAAACGTCATTATTCCGCCTTATTTACTCGCTAAGACATGCATCTTGCTAGTGGCTGTTTAATTTTTTTGCGGCGCAGCTGTGTCAAATATAGATCTCGTTTTCAAAGTAATTTAGGACCCCAAATATCGATGGAAGTCTTCGCTATTACGCTGTTACAAAAGAAAAGTTTAAAATAAAAAATGTGGCGATAAATTTCGAATTTGAGATTTATTTACGGAACCGCAATTTACAATGCTCAAGTTCTCATCACAAAAAATATTTAAAATATGTAAAAGCACCAACATTATCTATTTCAGGCTTCAACATGTCTCAATCTTCGAAACTAATAATTGAAGTCGCTAAAACTTCTCCCATTCACACACAAAACACGTTTTCTTCAACCTATCAACAGGTAACTGGTGTTGACTAAGTATTCCACTCGCTACCTCTTTTTTCACCTTACGTTTAAATAATTTGACTGAGGTGAGTACGAGATTTCCTCGGGAATTTATTCCAGATAGTCGGCAGCGTCAACGCGAGAGCATGACGGGTGTTCTCACTGGCCTCAAATAGCCAGTAGCCTTGAAAGAGTACAAAAATCAAAATGATAAGTTATACAATTTTGTTGCACGTTGAGTTGTGCGTCTAACAGCAGGTTTTATAGAAAAGGCAGCATCATCCGAAATCTTATCCTCTATGAATTTTAAATGCAAGACAATTTTTATCCTGTAAATATCTATAAGCGACAGAAGCTTAAAGTAATGAAAACACCAAAACGAACCGAATCGCTACGGCGCAAATTACAAACTACCCTAAGGATTCTGAATGACTGCCGCCATATAAGTTATATACCTATTAAGAATTCCCCAAACAGAGATACCATAACACAGAATTGGCACTAATAGTATCTTATGCACCATAAGAAGGCCCTCAACAGGCACTCCCAGATCTCGTAGACGGCAAATAAATTAAATGTCCGCATAGCATTTAGGCGTAAGGACATCTAAGTGATCATGTCATTTGAGCGTCGTATGTACATAGAGTTAAGCCCAGACATTTGAGTACAGAGGAGAGTGTCACTTCCGTTTCGTTGAGCTTCAGCATCTGAACTCGCGTAACCTTTTGGGCAGGACGAAACAACGTAAGTCCAGATTTGGTTGTATTTATCACCAGACCGATTCTTTCAAAGTCAGGAACAACATACTCTACTACTTGCGTCGCCTTCTGCACACCAGCCTGTAACGCAGATGGTTGAATACGAAGAAGTAAGTTCGTAGAAGATGGGTCTACAGGACCATCCTGATGCAGTCTCTTCGATAATAAAGTTAATTAAAGTGATAAACATAAACGGTTCTAAGATTGACCCTTGCGAGCATATGTACAAACAACGAATGATTTAGGCAATTAAAAGCGGTAGAAACATCCAAAATACCACCGAGGCAAAGTTGATTGCTTTGGAAAAAATTCACGACCTCCTAGTAGAATTGAGCGAGGGTCATTGAGCGAATCTGGACTTAAACACCTTTTCAAATATTTTGAAGTCGTAATCCAATAAAGACATTGGACATTGTTTGCATTTTTACGGTCGCTCTTATTTTTGAACAAAAATATAATTGTGGACACCTTTAGTCTAGCGGGAAAACGCCAGTAGTCAGGAAAGCGCCAATGAACGAGAAAAAGTGACGGAGGACAGTTTTGGCAATCTGTCTAAAATTTCTGTAGCCCCAACTCTCCAGGAAGCCTTAGTAGATTCTAGCCCTCTTTGTACATCCGGCACACTCACTGGCAAACAAAAAATAACAAATATATCTTGCACCAGATGGCCACTAGAGCTGGCTAAACGTTTTCTATACATATATATATATATATATATATATATATATATATAGGTTGACCTAGATATATATATATATATATATAGGTTGAGATCTGAACTTTTAGGGGCCAGCAAGACTCGCCAATGAATTCAGGAGCGCTGTTTTTTGCCATTTTAGCACAGGTGTTGCGGTGTGAGCCGGCACACCGTCTTGCTGGAATATTCAGTGATCCCCACTGATGTGACCCTGCGCCCAGGGAAGAAGGATGTTCTTGAGGACCTCCGATTTATGTATTTTGGCAGTCATAGTTCGTGGCCAATCGAGAATAGCCAGTGGAGTTTTGCCATCTGTCATGCTGATCCGATTCTTCTACGCTGTGTGCAAGCACTGTACCCCCACGTAGCCCCCAGACTGAAAGTGATCTAGCAGATTTTTGCACAAACGTAGCCGCTCTTTTATAAGACGCCATTAAAATTTCCGTGGATTGATGCCTGTATAGCTTAAATGTAGACATCTGAGATGTAGACTATGTCAAACCGTTCTTTTCATCATTCTGACGCTCACGCCTACGTCACGAGAGAGCTCATGTTGAGGCGCTGTTGGGGGGTCTGGCCAATATTTTACATATTCGATATATGTTGTGGTCTTCTAACGGATCTCGGCCGACCCGGTCGAAGATGATTTCTGAGATTTTCCAAAACCTCTGCACAGTCCTATATACACTCGTTCGACTAGTGTCAAGACACCAGGCTATTTTAACAACCGATATACCACGACTCTACATGACATCCATCTTTTCACGATCAAGATTTGCCTTCAACATGTTTGTAATGTTTATGTTCACGGTAAACGAACTCGAATGAGGTTTGTGCTGTTATTTTTGTAAATTCCCGACATTTGAATGTCTGAAGTGCGCAAATCTCGGTGAGCTCTAACGAAACTTGCTATTGTAATATATAGTCGCTGCGAGATCTTGCGTGCGACTCTTACCGATCCAACTGACGAGCAGCTCGCTCAAAGAAAATTACGCCAAGTCCCTGTTCTATCGGCACCCACTGATATCCGTCTGCTTAATACGCGCAACGAGACCCCGAAGGTAAGACCTGCGTATATAGAAAGCGAAGTAGATCAATATGCGTAGCGCTATCAATCATTGTCAGCCACCTCTGCCTTGAGAAAACTGTACCCAATATCTTGCATCGTGCAATAATATGTCCGACGCACAACAAGCGAGACGCAAATGAGCCGCGGAAAAGCTTTTCATGTCCATGATATCTGTTACGCGTTAGGTCTCTGAGAGCGTAATCTATAACATCTATATGCATATCGATCAAGACACTACAACAATCCAATTAATAGAATCCCAAAATAATTTTATATCGAACAACCTCCGCCATGTTCCATAATGAGGGCACACTTCTTTACCGGTTATGTTTTGATGTTAGTTCTATATTTGAATCAGTTACGCGCGAGAAGCTTCTAAGCATCCTACCAAAATATGGCGTAGAAGTCAATACAAGACCAAATCTATTGAGTTTCATGATGAGAATATGTTACTTTCGGGTAAAGACGCGTTAGTACCGTGCTCGCGTGCGACATTTGGCTGTCCGCAACAAACTATTCTGGCTCGATGATGTACTCGTATATACTGTGCTAAGGCTCCTTAAATTTTAATTAATTCCCTTGGTTAACGTTATTTATTTGTTTATTTTATTATAACATTAACCAAATTCTGCAAATCTTAGGAATGATCTATACAAAAAGGTATGCGTCGTGACGGAATCGAACTCACGATCCTTTGTTCAGTTGGAGTCGCCAATCACCTCCTCCACTCCGTCCCGTCAATGCAAGGTCTACACTGACGACGTCAAAATATACTGCTAATGGGAACCACCAGGGATCTGGATGTAAAGCTGTCCATACATAAATGTGGGGTCTTACACTTCGGTCATTCAAACCCGTATGCTTGTTAGCACCGCAGTCATTATGCGGGGGGGGGGGGTCTTGGTAATGTAATATCTCGAACACGTTTAAGTAGAGCTTCACCTGACTGAACTAAATGCTCAGCCTATTTGTTTTCAAAAACGGACCTATACGTAAAACTATACAATCAGTATGTTATTCTTATGACGCTGAGTGCATCTCTATACAAATCTAGCAAAACTCAGACACCTTGTGTACAAAATCGACAAACATATATTTTGATACTAATATGCGTTTAAGGAGATTGGTAAATGGGGACACTACATCTTTGTTGTATCCATATATGCTAGTATCTATGCTAGCGTACCATACTTGGCATATGGTGGGCAATTGTTGTACTACGATATAATAAATTGTAACGTAACCATACAATAATTATTAAAGTAGTTATAGTAAAAAACCTAAGCGAATAAAGCATATGAAATGAACAAGAGTCGCAAATCAGCAACGGCAACTACCGATTAACATCACGCTGTCCTGTTTAGAATGGTATGTTTCATGCGAATGTTCCCTAATTTCAGTTAAGGGAAGCCACACATACACAGACTGGCAGGTTAGCCTTGGGGGTAATGAGTCTCCCGGAAAGATGAGTACTCTGAGGTACGGTGCATTGCGAGGTTATTGCCTGATTGAGGTTGAACGCATTTTTGTCATAGCCGTTTATGCTTAAAGGAGGACTACGACTGAGATCGAGGATTGCGTATAAAGCTTTTGTGTATTTGTAATCTGGACTGATTCTACAAACTAAAATGCAGAAAATCTTGACACCACCTCGATTGATCGCATGCACCGATACCAGACCGACTGGTTAATGCGCCGAAACCTACTTAATCAGGGGGTACCGGTCTCACACACCGCCTGCAGCGCAGCTCGCACAACAGACCAACAGACACAACAGGCAAGTCTTCGGAGATTGAAGGGTGGGCTTAGCTCACCGCGGCGATGTGCCTACCTTTGCCTAAGAAACTCAACGCTTTTATCTAGGCCTTACGCTCGCCGATGAGACCAGTCCTCGCCCTGGCCCAGGACTGGACGGTGCAGGTCGACGAATAGTCGCTCAGCGACCATCGTTACAATCACATTGACAGAAGTCCCGCCAACCACCACCTTCTAACTCGTGGCGGCGCACCTGGTTGATGCACTGAATTTACCGAGAGGTGCTAGGCGAAGTACTTGACCTCGAAGAGGACATCATTACACACGTACACGTAAAAACGGGCGGCCCTCCACATGGGGGGGGGGGTGAACCAACGCGCGCTAAAGTCCTGGTGGACGCCAGCGGTTGAACAAGTTCGGCGGGATTGCATCACGGCCACTTGCCCCCCTCTTTAACACACTTTAACTCGCGCCCGCTCAACTGATTCATGAGATAAATCCAATTTTCAGCTATCTTCCCCATAGTAAGGCGGCAATTATTGAATACAATATCTACAACTTTCTCAACTTTAATTTTGTTATTGACGCCGATGGCCTTTGCGAACAGGGTCGTCTTCCATTTCTTCACATGTGTGGCAAAATCAATACACACGTATGCACTAGGTTTTGGGGCACTGCTTAATCATTATAAGCAGTTCGTAACATTTACACTACTTTAAAACTATTATTTGTTTTTTAACACAGGGAATTATATATAAAAATATATATCGAAATATAAAGTCGTTATTGCAGATTCGTTGCTCCTCCATCGACGCCTCCTACGCATCGTCGTACCTCAATTTCCCACCTCTTTAAAACAAAAATTAAACAATATCTTCGCTACCGAATGACGCAAAATATGTATGTGTGCAGCTGATAAATGTAAAAACGGACGATCTAAGCAAACAAACCGAAAAACCTTGGTGAATTCAGTTCAATTTTCATAATTTAAAGTAATAACCTGGCAATCCGCCTATTTAACGCACGCTTGTGCTTCGGTCATGAATATAACAAAGATATGTAGATATAAAGTGGAGGATTAAACAACAATAAGCGCTAACCAAGAGAAATATTCAGATCCAATTAGCTATTCAACAAAGACATAACATGCAAGGGTTTTCCAAGTGTGCGTACGTATGTATACCGACCTCTCTTGGTCAGTATATATATATATATATATGTTCATGATTCCAAACGTGGTTTGCTACAAGATTACATTATACATACTTTAGTTCTTTTTGACAAAAATCAAAGTCCATGTTTTAGTCGTGAACAGCATAAAAATGAGTTTCATTAGTCAAACATAAGGCCCGCCAGTCGAAGGAACAAACACACAAAACGCTTGTTTTCGTTAACCATTGAGTATAGCATATATATATATATATATATAGTGAAGGATCGAGCAAAATACGCTAACCAAGAAGAAATCTCTCAACGGAGGCTTCCGTGCTTTTGCCAAGTAATGTGTTCGCACCGCACCACCTCGGTCGTCGGCTGCTTCCTTGAGCCCCTTAGCTCACCTGCTAAGAGGTTTGCCTTGCAATGAACGAATCTCCGATTTCCGCCTGCAACTGACGCCACTAGTGGTGTCGTGGGTGTTGGCGCCGTACCGATACTTCGGTCACAGCAAGAACGATTGGATACGTTTACGAAAACATCGTCTTCTCCTTTGGCAGTCCC